>JAQSUU010000324.1:1800000-2245000 GCA_038087645.1 Saccharum hybrid cultivar R570
CAGTTTTAGATTCAAGGAATCAATTTGAGATTAAATTGCTCAACTTATTATAGGATTGTCATCCGCTATGATTTTTTTATGTAGTCAATATTTTTATACATATTGTTACACATTGTTTAGGTTGCAAAACTAGTTAATACTAGATGAAACCCTGCGCGTTGTTATGGGATTTTGTAGCATTGTATAAAAAGAGAGCTTATGGAAGGAGAAGTGGAGAAAGTTCAAATAATTAAACAATGAGTAGTAACATGAACTTGATGGTTCACCCCATTTTACAAACTTCAGCGTACACGGTAGGGACGTCTATGCCACCGGCACTAAAATAAAGAAGTTGGGGGCAGTGATAGTCTCTGAAGTCATTTTCACCAACTTAATATCACTCTTCTCTTCAGTAGAGAGAAATGCCCCAAAGTTGAACAATCTTGTCCTTTTAGCTTCAAATCTTAAACTTGGGAGACAACAGTATCTGTTAATAAAGAAATGGATATAGAAAGAAGAGGAAACCATCCAAATACTCACGTGAAAGCAGAACGTGAGGAAAAAAATAAGTATTACACTACGGAAGTGACCATTGCTTGGTTGTCAGTTGTCACCTGGAGCTTATTATGAGCTACACATGACAACATGAAGAAGCAACATGTAGAAGTCAAATAAATTACTTCTCCCTCCATCCTAAATTATAAGACATTCCAAGAATTTTGGAGAGTCAAATGTTTTCAAGTTTGACCAAATTTATATGATAAAATAATAATATTTATGACACCAATTAAGTATATTAGATTCTTCATTAATTATATTTTCATAGTATATATATTTGATGTTATAATTTTTTATAATTTTCTCTATAATTTTGATCAAACTCAAGATGCTTTGACTCTCCAAGATTCTTAGAATACCTTATAATTTGGAATGGAGGTAGTACTTTATTACAGACTTGAGCGGAAGGTCCGTGCAGCCTCCAGGCCACCCACACGTCGTCCGCTCCTCTGCCTGGTCCGCTCGCCACCTCTCCAGTGAGGCGCTGACGCAAGCCACGCATGTTCTCCGCTCCTCTGTGTTGTCCGCTAGCCTCCTCTCTGTCGGCGATGGCGTTGGCTTCTTGGCCTGCGCGAAGTCACACATGTTGGCTTCGGCATCTCGGTGGACGTACCGGAGTGTATAGTTCTGCTGTGAAGTTGTGTGATGTTGGGTTATCGTGAGCTTGGGGGCCGGATGGATTGTTTAAAGGGATACTCTGAAGGAAGATGAGCAGGCGGTGGAGCCGTAGAGGGAGACCTGCGGACTCCATTATTCAATTTACGCACCAGGATACGAAACGGAGGGTGCCTCCTGAGCTACTAACGTGGAGACGCTTTGGTTCTTTAGCTGCACTTGCTGACAGGAAGTAATATACTTTGTGATGACGTGGCTTTACCAAATTGCAGAGAAATGTGCTAGTGGGGTTTTTCTATTCAGGTATAGAAGATTTGGTTTGCAGAGCACTATTTTTGTGCATATGTGAGTGTTGTGGAAAAGAATGGCGTAATTTGTCAAGATGACATTAGAAGTTTGTTTTAGGTTTAAGAAATCCAGATGAGGGTTGGCAGTACCCGGCCAACATATGGTGCCCGTATGAGCTTTAATGTGAGGAAAAGGTAGAGAAATGCAAGCAATTATGATGGTATAAGCTGACTTTTGTGCGGATATTTTGATCCATTGAGGGTCGTCGAAAGAAAGGACTAACAAACCATGTGTGAAAGTCCCTTTGAGTTTTGGTAATTAATGACAACAACTGTGGACTACTAATTGGAAAAAGTCTAAATTACTCCTCTCAAGTTTGACATATGTCCAGATTACCCCCGTAAACTTTCATTTGGTTCGATTTACTCCCTTCAACTATTTCAGTTGGTCTAGTTTACCCCTTAACATGGTTTGTTATTTTTGTTTGTCCACGTATTAGTTGAGTCTTAATATCAGCTTTTGTGATATGACAGAGAACATCATAAGTTATGTTAGAAAATATATCTTAACTTTTTGCCACTATTTTGATAGCTTAGGAAATTTAATAATATATTAACACTGGAGGTACAATATCGTATAAAACATAATGATGAAAAATTTATAGTGCATTTTTCTAATATAAAATACAATGTCCTCTATCACCTCACAAAATTTGAAACTAAAATATAATTTATAGATAGATAAAAAATAAAAAACTCTTTAAGGTGTTAGTTGGACCAACTTAAATAGTTAGAAGGAGTAAATTGAACCAAATGTTAGTTTGGGGAGTTATTTGGACATAGACCAAACTTAGAGGGAGTAATATGGCTTTTTCCCTAATAATTTTATATGAGATGAAAGATATAGTGAGTTGTCCATGAGTAAGATCGACTCGTTACATGAGGGCATTGGGAAACATGGCATGAACCATGTGATGCAAAAGCTCAACAGAGAAGAGATGGAAGCAAGATGAGAAGGAATGACGATGATGTTGTGTGATAGCACGCGAGGCTATGTCCTCGAAGTGCATATCCCAACGGTGGAACCCACATATGCCAAATTTCCATTGGCCCTACTCTTTCCTTTGGGATGTGTCAGCAGAGCCAACATGATGAAGGCGAAGGCAAAAATGACACCACGAGAGTGTCTTTCTTGTTTGGTTGCTGATCAGGTAGTCAAACTAAGGCTTAGATTGCTGCGTGAGTAAACAACCAAACATCCTTATGGGACACTCATTTATCTAAAACTCTAGAAGCCATGGATCAAAGTTAGAGGTTGATATGAAAGGGCAAGTCAAAGCGTGACTTTAGGTCGTATTTGGTAGAACTCTAGGTACTCAGATTTAACAAAAAGAACTTTGTTGTAAAAAAACAAAAAGAACTTTAGATCTTTTTTTATCCAATCACTTCTCCTCTACGGAATTCGGATCCACGAAAAATCTCAAAGTCCAGAGTGGTGCTTCTGTAGTTTTTTTCTGTGCCCGCACGACTAAGCAGAGCGCTCGGGCCGCCATGGCCGCGCAGGCACCCGCCACCGGTTGCACTGGCCCGCTCGCGCCGGCCGTGGCCGCCCCGCGCCCGCGCCACTAGCTCGCACCCGCCCTGTTTGCATTAGGAAGAGGATGAACTCACTGACGGGCGGGCCCAGAGCATCAGTGAGACAATTGGTTGGCTGCTGTTGGGCCATAATTGGATGGCTGTTGGACCGGCCCACTAGAGCCACCATGGAGCCCTCCCAAACGCTTCTCCTGTTCCTGCGTCCTTTGGCTTCTCCCATTCCCTGCGTCCTTTGACTCCTTTCGCTTCTCCCGTTCAGCCGGCGCGCGCGCGCTCTCTCCTGTGGCGACAACTGGGCGATCGCCGCCGCCGCCGCCCTACGGCAGGTGCGCAGGCATTCATCGGTCCCTGCGCCAGGCTTTTGTTTGGCCCTTTGCCGACGACGAGCACCCACTAAGTATGCAGCCCATCTCATCCCTTCTCTGCGAAACCTAGTTCCGAAACCTAACTTAAGCTATTTGTATTTGGATCTGATTTAATTACAAGTGTATACGTCTATTATGGCTACTAGCTTCGATATTTTATTTTTGCAAAAAAAAAATAAAATAAAATTGGTGTACATGTGTACACCCATGTCCTGCGTCAGCCCCTGGCTGAGTGTATTATCTGGAGTCTCATTCGTGTGCTGACATTTTCGCAGTGTCTACCATTTTAAATGAATCTTCACAATGTCTACATCTACAACTTAGATTGGTGATATGGGATAGCCACGCCCCCCCCAACCCCCCCCCCCCCCCCCCCCCCCCCCCCCCCCCACCACGACCAAAAAAAAAAAATCAAAAGAAAACAGCATCCTACCCTGGTTTTGTGGCCAAGAAATCGCAACATTACAATTGTGCTTAAGGAATTTTAAGAAAATCTGCTGCCCACTGTTACTAGGTCATAGCTGGAAAAAAAACCCCATGCATCTGGGGCTCCTGGCTTGTGGCACATAACCTCAACGCTTCTGGTCCACCCAGGACACAGGCAACATAGAATACTGGTATCTCACATTCGCCATCTTGTCAGGTCAGGCTGGGCTGTCTTAAGGTGGGGTTTGGTAATAACAATAGCACAATTGAACTTAGGGTATATACTTATGTTTTATACGGAGACATCTAGGGTTCTGTGGAAAAAAAGATAACATAAAACATTTTGTTCCGTGCACTTTATTTTGTGAACTCAAGGTAATACTCATTTTAACTAGACGAGGATATTCTACATGAGCAGGGCCGTACCTAAGAATTTGAGGCCCTGGTGCAAAACTTAAAGAGGGCCCTACATGTAAGATGTGGCAATACAAAAAAAAGTTTTAAAGTCATTTCTCCCTTTATCTCAAAATGTAAGCTGCACATTATTTGAGATTTGAACTTTGTTATGTTTGGTCAATAATCAGCCTAATTGTATGAAAAATTGTACAACAAAAGTGGTTAAATTGGACTTATATTTATGAGCACATTCTAATGTCAAAACTTTTGCCATAGATGATGCTCAATTTTTTTTTTGCCATATGTGATATACTATGAGAGAAATTAGTAATTATTTGTGACCTTAAAAGGCTGCACCAAGTTAAACCAGGACTTTCAGTCATGGCTTATAAGCCGTACAATGTTTTTCTCTCACAACAAATCAGCGAACAATACTTTCAGCCAAGCGAACAGGGTATTTTGGATAGATGTATAACTATAGCATATTCTTTTCTAACCTTACTAAGAATTACATCATATATGCGAGTATTCTTTCCCTTCTCATGCGTCTTCTTAGACCTTTTGTTCTTACGACATAAAACATTACATGGGGTTATACTAAGAGTTACCTAATTTGTATTAATGGAATTATGTATGTATATATGCACTTAAGTAAAATTTGGGGCCCTAATTTTTGAGGGGCCTTGTGACATCGCTCCACTTGCACTGCCCCATGTACGGGCCTGTACATGAGTACTGGTTATAGTCACATGGTTATAAGATGGCATTTAGCAGTAGAAGGATTTGAACCTCCAGATCAGAGTTGCTGGTCCGCCTTGTACTTGAGCTGATTGAACTGTGATTGGCTGAGGGTTTTCTCTGTTGTTTCTGTTTTGACTATTTTCTCTTATTCGTGGAGACCAATTTTCGCATCCTCTTATTTGATATTTGCAGGCCAGATTCCTTTGTCCAACTTGTGAAGCTTCTTACAACTATTGTACAAGGCTGCTGCATCGAAGATGTCTGAGTTCCTTGACCTAGAGGTACAAGATGGGATAAGGATGCCCTGGAATGTTATTCCAGGCACAAAACAGGAGACTGTGAACTGTGTGATTCCTGTTTCCGCTATCTATACACCTTTGAAATCAATTCCTGATATCCCTGTTCTCCCATATGCACCCCTTCGCTGTCGCATGTGTCGTTCCATCCTCAACCCTTTCTCCATTGTTGACTATGTTGCTAAGATTTGGGTCTGTCCATTCTGCTTTCAACGCAACCAATTTCCTCAACACTACTCGTCGATCTCAGAAAATAATCTCCCTGCAGAACTCTTTCCTCAGTATACCACCGTTGAGTACATATCCTCAACTGAAACTGGTCCTATAGTTCCACCGGTTTTCATTTTTGTTGTAGATACTTGCATGATTGAAGAAGAAATTGGTTATTTGAAGTCCGCACTGGCACAAGCTGTTGAGCTATTGCCAGATAATTCCCTTGTTGGATTCATTACGTTCGGGACGTATGTGCAGGTGAAAGCCCATTGTTTTCTTTCTAATGCTCCATATAATTGTTCTTTTCGATATTTAATTGGTTAGTTTAGTAACATGTATACCATCTGCATGTTTAGGTTCATGAATTGGGTTTTGGCTTGTTGCCAAAGTCATATGTATTCAAGGGAACAAAGGAGGTCACCAAGGAACAAATATTGGAACAAATGTGCTTCTTTGCAGGAAAGAAAATGCCCACCACAGGCGTGATCGCTGGTACCAGAGATGGTCTTTCATCTGAGAGCATCTCTAGGTTTCTGCTACCTGCTTCTGAATGCGAGTTTGTGTTGAACTCAGTTAAGGACCAATTACGTTACATTAATTACAATTAAAATTGGAGATATCACTGTCCATTCCATACAGCATAGCCTGGTGTTCATATAATTTCACTGTATGTAGGTTATAGAAGAAATACAAAAGGACCCCTGGCCTGTTCCAGCAGATCAGCGTGCATCTAGGTGCACTGGAGCTGCCTTAAGTGTTGCAGCCAATCTCCTTGGGGTTTGTGTTCCTGGATCAGGTGCTAGGATAATGGCATTTGTTGGTGGTCCATCTACAGAGGGCCCCGGTTCTGTAAGTCCAAATTCTTTCATCTGGATGCCATCTTCTTTCAAGCTATTTATGGTTCCTTCAACTACATCAGTGTTGGTATATAACATTCCTAATAGAGGGCAAACTGGGAAGGTTCCTTCGCTGATATGCAACAAAATTTCTCTGTTATCTGAAAGTTTTACATAGGTTCTATAAGCTTTAGAAATGTTATTATTTTTGTAACTTACCAGATACTTTCAACATCATAGGTGGAATGGAATATGTTTGCATGATCTGAAGTTCTGAACTTGTCGAGTCTGATGCTATAAATTTAATGCAAGATTTACATGGTTTTGTCTCATTTCCCTGAACTGTTCTGTTAAATGCTAAAACACTGTTTATATCGATGGTTCCGGGAGCAGGTTATTTTAGCTATATATTTACTTTGGGACTATGTTGGAGTACATGTGATAATGTACATAAATACTATATACAGTTTTCTTTATTTACTTTTATACTATGATGAAATATAACCATAAGTGATTTGAGTGGAGATCAAAGCCTTCCTTCACTTCTACCATAGTTTTTTTCTCGAACATGCAGAAGAGCTGTAATATCATTATATTAAGAAGAAATACTTCTACCGTTGTACCTGTGTTTTGTCAGAAGATGCTGTTGTTTCTATTCTTGAAACGACTAATTCATGTTTATCTCACTATTTTGATTAGATTTATATTTACCGCAATTCTCTTCACACCAATAGGCAATATCACGGGGTAACACTTCACCCCAGTTCTTTTTCTTGACAAACTCATATTTCTGACTACAAATATTGATTAGCTCCTAGTGTTGGTGCCAACTATCGTTTCGTATAACATAATTATATGGTTAAGAGATGCTTCTGTAACATGTTTTCTTGTGCAGTAGAATGACTATCTTACAAAATTTCCAGATTGTATCCAAATCCTTATCAGAGCCCATTCGCTCACACAAAGATCTTGATAAAGACTCAGCACCACTTTATGATAAAGCTGTTAAGTTCTATGATCAAATAGCAAAGCAGCTTGTGCACCAAGGGCATGTGCTGGATTTGTTTGCTTGTGCAGTCGACCAGGTTTGCCACTCATTTCCCTTTTTTTTCTAAGTATGTAAGTTATAACTCTTTAGAGACAAAAACCAGCTTGCTGCATGTCTCCTTTGAGTCTTTGACGACATTCTCCTTTCCCTTGTTTCTGCTTGCTGTTCATACATCTAACTTTTATGAATTAATTTCATGGACCTACAATTCATTATTATACTAGCAATGTAATTGTACTTCTGTCCCAGAAAACATGTCATTATAACAATTTTAAGACAGATTACTGCTCAAGGTAATTTATGTAGGTGCCCCTGACTATTTTAGTGATCGCGCATTGTTTGCCGCACTAATTAATGCGAAAAGATGCAGCCTTCCCTTCCCTAATTAACTGTGCATGCATGTGAGCTATTCAATGAGAAAGGAAGATTACACACATGCATGAGGGGTTGAGTTAATGTTTGTGATCCCACTTGTTGGAGTATGTGTTTAGGCCCATGGGGCTAAGGCCCATGTGGCCCATGTATGGAACCTATATAGCTACCCTTATAGGGTTAGCCCTAATTAATTGAATCACATTCTCTAGCATGGTATCAACAGCCTAGGGTTAGGTTTTCCCTCTCCCCACCTCTTCCAGCCGCCACCAGCTCTCTGGTGGCCGCCGCCGCCGGCCCAGCGCCATGGCCGGCGTTCCTCCTCCACCTCCATCTCTCTACCACTGCTTCCCTCCCCTCTCTACCACCTCCTGGGCACAGGTTCTTTCTTCTCCACCACCAGCCGCGTCTCCAGGGGGCGCGCCCACTCCAGGCGGCGCTGCCGCGCCTCCAGGCGCCACCATGGCCGTCGGGCATCCTCCTCCCGTCGGGGCGCCACCTCTTCCGCCCGCTGCTGCCACAGGGCCCGGCCTTCTTCCTCCTACAGCCGCTGGCCATACCCTTGGCGCCTCCCTGCCCCCTGCAGCCGCCATGGCCTCTGGAGCCACCCGCACCTCTCTTTCTCCAGAAACCGCCGCCCCCACCCTTGGCGCCGTGGGCACTGGAGCTGCTCACGCCCTGGCTACCACCCCCAACCTTGGGGCGGTGGGGGACGCCGTGGATGGGCTCACAGCCCCGGCGGCAGTCCTTCCTCCGCCGGTGGTACTTCCTGCCGGCCCACCGCCGGGGTTCCAGCCGCCGGCTACTGCTGCCGATCTCCCTCTCTCGCCTGCCGGTGCTCCTGCTACCGTGATGGGTTTCCAGATGGCCCCGTCTGGCGGTCTTTCCCCACACCACGGCATCGGCGCACCAGGCGCGGGTGCAGGCCCAATCTGGCCCCCACCTGACGCGGCCATCGCGCCACGGCTGGCTGCTGCTCCTCCATCTACTGCTGCTTGGCCGGCCTCTGGCGGGCTGCCTGCTGCCGCCACCGCGCCACTGCCGGCTGCTGCTCCTCCCGCAGCATGGCCGACCCCTGGCCTGCAGGCTGGCTGCTGCCTTGCGTCCGGTGTGACCGTCGGGACCGCCCTTCCCTTTGCTGGTGCGGCCCGCCCACCCGCGCTGCTGCCTTCGCCCACCCCCTCCGCCTCTGCGCCCCTCTTTCCCGCGACATGGGCACCGCAGGCCATGGCTTTCGCTGCCGGCAGTGCCCCCGCGACTGCGCCTTTCCCGGCCGCCCCGACCACCTCTCCTTCCTGGGCTCCGGCTGCCCTTGGCGTGGCCCCGGCATCGCCCGGCCACCCTACAGCGCTGCCCGCCGGCGCGGGCCACCCACTCGCGCCGCTCACCTCTGGCGCGGGCACTGGCCAGGCCTGGGCACCGCATCCGTCCCCTACGCCGCCGTCGTTTCTTGTGGGTTCTCCCCCCGGGCCGAGCGGGGTGGGGGGGGGGGGCGTGGCAGACACCGTCGTCGCGGACGGGGACGTGGTGGGGGTTCTGGGTTCCACGACCCGTCGTTGTCCTTCCAGGCTCCCGGGGGTGAGCCTCGCCTGCCGGCCGCCGCCATGCTCGCTGCTGCTTCTCCCGGTTTTCAACCAGCAGCATTCCCGTGGGCTACACCCTCCAGCGCCTCGCCCTGTTGGGACTTGGCGGCCTTGGCACACTCCTTCAGCATGATGGCCCCGAAAACTCCTGTCGGCCCACAGTGGATCGCCGATTCGGGTGCCACCTACCACACCACTCCTGACCCCACTATTCTCTCTTCCGTTCAACTTCCTTCTTCCTATCACCCTTCATCCATCATGGTCACTAATAGGTCTTGCCTTCCTGTCACGTCCGTGGGTGCCGCCGGTGCTCATGGCTCCTTTCGTCTTCCTGATGTTCTTGTGGCACCTACTATGGTTCACAACCTTCTTTCTATTCGTCGGTTTACTGCTGACAATTCCTGTTCTGTGGAGTTTGACTCTTCCGGTCTCACTGTCAGAGATTTGGCTTCCCGCCGTCCTCTGCTTCGGTGTGACAGCACGGGTCCCCTTTACACCATTCGCTTCCCAGCGTCTCCTTCGTCTTCTTCGCCGACCCCTTTGTCAGCTGCTTTCGCCACCACTACTTCCTCCACCACTTGGCACCGGCGACTCGGCCATCCTGGTCGTGATGCCCTGATGCAACTCAGTCGTAGTTCTGACATTCGGTGTCCTCGGACTCACGATGAGCATTTGTGTCATGCGTGTCAGCTGGGCCGTCATGTCCGTCTTCCTTTCCATAGTTCTTCCCAGGCGGCTCACATCTTTGATCTTATCCATTGCGACCTATGGACCTCTCCTATCATCAGCGTTTCTGGCTACAAGTTCTATCTTGTGCTGCTTGATGATTTCTCTCATTACTCCTGGACTTTTCCTCTTCGTGCAAAGTCTGACGCTTTCCCCGCCATTCTCCACTTCTTCGCTTGGGTGTCCACACAGTTCGGCCTCACCATCAAGGCCGTCCAGTGTGACAATGGTCGTGAGTTCGATAACTCCGTCTCCCGTGCCTTCTTTCTCTCTCACGGTGTTCAGCTCCGCATGTCTTGTCCATACACCTCTTCCTAGAATGGCAAGGTTGAGCGGATGATTCGCACCACCAACGACACCGTGCGTACCCTTCTGTTTCAGGCCTCTCTTCCCGCTCGCTTCTGGGCTGAGGGCCTGCACACCTCCACCTACCTTCTTAACCGCCTTCCTTCCGCGGCCTGCCCCGCTCCCACTCCTCACCACGCCCTCTTCGGTACCCCGCCTCGGTACGATCACCTCCGCGTGTTTGGGTGTGCGTGTTACCCCAACACCGCTTCCACTTCTTCCCACAAGCTGGACCCTCGCTCCACGCTCTGTGTCTTCCTCGGGTACTCCCCGGATCACAAGGGGTACCGGTGCTTTGACCTTACCTCCCGACGGGTTCTCATCTCTCGCCATGTGGTGTTCGATGAGTCCGTCTTTCCCTTTTCCAGCACTACCACCCCTCCGGTACCTGACCCACCCTACCTGTTTCCCACTGACCCGGTGGTCCAGCCACCTTTTTCGTGGCCTCCTGCAGGTACCGCTTCGCTGCGCGCCGGACCGGCCCCCAGTCCTAGATCCCCAGCAGGTCCGGGCCCGTCGTCCTCGGGCGCGGCCCCGTCCTCTCCGGTTGGTGCAGACCCGGGGCCTTCGTCCCCCGCTTCTGCCCCGGGAGGGTCGTGTCGGTCGCCGACGCCGGATCCCGTCCCGGCACCTGCCCCGGCACCTCCGCCACAGTCCCCGCCGCTCGCGCTCCCTTCTCCACCGGGGACACCGACACCACCGCCACAGTCCCCGCCGGCTCGTGGTGCCCAGCCGGTCTACCACCCGCCGCTGCTTCACCGACACCCGCGGCATGTTCACCCGATGGTGACATGACACGCGGTTGGCACACTGTCGCCTCGTGCCCTCGAGGCTTCGACCGGCGACGCGGTGGTCTCTCCGGTACCCTCTTCCGTCCGCGACGCCCTGTTGGACCCTCACTGGCGCCGCGCGATGGAAGAGGAGTACACCGCGCTACTCGCCAACCAGACGTGGGAGTTGGTGCCCCGGCCGCCAGGCTCCAACGTCGTCACCGGCAAGTGGATTTGGACCCACAAGCGCCGGGCCGACGGCTCTCTCGAGCGCTACAAGGCTCGGTGGGTCCTCCGGGGTTTCACTCAGCGCCCTGGCGTCGACTAATGATGAGACCTTCAGCCCAGTGGTCAAGCCGGCCACCGTCCGTACCGTGCTATCGCTGGCGCTTGCTCGGTCTTGGCCCGTCCACCAGCTGGACGTCAAGAACGCCTTCCTCCACGGCCTTCTTACCGAGACGGTGTACTGCAGTCAGCCGGTGGGGTTCGTCGACACCACCCGTCCTGACATGGTCTGCCGGCTCAACAGGTCCCTCTACGGCCTCAAGCAGGCACCTCGGACGTGGAACCACCGGTTCGCCGCTTTCTTGCTGACCCTGGGGTTCATGGAGGTCAAGTCTGATACGTCCCTGTTCGTCTACCACCATAGAGCCGACACTGCATACTTGCTGCTCTATGTTGATGACATTGTCCTCACCGCCTCCAGTGAGCCACTTCTCTGCCGGATCATCACCGCTCTCCAGCAGGAGTTCGCGATGAAGGATCTGGGTGAGCTCTACCACTTCCTCGGTGTCACTGTTGAACACCGTCCTACTGGGCTCCTACTTCACCAGCGACAGTACACTCGGGACATCCTAGAGCGGGCTGGGATGACTGACTGCAACCCCTGCTCCACTCCGGTCGACACTCAGGGCAAGCTGTCTGAGGCTGAGGGACCACCGGTGGCCGATCCCACTGCGTACAGGAGTCTCGTCGGGGCCGTTCAGTACCTCACCTTCACCCGGTCGGACATCACCTATGCAGTTCAGCAGGTCTACCTCCATATGCATGACCCCTGGGAGCCTCACCTCACGGCTCTCAAGCGCCTCCTCCGCTACCTCCGGGGCACGCTCGACTACGGCCTCCTCCTCCACCGGGCCTCCTCCACCGACCTCATCGTTTACACCGACGCTGACTGGGCCGGGTGCCCAGATACTCGCCGCTCCACCTCCGGCTACGCCGTCTTCCTGGGCGGCAACCTGGTGTCTTGGTCGTCCAAGCGCCAGCCGGTGGTCTCCCGGTCCAGCGCCGAGGCGGAGTACCGCGCCGTTGCTAACGGCGTGGCGGAGGCCGCCTGGCTCAGGCAGCTGCTTGCGGAGTTGCACACTCCGCCCTCCCGGAGCACACTGATCTACTGCGACAACGTCAGTGCGGTCTACCTCTCCACCAACCCCATCCAGCACCAATGGACGAAGCATATGGAGATCGACCTCCACTTTGTCCGTGATCGGGTGGCCATAGGCGAGGTGCGGGTCCTTCATGTTCCGACGACCTCCCAGTTCGCGGACATCTTCACCAAAGGCCTCCCGTCCTCGACCTTCGCCGAGTTTCGCTCCAGCCTCAACATCACCGGTGGCTAGTTGCGTCTGTGGGGGGTTGTGTGTGTTCTTTCTTGTTCAGCCTTGAACTCCGTTGCGCCGGTAGTTCAGACTGCGGGGGGTGTTGGAGTATGTGTTTAGGCCCATGGGGCTAAGGCCCATGTGGCCCATGTATGGAACCTATATAGCTACCCTTCTAGGGTTAGCCCTAATTAATTGAATCACATTCTCTAGCACCACTAGCTGTCCATAAGCTACAATGACATGATTCATTGGACGAATCTTGAATCCTAAAGTGACATGCTTTTTCGGATGGAGTGAGTAATTATTTAAGTTTTGTATGCTTTTTGGGATGGAGGGAGTAATTATTTAAGTTTTTATTTTTTTTAGAGCAACTCCAACAGCTTGGCTAAAATTAGTAGCCAAATTCCATAGTTTAGCCATTTTTTAATAAAATAGAAAACTCCTCAAGAAAGAAGGGGTTACAACAGCCATGCTATTTTATTTCTCATCTTCAGATAGCTAGCGCCCGTGGTTGGCTTTATATGGCCACCGAAAATGAAGGGATAGTCAACATCCTATTTTACAAAGCCAGATAGCACATCTGTTGGAGTCTACTTTTTGCTCTACAAATTCTAAAATAGCCTCCAAAACAAGAATAGCCGAGCTGTTGTTACTGTTGCTTTTACTAAAACCCCGGGACTTTATCACATATACAGATGTCTGTGCATCAGATTATATCATGCATATGCGTAATTTGAACATGAGCTGGTTTCCTAGCCAAAATCAATAATGCTAAAAAGAAGAAGTATTTTGATACACACATTAACAACTTTCCAAATTTGGTCGCATAAGGAACAAAGCATTTCCTATGTTTACATTTAAGACAATGAACACAGTTGCTTCCAATAGTAGGACAGACAATCAGTGTTATTATCAAATACATTTATGAAAAAGAATCGTTTATGTTTCATTGTGTAAATTGAGACATGTGGTTACCTTGTTCGTAACTGATAGATTTCTTCTTTGTGGTTTGATTTTATAGGTTGGAGTCGCTGAAATGAAGGTTGCAATTGAGAAGACCGGAGGAATTGTAGTGCTTGCGGAAAGTTTTGGCCATTCTGTTTTCAAAGACTCACTTCTCCGCATCTTTCAGTCAACAGATGACAACCTTGGTTTATCATTCAAGTAAGTGTTCTTTTGTCTATCTTATTTGATTGTTTCTAGTCTAGAGAGAAGATTAAATGCATTTGTAAGGACTTGGACTGAGCCACCTTAGTTTTTTTTTACTTTATACATGCAAGCTGCAGTTCTCATTTGGGAGAGATACTGCTCTGCGAAGGATTCAATTTTTTTCTCGAAACGCAGGAGACTTGTGTATCATTATATTAAGAAGAAGAATTAAAGGGATTAGAGCCCTTAACAACACACACCCACACCTGTCACTAGAGATTGGTTATAGACACACCTTTTTGTTACAAATAAACTGACCCAACCGAAATAACAAGAGGCCATCCTACTGGCTACTGACCACCATCAGGCACCAGAGCAAGGAGAAAATAAAATTCCCCTAGCTCCGGCCAAACACCAGAAATGAATCGAATCTCCTCATCTAGAAACAAGGCCTCAGCCAAGTTAGGAGAGGCTCCTTCAAACAGACATCTATTGCGATGCTTCCATATTGTCCACACTCCAAGGATTATGAGGGAATTAATCCCCTTTCGAGCCGTACTGTTTACTGAAGCTTCCACCCTGGACCACCACTCATCAAGGAAATCCTTGTGTGGCTGTGGAGAAAGAGCCTGCATACCAACTCTTTGTAAAATACTGAACCAGAATTGACAGGCATAGGGAAGGAGGAGATGGTTAATTGTTTGTTCGGATTGATTACAAATAGGGCAGCGGTCCGGACGAGGGAGACCGCGTCGAGCAAGCCTGTTGGCAGTCCAACATCTGTTGTGCATTACTATTTTCTAGCCGGATGAAAAACCGACATGGGCCGAGTCCAAGATTTCCATATCCTCTCCCAAGGCCCAAAGAGCTTCATACGATGAAAAAAAACCCCTCATGCGCAGACTTTGCGAATATTGGCCCGAAGTAGATAATTGCCAAACATGTGAATTGTGAATCTTTAACATCTGGAAGCACAATCTCTGAAAGAATGTCCCATAAATAAAATAAAATAAAATAAAATAAAAAGAGAGATGGACTCAACTGTCAAACCTCCTTGGATATCTGTGATCCAAGTGTGACCAGAGAGGGCCTTTTGAACTGTACGTTTGTTGATCTTCCTTTTGAGAACCAAGGCAATGAAGTGAGGTGCCAGATCACCAATGCACTGCCCATGAATCCATTTATCAACCCAGAATAAGGTGTTGGCTCCATTACACACTTCGGTTGCCACAGCCATGGACAAGATGGCCCGGACACAAGAATGAACCTGAATTGGAAATGACGACCAAGGAGGCAAGGACAATTGGGTGCAGTTTTTTTGCAACAACCATCTCATGCGGAGAGTCCAACCCAGGTTTTGGAGATTAGAGATGCCCAGTGCACCAAGATAATGAGGGCAGCAACTTGTCTTCCATGCAACCTAATAGATGTGATTTCGTAGATGCCATCTTTTTTTTTCCACACGGTCGAAGCTCGAAACTGAATTTCATTACGTGAGTAATGAAATTACAAAGTTCAGTATGAAACGGTTCCAGCGAAATAAAACGCAACTACGACTTATCCACGATTCTGATCACCAAGGGATCAAGCCATCGAGGACCCAACAACGCCCACCAAACTACCCGCCAGACAAGGTCAACAATGACAAGAAACAAAAGTACGAAGCCTCCAGTTACAGGCCCAACCGCCCCAACAGCACGCAGGCTGTACGAGAACAAAGCAACTTGACCAACATAAGGAACAATCTGCCGCTCATCTTGCGCCTGTGTTTCCAAATCCTTGTGGAAGTATAAAGCAATCGCCTTGATAGTCTCCGCTCCTTGGATCACCTGCTTCAGCTCAGTCTTCTGCAGGCCTGCCCAATAAGTGATGAAAGAACACATCATACAAACAATCTCAGTAGGAGATTTGACTCTCTTGTTATCAAAGCATACAGAGTTTCTGATACTCAAAATGGACCAACAAATGGCTGCTAAACTCATTACATAGACAGATTTGCCCTTTGGCAAACTGATTTTAATCCAGGTCTAATATTGGTCAAAGTTACAAGGTCTACAATTAGCCCCCATAGCATAAGCTATCAAACTCATAAGCTATCAAACTCCACAAATACTTAGCCGTCATACAACCAAAGAAAAGATGGTTCACACTTTCCTTCTCTGTGCAAAAGGCACAGGATTCATTCCCCTTCCAATT
This sequence comes from Saccharum hybrid cultivar R570, assembly GCA_038087645.1. Lineage (NCBI taxonomy): Eukaryota > Viridiplantae > Streptophyta > Magnoliopsida > Poales > Poaceae > Saccharum > Saccharum hybrid cultivar. The sequence goes on from JAQSUU010000324.1 coordinate 1,816,099, forward strand.
TCGTTTTTGAAGATTATCTTTTTTCAGAATAGCTTCTTGTAGAGTTAGCCACATAAAAATCTTAACCTTCAGGGGCATCGTAGATGCCATCTGCCTCAACCTATCTTCAACCTGGCCTCTTCCTGAAGATATGTGTCGATTGGACCCACGTTGACTACAAGAGAGGGGGCACTGCCTTGTTACAGCTTGTGAGTACTCTTCATGGGTGGACAATACCATGGATAAACCAATTTGTGTCACGGTTGTGTCAGGGGAATGGATCAACCTAAGGCAGCTGGCCCATGATGCATATGCATGTAACAGATAATTAAACCTGAGACTTCTTAGTTTAAATCCTAGTATCCTGCTCCCTCTGGATGCAAATGTAAGGTTCTTAGGACATTGACGCTGTCCAGTATCATACTTTACCTAGTAATTTTCATGAAATCATGTTACCTAGAAGGAATATTGTGAAAATATTTTTAATACTAATTCTATGTTCTCAGTCTGCATATTGGTGGTCAAAACTTTGAAAGTTGGATCAACACATATCCCAAAACGACTAACATTTGCAATCAGACCTTTGTGGAATGGCGGGTTTTAATATGGTTAAATTACCTCTGCAGTGGTATTCTTGAGATTAACTGTTCAAAGGATGTAAAGGTTCAAGGCATCATTGGACCCTGTTCTTCCTTGGAGAAGGTATGACACTGTGACTAAGGATGAAAACGGTCGGAAACGGTCGAAAACGGACTTACGATATATAAAAACGAAAGCGGTCGGTTCGGAATATTTCTACATTTAGCAATTAAAGAGTACAAAAAATGGTTGAAAATGGTTGTGAAACCAATTGAAACTGACAATTTTTCATGTTAAAAAACGGTTCATAATATAGAAAACGAAAACGGTCAATTCGGAATATTTCTGTTCCGTTTTCATCCCTAACTGTGACCATATAGCTACTTTGTTAATCAGGCATACAAATGACAATGTTGTGATTTCTTTTTCTGTCATTTCAAATATTGATGTCATGCTATGCAGAAAAGTCCGTTGTCTTCCGACACTGTTATTGGTCAAGGAAACACTAGCGCTTGGAAGATGTGCGGCCTTGACAGGAAGACATCACTTTGCTTGGTATATGATATTGCAAAAAAAGATGGCCCAGATTCAATTGGTCAATCAACGAGCAATCAGTTCTATTTTCAGTTCTTAACCTAGTAAGAAGATTTTTGGTTTCCTTTGGCCTATTCATATGTAAGCACCTAATTCTGTTGTGGACGAATTTGTCTAACTTGAGGATGCAACATTCAGCTATCAGCACAGTGAGGGTCAGATGAGATTAAGATCGACCACAATCTCTAGAAGATGGGTCTCTGGTGATAACAATGTGGAGGCAAGTTTCCTTTTATTTGGTTAATTTACTAATTTTGAATTTTCAAGCACTTTGCTTTTACAAGCTATAGTTGATTTAGCTGATATGATGAAGTTCTCTATGTTCAAAACAGGCACACACCTGATTCATATTCCTTTCTGTTTTGACTTTTTTCCCTGGTATTTTCGTGTTTCTCTTATGAAACAAAAGGTATTTGTTCCTTAGCAAGTTCATGTGTGTTGTAGGAGCTAGTAGCTGGCTTTGATCAAGAAGCTGCAGCTGCAGTCATGGCACGCTTGGTGTCATTTAAGATGGAAACTGAGGTACCCCCAGCATATTTTGCTTTAGTATCAATGCAAATATGTTAGTAGTTTAATTTTTAGCTGTTATGCAATGAGCCTTTTTTCTGTTTTGATGAGATGACCAAATTAGCATGCTATATTATTATACAAAATGGGAATCATTATAGATTATTCTGCCCACACGCTCCTTGTGTCTGGAATTGCTGGTCATATAAGTGTGATGTCAGTTCTCAACAATCCTAATTGTTTTCTGGAAAGTGGTTGTCCTGATGAAGTCTACCCTTAAAGTTTATTGGGGCAACATTAATACATTATCTGCTATTTCTTCTTATAAAGAGCATTTCTTGGAATATAGAGGCTGGAAGGATTCGCATGAGCAATAATTTGTAAATTAAGTACTTTAGCTCATCTTAATGTAACATTTTCCTGTCATGGAGTATTCCAGGTTGATTTTGACCCAGTAAGATGGCTTGATCGAGCTTTGATACGTATATGCTCAAAATTTGGAGACTATCAGAAGGAGACACCCTCATCCTTCTGTTTATCCCCGCGGCTATCAATATTTCCCCAGTTTATATTTAATTTGAGGCGTTCTCAATTTGTTCAGGTAGACTGTTCTTGTTTTTTCATTAATCAATGTTTCGAAGATGATAAGTATACATCTCTGGATACTAATTATTTATTTCTGTTGTAGGTTTTTAATAACAGTCCTGATGAAACTGCGTATTTTAGGATGATGTTGGACAGAGAGAATGTAGCCAATGCAGTTGTGATGATTCAACCTTCACTTATATCCTATTCATTTCAATCAGGGCCAGAGCCAGTTCTCTTGGATGCAGCTGCAATTGCTTCTGACAAGATCCTTTTGTTGGACTCTTATTTTACTGTTGTCATATTCCATGGGGTAACCATTGCACAGTGGCGAAATGCTGGCTACCAAGATCAAGAAGGTCACGAGGTAACCTGTCAATGCTTCACTGCTTTGTGATGTTAGTCAACTGAAATGCCAAATTTTGCGCTTACGCATTATTATTCAAATACATTTTTAATATTTTGCTTCACCTTTACAACGAATGTAATTATTTTTATATTATAATGTCAAGGTAGATCATATCTAGAATGCATTGTTGATTACATGCTATAGTTAACATGTGGTGCTTACTTGTACAATGTTCAGGTGTTTGCCCAGTTGTTAAAAGCTCCACATGAGGAAGCTAATTTAATAATAAAGGAGCGATTTCCTGTACCCCGTTTGGTAGTCTGTGATCAATATGGATCTCAGGTATCGTTTTTTCCTGTCCATTCTTGATTTCTGTTGTTCTGTTTGGACATGATATGGTGGGCTTGATTGTTCATGTGTTAGTGAAGTGATATTAATTAAGTCGTACCTTTCACTTGAACATATAGCAAATAGCATAGTGCACTTTGCTATAGATTCAGGGCATTTCCTGTAAAAAGCAACATCATTTCAGCATCCATTGAAAGGGTTGCAGGAACAATGAGCCATCACCTGTGTCTAATGTTCAATTGCATGGAGATGATCAACTGTTCAACAATTGCTGCATGTAATATCCATATCCATTTTTTTCAATTTTAGTTGCAAAAACTTCCTAATCCCAAACCTCATCTAAACCAAACAGTGCTTTATATCCAAGGAATTCGTCATGCCATTGGTCCACCAGTGCTAAAATAAGCACGTTGTCCTTTACTTAATCTGCTATGTCGTAGATATGTCAGCACTCCCAGAATCCAGCCATTTGTCACGTCTAATCACCAGTACTCAAATTTAGTGTGTACTACCACAAAGTATATTATAACTATAATTTAGAGGAATGATCATTATTCACAGTGGGGAAGAGACTACCTTTTCATCGTAAAACCTCGTGTTTTACATGTAGTCTTTTCCAAAACCTTTCTCTTGGCACATCTTTCCCTTATACTATTATACAATATATGTTCTAGAAGAACTAAAAATTACTTCTGAAACTGCAGGCTCGATTTTTACTGGCAAAGCTAAATCCATCAGTGACATATAACTCGGATAATCCCTCCCCTGGTGGAGACGTCATATTCACAGATGATGTGAGCTTCCAGGTTTTCATGGACCATCTCCAGCGGCTAGCAGTCCAATAGGATATGAATCTGTAGATCAGTGCATAGAGCAATTTTGTACTACCAATGATCTCTTTTGTAGAGTAAGGAGAATATTTTTGTTTTGTAATGTCTTACAAATTCGTTGTAGCTGGTTTTAAATTATATAATTTTCTTTCTTTTAGGAGACAATCACATTTTGCAACTTGATAAATTATGATAATTATTTTTTTGAATCCTAAATTATGATAATTATAAGTGAACTAAAGAATGAAGAACTGCATTTTCTTTCTTTCAAAGGGTTGGTACATTTATTTGTATTTACGGAAGAGGCATCTTTCAAATGATTAAGATGCCGATTTGCTGAGGTCCAATTTTTTGCCAACTATTTTCTACCCTAGTACGGGCGTGTTTGGATACTTATGTATCCACCTCAATCTATGTGTGTCGGAGTGGTTTGGCGTTGAATTTAGAATTTAGTTTACATTCTACACAGAACCAGTTGAACACATATGGATTGAAAGGTGGATATATGGGTAAGTGATTTTTCGTTTTGACTATTCATCGTCTAAGGGACTAACCACGTGTAGCCATGGTTCACTCTCTTTCGAGCATGACCTGATGCCCGGCTATTTAACCTGTGCTTGGCAGCGAGGAGTGTTTTAGATTGTTAATAGAATCACTAGAATTGCTGCTAAACGTCACAAAAAGAGAAACATTTCATTGATTTTAGTTCTAATTTCAAGAATTCAACGAGCTAGCCAAACGCGGTTCCATAAAGAGGTTTTGATTTAGGAGAGAAACATTTGTAGAGAGAATCTAACACAAAGTGAATCTGATTCAACAAAGAAACATTTGTAGAGAGAATCTAAATCTTAAACGTTTCTAGGAGAGTCCATATCCCTATCAAACACATGCTTAGGCCCTATTTGGTAGAGATTCCAGAGCTGACTATCTGTTGAATCCAGCAGGAGCTTAAGTGATTCTTGGATAAATTAAGAGGCATGGAGCTGAAAAAAGTAGTTTTTCCTTATTCTGTGAAGTGATTCTCCATTGTGATTTTGAGAGTTTACGCTAAAGAATCAAAGAGAATCACTTTATTTAGAAAATAAACTTTCATAGAGAATCAGAATTAGATAGAGCTCTACCAAACAGTCCCTTACTTCCAAGGCAGATTCGATCTTTAGCGAGGGCATCGTTTATGCCCTAAGTAGATGGTGCAAAGCGGCAACTCCAGTAATTACTAAAGTAGTCTATCATTGCAAGAGCATCTCCAAAAGTTTTCAAAGCCCACTGCCAATCTTATTTTTTTGGCGAGACGTAAAAGAACCTCTCTCCAACAATTCCTTATTGAGAAAATTCCCTCTAGCACTATAAAACTTCCTCTCCCTCCCCTAGCACTGATTTTTTTTCTTCCCTATCTAGCACTGATTCAAGCTTTTTTTTCCGTTAGATTTTAGAGTATGTTCTGTTAGGATTTTGTTAAGTATTTTGTCTTTACCATACGACGTCGGAAGAAGATGATTTTTATATAAAAATTATAGATCTCTAATCTTGATAACTTTTGTTTTGTGTTTTTTATTTGAAGACGTTAAGATGAAAAATAAAATAATATTAAGCTTCAGCAGCATATTAATAGCGTACGAGTTATTTAGTGACGGAAGTTCAGAAAATGAGAGGTGCTAGCATCCGATGGCATGAAACACGTGTGGTCACGTTTCACTCCCTCAAAGAGTGGCTGAGCTCATCGCACACCTTATCACTATTCCATTGGTGTGGTTGGACCCGAAGGTGTGTGGGTCATGATCAATGCCAAGCCCGGGTGCTGGCATACGGGTGTTGAAGTTTCATGTATCGCTCGTTGGCCTTGTTTAGATTTCAGAATTCACTCCCAAATTCTACTATGCAAAAAGGAAATTCCCTATCACATCAAAATATCGACAAATGTATGAAGTACTAAATGTAGATGAAATCATAAACTAATTGCACAGTTTTGTTGTACTTTGCGAGACGAACATTTTGAGTCTAATTAATTAATTTTTAGACAATTTTTTACATTAAAAAAACAAAAGTGTCACAGTGTTCAGGGGTGGCACTGTGCAGATTTGGATACCCGAGTTGGCTATCTAAACAAGGCCGTTGATGCAAAAACTGCAGAGGAACATGAGGCGTGCTCTCTGTCACAAGATCCCGTGCTGTGGTAGGACCGGGCCCCAGATTTTGTCTACGCCATGGAGTCCAGCGATTTGGCCGGGGTCGGTAGCTAACGGAATAAACTTTCCATCTCAGAAAAATCCATCTTATCATAGTCATAGGAAGTCTGCCGATTTTTCCACCAAGGTCACACCATCACCTCCCTCCACGGCCATGGAGCCCGGCGCAGACGAGGTGGCGTTCGAGTCCCCGGCACATTTCCGCATCTACAAGAGCGGGAGGATCGAGCGCCTGAACCGGCCTCCGGTCCTTCCCGCCGGCCTGGACGAGGCCACCGGTGTCACCTCCAAGGACGTTGTCCTGGACGCCGACACCGGCCTCTCCGTACGCCTCTACCTCCCCAAGCTCCAGGAACCGTCCAAGAAGCTCCCAGTCCTCGTCTACATCCACGGCGGCGCGTTCCTCATCGAGTCGGCCGGCTCCGCCACGTACCACACCTACGTCAACCCCCTCGCAGCCGCCGCGGGCGTCCTGGTGGTGTCCGTGAGCTACCGCCTGGCACCGGAGCACCCGCTCCCGGCGGCCTACGAGGACTCGTGGGCCGCGCTCCAGTGGGCGGCGTCGGCGCAGGACGAGTGGATCGCCGAGCACGGCGACGTGGCGCGGCTCTTCATCGCCGGCGACAGCGCCGGCGCAAACATCGTGCACGACATGCTGATGAGGGCGTCCGGGTCCGGCGACGCCGGCGGGCCGCGCATCGAGGGCGCCATCCTGCTCCACCCGTGGTTCGCCGGGAATGCGCCCATCGAGGGGGAGCCGCCGGGCGCCGCAGCGCCCACCGCTGGGCTCTGGACTTACGCGTGCCCGGGCGCGGTCGGCGGCGCCGACGACCCGAGGATGAACCCTCTGGCGCCTGGCGCGCCGGCGCTGGAGATGCTCGGGTGCGCGAGGATGCTGGTGTGCGCAGGGAAGCAGGACGCGCTCTACGTGAGGGACCGCGCGTACTACGAAGCCGTGGCGGCCAGCGCGTGGCCCGGGGACGTGGCGTGGCTCGAGTCCGAGGGAGAGGAGCACGACTTCTTCCTCCCGAAGCCCGAGTGCGAGAACGCCAAGCAGCTCATGGACCGCGTCGTGGCCTTCATAGCCGGGGCCTGACTTGCTCGATCTCTTGCGGGGGCGCGGCGCGGCGCGGCGAGTCGTCATTGAAGATTGAAGTTGTGGGCAAGTTTCTCTCATTCAATAAATAAATAGTACTGGCCTTGTCTAAATATGATTTTTCTCGTAGAAATGTGGTACTGAACTTGTTCTTCAAACTGAATTTGTAATAAGCAAAATAAAGTCTACATTATTCATTATTCCAGATCCGCCACAATGTCTAAGCAGGGCAGATGTCCAGTTGTCCACTGAATCTCGTTGCTTATTCTTCTACAAAGCTTTATTATGATAAAGTTTTCACGAATGTAAGAAGTTTCTCTTCACTTTGCCACCATTTGTTGTATCGATTTTCTTGCTCGACGAGTGCGTTCAAAGGATACTGGATCTGACAGCGACATACTCCCTCTGTTCTTTTTTTTGGGTCATTCTCGTATATGAAGGAGTTAAATATATCCAAATGTAACCAAATATGTATAAAAATTACTATAATACTTATGGTACGTAACAAGTAACATTAGATTAATCATTCTCGTATAATACATTTTTAACATATGTTTCAAATAGTTGAAACACTTGTTACATACGTTCGAAACACTTATAAAAACGCTTGAAAAAGTCATTGCAAAATATATGCAACATCTAGATAAGATACATGCAACATCCAGATAAACACACTTGTAAACGTACTCTCTCCATCTCTACATAACTGTCGCTTTTGGTTTTCGTATCGTAAGTTTGATTGGATTTATAGAAAAATGCGTGCAACATTTGTATCTCCAAATAAATATATTATGAAAATAGATTGAATGATCTATCTAATGATATTAATTTTATACCATTATATATATATATATATAGTCAAAGTTGTTTCTCGGGAAGCGAAAACGACAGTTATTTAGGGACGGAGGGAGTATGTCTGAAAAAACAGATGAAATATTAAGAACAAGCGTTTTGCAACATACGTGTACAACCATTGCAACATATGCAACATCATGATCTAGCTCTACAACATCCATATAAAACACTTGCAACATACCTCTGAAACATTTTATAGACTTGAAACATACACTTGCAACATGCGCTTTGAAGCGCAACATCTATTTGCTGCTCGGACGAATGGAGAGTCATTGACGTAGAGCTCGACGTCGACTCCATGGAGTCGCGTGGGGGGATGCCAGTGGGCAGGCGGCTGGGTGCAGCCCTGACGAGCAGCTGCGCCGCTCCTGGCAATAGGACAGGCGGGCGCGGTCCTCGTGGCGAGGTGCCCCCACGGTGTGCTGGAGAAGGGGAGGCGGCGGGTGTGCGACCTAGGGAGCCTGCTGCTGATGTTGCTTCTCCTCCATTGACAGCAGGGAAGGAGGAATGGTTGCAAGAGCGGGCGGGGGCGGCGCGGAGCCGAGGCGGGGGAGGAAGAGGAGCAGGAGCAGGGAGGAGAGCGAGGCCGGGGAGAGCACGAGCAGCAACACCGGAATGGGGAATCGGCATCCTGCTTTTTTAGATGGAGAATCCATTAGGGGAGCACGCATATTGGGAAGAAGGGACGCGCACGGTGCGGATGGGAGTGGGAATCCGCGTCCATCTGTCCAAACGCCCTCAGGAGAGCATTATCGACAAAATCTAATGATTACGAATTTTATGATGATAACTAAAAGTGGATCCTGCTGTTGATGTTGCTTCTCCTACAAATCTGCAATAATTTCGTTGGTTAATAAATGTGGAGGTTTGATAGACTCGCAATTTGTTACTCCTATTCTTCTCTTTTATAAGGCACGGCTTGACATGATAGGGTCTCCTAAATTAGTTTTTGTCCGTCTATAAATTATTTGTCAAAGATTTTAAAGTTTAAATCTTGATATGCGTGCATGTCTTATAAAAAAGAACGAAGGTAGTGATTTCTATTGTTTTAGCACTTAATATGATTTTGTTGTTATATGAGTTTTGTTTATCTGCATAGGCGCTACTCAGAACGAGACAATACGAGTAACTTGTGTTCATTGACATTTTATAGTTTATTCCATGACTTGTTCATTAGCATGACATTTTGTATATAAGCACATACTATAATTTAATGAATGGATAATATGAAGAAGATATTACCGCCTCGATCTGATCTAATTTTATTCTTAGGCCCCGTTTGATCTTTGGAATCGAATTCATTCTAATAAATTGTAATTTAGACACATATTAATTAAACTAATATGTTTGTATATGGAATATATTTGTATACTATTGTTAGCCATGCAAGAGAGATACTTATATGTTGCATTTCTCCTATAAGCGAGTTGAAGAGCGTGTTATAAGTTGAAGAGTTGAAACATAGCATATTGATCTATAGAATCAATTTCCATCTCTCACCCTATGAATCTAAGATAGGCTTATATGTGAACTTTGAAAAATGGTGGAATCTCATATTCCAAGACAAATAGTTTAATCAATTAAGTAGATTCCAATTCCTTCAAAATAAAAGGATCCAAACAACTCCTAGTGTTATTATATAATCTGATCAGTCGTCGTACTTGTCTTCCTCTTCAGTTGCTTTGACTACCAGTTTGTGTGTCTTCTTTCGTAAGTCGCCCCCTCGTCCCCTCAAGCGCGCTCAAGGTGTCGTGGTTATCTCCTCCATCTTGTGCATCTCTTTGCTGAGTCACTCCTCCTGTCCTCCATCAGACGCCAAGACCCTCTCCCCACTGGCCTCCCAGCGCTACTCAACCACAAGCTTATGCTCGATCCTAAGAGAAAGTATAACAATTAGCCAAAGTTAGTAAGTATTTTTCTAATATGGAGGAGAGAAGGGAGCAGAGAGAGAGAGAAACTTTGGCTCTATGCAAGCAACAAGTTAAGCATGAGAGCCTATACAACGGTGGGCCTAGATAGAAAGTGGATGTGAGGGGATAAGAAAGAGAATGTGAGATAGAAAAAAAGTAGCACAACATAATAATGAAAAACTTTTATAGACAAATAAATGATAACTATTATATAGTTCAACTCTTTCAACTTGACTTATAGCCAGACACTTTGCTCTATTATTGGGCTTGCTCTAAATGGCCTCTCAACCAACCACAGTGATCCCAAGGACCCATTAAGCTTGCTCTAACCTCTTCATCAACCACAGTGATCCCAAGGACCCAGCACAACATCGATGTTGCACTACTCAGTGTTTCTAATGCGCACACAAAAATAAAATATTCTCCTTCAATCCCCCGGGCATATCTCTACTTTTAAATATATACGATCTTAACTAGAACATAGAGGTTACTACATGCAATAAAAGTAAGTAACCAAACACAATTTTATTAAATATGGTTTGCTTATATTTATGCTCGTTTAGGTTATGCTACATATAGTCTAATGCAAGCATTTAAACCCTAAGAGTGTGTTTGGTTGTGTAGCTAGCACCCAATGTGTTTGGTTGTGTAGCTAGCACCCAATCCATACTCCAGGAATGCAGTTTAGCTTTGTTTGGTTGCCATTGGCCTATAACTAGGCCTAGCTATACATTGACCATCCCTTGGCCTGGCTACCTGGAAACGGTCAACTCCCTCATTTTTGCGGAGCCTGGCTTGTATACGCGCGAGGCCCGATTTCGCTCACCTCCTTTTGCTCCATCGTTGCTATGTCATTGTTGTCTCTGTCGTTGGCGTGCCCCTGCCAACCACCGCTCCTAGGTCCGATACACCTCCACCCTGCCAGCTATATCCACTAGATTCGCGCTTCGCCTCTACACGTCGGTCTATGCTCCTGGATCTATCCTCCATCTCTCCTCCACCTCGCTGAGCTCCATCTTCAACGCCGCCGCGCTTGTGCCACTGTATCCACCCCAAGCTCACGGTCACGTGTACGAATCCCTAGCCTGCATGTGTCGTCTGCCAATCGCATGAGGTCCTGCTACTGGTGAGAGGATCCATCTCGGGTCCGCCCCTAGAGCTCCATCTTCACCCCCCTTGCGCGTTTGTGCCTTCGTCTCCACCGTAGACCCACACTTGAGCCTCCATGCCCTCGGCCTACGCGCACTATCTACCTATTGTCGGACGTTGTGCCCTAGGTGAGACGACGCAGAAGAGAGCCGGTGCAGCTATAGGGGCCCATCGCAACAAGAGATGAGGAGGGGTGATTTCAACTAAAACTTACCTTCACTAGGAAGAGATGATCCAAGCTAGCTAAATAATCAAACATGATTTGGACAAGTTAGGCTTCACTAGTACGAGTAAATGAAACACAAACCTCTTGTATTGCTAGAATTAGGTTTGGATTGCCCTGGTTTAGCTGGCTAGCCGGGCTAGATCTCAAACATGAATCAAACACACCTGAAGTGAATTGGTCATCTATCTCTGAAAGATGCATTCAATTGTCTAAGCAGGTAGTTTTTTTTAGGATCTTGCACTTAGATCTCTTCTATAGCAATGAATCATAGCTCATTTTATCACAGTTATTCAATCAAAATTAGAAATAAATAAATTGATGATATTGCGCATACCACTTAATTATAACTTTTTTTTTATTTTTTTTATGAACACACATAAGCACGTCTTATATATCTCTATAAATGCTTACAAGCGAAAGTACGAAACCTCGTACTAAGTCTCGTATGTGCTCTAATTTATGTGAGTGGTTTCCACCAGAAGAAATAAATCTCTAAGTTCTACAGCTGACTATATATTGTGTCATAGTAGCATAAGAATATACAAGGAAAATTACATCTTTGACACCTGAGGAAACATGCCAAACTAACGGTAGCTTAAGAGCGATTTGATCATGTAATCAGTCTGTCAATTGCTGAGGCAAACGACTGACAGTGATCAACTAGACTATCAGGAAAGATCTAGCTAGGGTGACATCAGGGATCACGCACCATGCAGGTCATGTTCTCTCACCTAAGTCATATCGCAAAGCGTCACAAAAAAAAAGTCATATCGCAAAGAATAAAATAGAAGTTCTGTCCCCTAAGAATTATCGTAAAGCTAAGCTGGTTTGCCAAAACGCGCGCCGGCAAGTATGTTTTCACGTCCGATGTCTTCAAGCGCAACTTGCAGGACAGCAAGCAGCATTAAAACCAGCTGATCGATCTGAGGCTTAAACATTTACGACGCAGAGCTAGGCGCTGCTAGCCAAGAGCCTAATACAACACGTCAGGTAGCCATGGAACCGGACGCCGATGAGGTGGTGTTCGACGCCCCGGGTTACTTCTGTATGTACAAGAGCGGCAAGGTAGTTCGTGTCAGCCAACCGCTTGTGGCCGCGGGCGTCGACGATACAAGCGGCGTCTCCTCTAAGGACATCGTCCTCGACGCCGACACCAGCCTCTCCGTGCGCCTCTTCCTTCCCAAGCGCCAAGCACCTTCCGGCAAGAAGCTTCCCGTCCTCGTGTACTTCCACGGCGGCGGGTTCCTCATTGGGTCCGCGAAGTTCGCCATGTACCATAACTACCTCACCTCCCTTGCGTCCGCGGCCGGCGTCCTCGCGGTGTCCGTCGACTACCGCCTGGCGCCCGAGCACCAGCTCCCCGCGGCCTACGACGACTGCTGGGCCGCGCTCCAGTGGGCGGCGTCCGCGCAGGACGACTGGATCGCCGAGCACGGCGACACGGACCGCGTCTTCATCGCTGGCGACAGCGCCGGCGGCAACATCGTCCACAACGTGCTGATGAAGGCGTCGTCGTCTGCGGACAACGGCGGCGCGCCCAGGATAGAGGGCGCGGTCTTTCTCCACGCCTTCTTCGGCGGCAGCACGGCTATCGATGGGGAGCCGGAGCGCGCGGTCGAGATAGCGGAGAAGGTGTGGACGTTCGCGTGCCGCGGCGCGGCCGACGGCGCGGACGACCCCTGGATCAATCCGACCGCGCCGGGCGCGCCCGCGCTGGAGCGCCTCGGGTGCCAGCGGTTGCTGGTGTGCGCCGCGGAGAAGGACTGGCTGCTGGCGAGGGACCGTGCGTACTACAAGGCCCTGGCGGGCAGCGCGTGGCCCGGGAGCGCGGAGTGGCTCGAGTCCAGCGGCGAGGAGCACGTCTTCTTCGTGATGAAGCCCGAGTGCGACAACGCCAAGCAGTTGATGGACCGCGTGGTGGCCTTCATTGCCGGGGCCTGACTTGCTCCGTGGGCCTTCGAAAACATTGGATTGGAATGCACGAGACTTTCTTTCACCGCCTCACCGGGGTTGAATAGTATACAATTCGTGGCCCGGGTACAATATATATTATGGAGTATACAAGCATATACTATTTGATCATCAAGACAAAATTACATGTTTGGTCCCCCCCAAAAAAAATATAGCTTCCTTTTTTGGCCCTTTATTTTTTAAGGCACAAAAACCATATTCAGTTACTTATATGGCCTTTCGTCCACTCTACTAGGGTGTATCGTGAGTTTTTCCCTGGGAAGGTATGCAAAATATCTAAATTGCCCTTGTTTCCTTTATTTCCCCTTCTGTTTCTCACGCTCGAAAGGAAAAGAGAAGCTCGAGCGGGCGCAGCGCGCGTATGGAGGAAGACGGTGCTGACGGACTCTTCGTCCACCCATCATATGTTGTTGATGACAGTGAGGATGAAGATGAATTAGAGGATGATAGTGAGGATGAAAATGAGTTATAGAGTATGAAGGGTCTGTTTGGCACAACTCAGCTTCACTAGTGAAGCACAAGTAGCTTTTTTAGTAAAGCTAAGCTATTTTGGAAAATGTGTATGGCAAAATAGCTTCACCAACAACTCAAGAGGGAGAGAGATGGGATAAACTACTATTTTCAGATTCATCCCAACTCATGTCTTTGTGAGAGGAGGAGAAAAACAGCTTCATCCATGAAGTTGTTTTGAAAATGAGTGTTTGGTAAAAAAAAAGGTCACAACAGCTCATGAAGCTGTTGTGAGCTGTGCCAAACAGGCCCGAAGTATGGGATGAGGATGAGGTGCCATGCAATGAGGGAAACCATGCTCCAAATGTAGAATATGATCCATTGCCTCTGTATAAACATTGCCAATGTGTAACTTTGTAGGTCAAGAAGTGCGTCAGATCACCCGAAAACACTTTCTATCATTACACACATAGATCAACCTGTGAAGGCTAAAGGCAAAAGGAAAGTGAACCCCACAAGGAAGAAGCAAGGGCTAGGTCAAAAGGACATTGACTTTCCAAAGGTGCCACTTGATAGGTCATCGATGGGTACAAGAAGGAAAATAGGACAATCTACTAGCCCTGCAATGAGTACAAGAAACCAAAGAAGGCCCGGCCTTTGATTTCTAATACGCATGTCGAATTGACTAGGTGCATGTAAATTTGCTCAGAAATCCACCAATGTCGAATTGCACCTCTATCGGTCTTTGATATGTGTTTAGTTGAAATCTAATAAGCCTAATTTACACTTCATCCTTTTCAAATTATAAGTTGTGATTTTTCTGGATACATATTTTTCTCTATGCACCTAGATCTATATTATGTTTAGATACATACTAAAAGATATGTATCTAAAAAAGCTATAACAACTTACAATTTGAAAACAGAGAAAATATAAGCTTTTGTTGTGCCCTTTATATATTATTATGAATCTATGTATTGACTTTCAACTTTTGATCTTAATAGTTAATATTATTTTTATCCATGTGTAAATTTGAAATTCGAGTACTTACGTGTCTTTATTCAAATATATCTATTTTTATAAGTGGGTTGTGCTTGGTTTCCCAGATTACCCGGCCAGCCCTCCTCAAGAAATGCACATTCGCCCACGCTGTCCACTGCTACCCCTACTGCAACGCAGCACGCCACTGAGGCGCCAACTCACCCATCACTCCTCCCTCCCTCGTCTCTGCTTCTCCCCTCCCAAAAGCCAAAACCCACCCACACCGCAGCCACTGGCGACAGACGACCCCGAACAGGAGGGCGGAAGTGAAGGATCGAGGCCTCGAGGGAAGGCCGGGAGAGCGTGATAAGTCGGGAGCGGAGGCGATGGGGCACTGCTATAGCCGCACGGCCCGCACCCACGAGCTTGCTTCAGATGAGCATGGCTGTCGTTGAAGGTACGTTGCTCTGCCAACCCATGCCGCGCGTTAGTCTAGGGGAGCGGAGTGATGATGACTATTGTGCACTTCTCTTTTCTTTTGGGAGATGAAATTTGTTTTGGTTTGATTTCTTGGTGTGCTATGTTTGGTTTCTTGGACCAAAGTTGGTGCCTTTAGCCTGAGCAACTGCTAGGTTATATGTATGATCTATCTTCTTCTTTCTCAGTAGATCTTTTGCATGTCTAGATTCTTTTAGCAAAGCTGGTATCTTTAAGCCTTACATAACCTTTGGATGTCTTTTCTGGGAGATGGATTTCATAATTTTACACCTTGTGCATCGATGTGTAGGACGTTGTGGCCTGCTTCTACAGGGTAGATGATTAAGTCTTCGAGAGATGGCATGTAGTTGCAGAGGTAGCCGAGTGTGACAATCCCTACCCGAGTGTGAAGTATGCATTGCCATTCCCGCATGTCTTGTTGTGCCATAGTTTGCTAGGATTTAGATGGATGTGGTGGCGAGCAAAAGGGTGTGTTTTCGTTTGAGGATGATGTGCTGCATCATTCTCTTTAATTTAGTGAAATGACTCTATTCCTGATGTTTACACTAATTATTAGCTTGTGAAGTAATTAGGTGGTGATGTATTAATTTATTCTATTTCACAAATCAAACAAAAATGTAAGAAGTGAGACAATAATAGACTACCTCATTTCTTGAACCAAACACCCCTAACTGAACCAATTGCATGTGTTAATCTCTATCTTTGCAATCAATACATCAGTTGTGATCTTGGTGAGCTAGCTCTTGATTGTAGACAGTTGCTAGGCACTAGACGGTTGTGATGCTAGATGGAGTATAGATGAATGTCAAACCCTATTCATAGTTTCTAAATAAAGTTTGTTGTAACTGGACAAAAAATAGGACATATCTATATGAGTCTGGTGTTAGACTATGAACAAAAAGAGAGTAAACATAGAACTTTTATCCATGACATTTTAACACTTATCTCACCAAAATTATCTACCATGTAGGAACACTGGTTGATGGAGTAATTAACTACTAATAATTATCACAATGCTCTTGTTTAGGTACTTGGAGGAGGAGGGGACAATGCTACCAACGAGAAGAGGAGGTGGAGGATGAACGGGAGGAGGAACGGGTGGAGGATGGGGAGGTAGAGCAAGAGGAAGAGGATAGTAAGACACTATCCCCAACTCTTTGGACCACGACAAAGGAATGAGAATGTAATAATGATTCACCCTGCATGTGTTCATGATAACATGTCTGTTGTTAAATAACTAACAACCGATTGTTGAATGCTATTTTAGGACTTGCCTATCATTATGTTTGATATTAATAATAGTGAGAAAGAATATAAGGTTGTGATGGATTCAATCAAGGTGCGCCAGTGTACCTTTGCGTAAGAGTTGGTCGGGCACAATGTGATAATATGACCATTTCCTAACCGAAAGACCGGGCATAGTCAATTAGTCACTTCATCATTCGATTGACTGATCGTATAGATCCTTGTTTTATGGCGGACCTTCTATTCCGTGACTAGAATACGTATTTCATCGCATTTCGATGACATCGAATTCTAAGCGAAGTTGAGTGTTTAGGGGCTCAAGGAGAAGTGAATGCCCAGATCAAGGTTGGGCCAAGAACCTGGTACAGGTTTCACAATGAGAATCTGCCTGCTTGTTTGAACACCTTGGGTGAGGATATAGGTCTTGGTAGCAACCACATTGGGTAAGCTCTAAACTCCACTAAACTAGTAGAGTAGTGTGTAACTGTGTATATCTTTGTTTCTTACAACTAAAAGTACCCGATGACTGTTATTGTGCCGCTTGAAGAGACACGACAACACCGAGCTGCAGTATGGTTCAGATACCCATAACCTTGTAAGGTATTGTAACACCCTCGGTGTTACTGCACAAAACATTGACTAAATCATGTCTTGAGCATCACGTGTATGTGTCAATGCATGTAAGAAGGTGTAAAAATAAAGTTCTTGGCATAAAAAATGATTAACAAAATTGGTAAATGAAAGGTATTCAATGGTTCACGTTATATCACTTAAGGTTGGAAACTAATTTTTATTGAGCAAAAATACTATATAATGCATATGCGACCCTTAAATAAATTTTGACGTGTGAACTTTGTAGGTGGTAATGCAATGTTCGTCTTAGCATAGTGTTATTCTTAGCTGGTGTTTCTAGTAGCTTGAAAATCGAACTTGCAAACAAAATCAGCCAAGACTTAGAGTGATTTTCAAGTCTGAAAACAGCTTGGCGAGGCCATGTTCGGAAATTTATTTTGCTTGAGTTTGTTAGTAAATTGTGTCAAGGCGTAGCCCTGGTAGCTAGCCCTAGGTACCCTCTCGGGTATGGTATAGTTGATCGAGCTCGAGTCAAGCTTGGTTAGTGGGTACGTGCGCTTTAAAAATCATGCACGAACATTGTCTCAGTTGTCGGCCTCTGCGTGCACGGTCAACCTGTGGGCCATCGATGCCGTGCGCCTGGCCGCGCTACCATGCGGGGCTGGCCTGGTCTGTCCTGGCCTGGCCATGGTCGGCCGTAGCCGACCGCTGCCCCACACTGCCCTGTTGTCCCTTTTCTCCCCCACGTTGCGCACGTCAGGGTCAGCTCTCGTCCCGTTCATGCCGCTGCAGCTCTGCGCCGCTGTCGGCTCCGGTCTGTGGGCGTGTCCTAGCCGCTTGCGTGCACGGCGTAGTTGCCACGGTACGCACCGTAGTCCTTGCTTGCGTCACCCACTCTCACCCTGTCGAGCGGAGGTGACCTGGGCGCTGACTGCCTCTCTTCTCCCCATCTCTCCCCTGTCCGCCATGGCCATTGGGGTCGCCCTTGTGCACCGGTTGTGTGGGACCGCCAGCGCCAAATTTCTCGCACCCATGACACCGCATTGGAGTCAGCCAACCCCACCTCGCCCAGAGCACCGCCCCACTATACTCCAATTTTGGAGTTGTTCATCCGCCCTGCCATTAAGGCCGAGCTCGGCCGTTACTCTTGGGTGCCCTCAAGCCACACCTCTCGAGTCAAATTGAGAGCACCAACAGTTTCGCCCCAACCTGCCCTGCACCCTGCGCCCCTGCCTTGAACCCATATCGCCCTCTATCTCCCGCTGGCGCAACCGCGCCGCCGCAGTGTGCCGCCATACCCCCCTCGGGCGCACGTGGTCGGCTCGTTTCGGGCAAGCTTCGGCCAAGCCTTTGTTTCGGCCGAGTTCGGGGTAAGTCACTGGAGCTCACCCGACCCCGCTACCACTCTCTTAGCACCCCAGCTCACCGAAACATGGCCGTCACCGCCACAGGTTGCCCGCCGCCATGGGGAGGCACCCCACCTCATCTCTGACCTCCAAATCACTGCCCGGTGCCACACGTCAACCCTTAGGTGAGCACCGGCCCCCTAGCTAGGCTTGCGCAGACCCGAGTTGCCAGGTGTGGTGGCTTCGTGCCAGCCGGGCGACACCGGCAAGCGTGGCGATCCCTGAGGACCTCCCCATTGCGAAGGAGCAAAAGTGCGAGGGCTTTAGCACTTAAGTGTTGATCGGTGAAATAGTGGGTTCGCGTTTGGGTAAAACGTCTTAAGCCGGAGGACTCTTTAGCAATGTTGCCAATGCGCGCCGGCTTCCCCCACCTTGGGCCGCTTCCTCGCATGGGCCACACCCATCATGGGCCGCCTCATGTGCACGGGCTGCGTGTGCGCACGCTGCGCGCGGCTGGGCCGTCTCGTGTGGGTCGCGCCGAGGGAATCGGTTCTTCTTTTTCTAAGTGAATTAAGTAGTGGTTTATAATTGAGTTTTTGAGCCAAACTTTGATAATTGATATCAATTCGTGTAGATATCCAAAGACTATGAAACCACTTTAGTTAAGTTTCTAAATCCATGATATACATGACTGTATAATTAGTTTATGTATTTCTGTGATGATGCCGAGATATACTAAATCATTTGGAAAGGCTTAAAAATCACTAGGATAATGTTGTAGGAATTTTGGCGGCAAATCAGTAGTAGGATTGATCATGAAACTTTCATAGTAGCTTTATGGTATCCTCATGTGCTTGCTGTAAATTTCGTAGCCTTAGGTTAAATTGTTTCATATGGTGGTGAAATAGCCTTAAAATGAATATAAATAAAAATTAGGATATCGACTTGTAAAATGAAGCAACTATAAGATGAGTTTGATATCTTAATTGATGATGAAGATAGATAGCCTGTTACCTTAGTTATTAGAGCTAGTTTTGTAGCATAACATGTGTGTTGCATTTTAAGAGTTGCTGTTGCCTTAATGCTAAATGTTGCATCATTATCGCATGCATGTAGAGAACGACCTGGTGGAGTTCAGGACCGCTGACGATCAGGAGTACGAGGAGATCGTCGAAGAGTACGAGGAGGATATCTTCATGCCAAAGGAGTTCTAGGAGTCACCCGTGACTGACACCACTGACTTTACACCTGTCTAAGGCAAGCCCCGGTGCATAAACCGTATTTTGATAATCATTATATATATATATATATATATATATATATATATAGTGCATTTATGTGCAGAAATTTTATGATACCCACATGCATATATAAATTTCCCTATGAGTCTTACTAGTGCAGGATTGCGTAGTTACTTTGCTTAGGTTTATCGGTAGCATGGGTAACCTGTCGCTACTCACAACAGGTGATTATTATTATCATAAATCTAAAAAATGATATGGTGGAAAGGAAATGGTGACCGGGCAGGGATGTGGTATGGGTATTAGTGGGTGTAACAGGTTGTGTTCCACGGCCATGGGGCATAGCTTGATCGCACTGTTTTCCTATCCATGTCGATTAAGGACCATTCTTTGTATGGATCCTGGTCAAGTCACAGACTTATTATCCCGAGCACATACTTGCTTATGGGAGCGGGAAGGCTTGTTACTCTCTTGTCGTGGGTTCTGGCTCTTTTCGGACCGACTGATTGGAGGCGGGGATAGGTGGAGGTCTAAGCACCACATTGAGGTCAGGCCTCAAGTGTGGGGGCTTGGAATCCAAGTTTGGACGAGGACCTAGAACCCTTGACAGGAGTGGAACGGGTTGGTCTCGCTTGTTCCTGAGGTGCAAGCAAGGCGTGTGTTTTTTAGGGTACCTAGCTAGGCACATTGGTTCGTGAATCGTCATTTCTACGTGACGGTACGGCTTGACTACGCTCTAGCATCGTAGTAAGAACTGACATGTGAAAGACGGAAAAATGGCTCTAATTGCTCAACCCTTGCTTGAATATAGAACAGGTGCTTACATAGAATGCTAGATGATGAATAAAACATGGCTGCTAATAAACAAAGGAAGATAAGGATGCACTCATAGTATTGCTTTCCATAAACATGAAACCCACAAGCCATAAAGCCTACCATATTCCTTGAGAGTCTGGAAATTTATCTCCTAGTCGGGTAAGTCTTACGAGTACATTGTGTACTCAGGGTTTATTTTACCCATGTTGCCGGTGAACCTTGAGAAGTTAGGCCTTGTGTGGAGGATTCTTCTGGTGGGCACAGACGGATCCTTATATCATACCGCTAGATGTTTATTTTATTCCTGCTATTTAAATTATCGCACTTTGAACTCTGGTATTGTAATAAATGATTCCTGAGACTCTATGTTGTATGAAATGAACTAAGTATTGTAAGCTTGTACTCAGTATTGGATCCTAGATATAAAAGGTGGATTGTTCGAGTTCTCCCATTGAGCGTGCTCAACGAAACTGCTTGACTTAGCTCCCTTTCAGGGTACTTAGTGTCTGTGGAAGACAAGTGCCTCCAAAGACGTGTTAATTCGGGCAGTTCTGCCACAGGTATGAGGAAGATGGTGTCGATAAAGTTACACCGAAGAAAGCAACACAAGGAGTGATGGTCATATTTAGTGAAGCCTCATTCTTTTGCTCTCTGTATAATGAGATCGCCAGGCACATTACAGATGAAGAAAAAACACGGTTAATATAAGGTTCCCTAAAAAGTTGCATAAATAAAGAAAAAAGCACGACCAAAATAAGCTATCTGACCATGTTTCTACATTTTAGTACAAAAGAGATCTATGAGAGAAAGTGTCTCTAGAATAAGCTAATAAAATGTATCATTTGGCTTCTAGTTTCAACTTACGTTGGCCATAGATAGCTTACAAGCTATATCAAATAGGCTTGATGGTTTAGACAACAAAAATGAGAGAGCGAAGGAGAGAAGAAGGAAGAGAGCCAAATGAGTGATGGACCAAAGGTCCTCCACTTCCTCCTCTCCCCTTTTATAGAAAACATGGGAGGAGAGGTTTTCATTATTTCCCTATGGGGCTTGTATTTATAAAAAAGCTACTAGGGGCTACAAATGGGACCCAAATATTATTTTGCAAGCCCCCAAGCTACGTAATTGGGTCTTGGAAACACTAGTGGCGGTCCCTAACATACAATACTACCCCTAATGGTAGCCCCTTAGCTATTTGGTTTTGATTGAAAGTACAAGACCCAATAGCTAAATACAACTAAGTGTGGTCCAACTACAACTCAAACTTGGCACATAACTTTCGTCTATACAAAGATAGTCTAGGGACTACTATGTCTCTTGCTAGTCTTCAACATGCCTTCGGCTAGTCTTTGGTGGCAACCTTCGCTCTGACCTTCATGACCCTAGCCTTGGCAGCTTGCTCCTTTGACCTTGAGCCCTTGGTGCCCTGTTTTTGTAATTCAGCCTTTGACAAAAATATTGATGTAGTTGAAACAGGTGAAGTAGTTGACGCAGGCGAAGTAGTTGTTGATTACGACATGTCTTCAAGCTTTCACTCATGAGTGCTAGGCAAAGCTTTTTTCTTCAGGCAGATGTAGGGTCAAGATGGCGGACTAGAGGGGGGGTGAATAGTCCTTTTAAAAAAATAATCACGCCAGCTAACTAAAACAAATGCGGAATTAAAACTATCGGTCTAGCCAAGACTACATCTCTCTATCTAAGTTCACAAGCACCTTATAAAGATCCTAATTAGGCAATAAAGGTGCCGGGCTAGCTAGAGCTCACCTAATCAATTCTAGTAGCAAGGTCACACAAACCTATGCAACTAGTGCTCAAGCAACCGGGGGAGCTCCTACACAATCTAGTAAGCAAAAGCATAAAGCTCCTAAGCTCACTAGCAATGCTTAATAACAAGGCTACATGTAACACCCCTGGTGTTACGACTTTGCTTAGCATTGGTTAAGACCTAAGAGAAATTAACAAAACAAGTTTTAGGGTTTTTAAATTTTAAAACCCACATGAACGTGATAAGCGAATCTTATGCGACTCGTTGTTGCGGTTGAGAGAAAAACACTTTTTCTTATAAACAAAAATGAAATATAACTGGTGTAAAGTGCTTAAGTAAAGTTTGAAGAGTAGGTTATCTTGATGAACATGCAACTTTCATTTGGCGAATAAATATTGTTAACTGGTCCTTTGAAGCTCGAGAATCGAATTGGAAATTAAGATCAACTCTTTTCGTTAAGTCGGTAAACAATTGAACCTACGTTTAAAAGTGCCACTTTCGACGAATTATATCGAGTAAACTAATAAAATAGTGCCTTAATATTTTGTTTCCATGGATTAGTAGGAAGTATGGACTATTGCATGAGTTAGCTGTTGGTTGAAATTGATAAGGTTGGGACCTTTTATAAGTAAGACCAAAAGTGCTAATGGTTGTTAGTTATGACCAAACCCTTGAAATCCCTGAGTATGAGATGATAATAGACAATGTTGTCTTGGACATTTAAATTCTAACTAAAATGTTTAAGCACTAGTTTCATGCTTTTATATTGTTGATTGCCTATTACGGAGTTCTAGAGCGTGGTGTAGGTTATAGTCATGTTGGGTGTCACGTTGCTCTCGTAAAAATTGCCCAAATTTCGTTAGAAAGTGCTGTTGGCCTTGTCTTGGGCTTAGTTCACGAACAGGCACACTGCTTGACGAACCGATCTTGGCGTATCTATATCTCTCTCAATAATTCTTCTAAGGTTGCATTCGAGGCTCCTCGAGATGGCCCGTAGTACCCTCTTGAGCCCTGTCGAGTTGGTTTGGTCTCAACCGAACTAGTTTGGTTTTGGTTGGCGCTTTAAATTGCATGCAGGGCACGGGTTCGGCCTTTTGGCTCCATGGCCGCAAACACCGCGCCGTGGGTCGCGACATGACCATTGAGCGTGATGAGGACATGGCACCTTCGGATATGAACAATGATTATAAGGTGCACTTATTCCTACATTTGCATAGTGGCTTTGGTTACAATTCACTTGGTTCCACATGTACATGTCACTATTTGATTGTAGGTTCAAATGTGTTTCATAACGGAAGTTCATCAAAGTTGAACTTTTGGTTCGTCGGCAGCCCGACAGTGCCTCATTGGGAAGGCCATAACTCATCCATCCGGAGTGCGATCGAGGTCAATGAGCACTTGATGGAAAGCTTGTTTGATAAGCTTTCAAATAGATCTAGTCCCATCTCAATATCACGTCGGCAAGGCCTCCAAATCACCAATATATTCTGTCGCTATTTCTGGCGAGAGCTACACTGTCATCATGGGCTTGTTAGACATCCTTGGGATCTAGGCCCAAGTTGGAGCACGCCCCAAGAAGATGAAGAACACCTAAGAGATGGCCTTGGACGTCCACCTCCTTGGCCACCACCTTAGGAGGCCAGCAAGGACGTCCAAGCCAAGCCAGAGGCCCAGTCCAATCCGAGTTCGAGTCTGCCTCGGCCATCAGGACCAGTCTGCAATAAAAAGGATGCCCAGGATGCATCCGAACTCTGTTTTCGATGATCCATATATGGATGGAAAGATAATTTGATAAGGAAACCAATCTAAGTGGTTTCACATCAAAAGCTCTTCGTAATCAAAAGGAATCGTCGAAACAAGTCAGCGTCCAGAATCTGTCAAGGTGCTATGACACCTTTTGGGCCGTTGGGCCTTGTAACGTGTTGGGACACATTTAGGACGTGAAGAGGGATCCTTGAACGTCCCTTAGGCTATATAATCAGTAGCCACCACCTACTTTAGGGTTTAGGTTTTGTTTTAGATCAATCTGTCATTGAACAGTCGCCGTTATCGGTTTGCAAGACCCCAACTTCGAGTGCTTAATCATTCATCTGCAATTGTCACTTCAATTGAGTTGTGTTTTATCTTGTTCTTGCTTGTGTTCTTCGATTCGCAGCAGGGATTAGCCTTCTTGGTGAGGTCAACCGGATTGTGACATGGTTGATAACCAGAGGAGACGTGGTGCTAAGGTTGCAGGGTTTGGGTCTTTGTGATCTGAAGCCGGATCGGTGTGTCGCTCTCTGAACAAATCGTTGTTTATCTTGAACCTGACAGAAGATCGGGACCCATCTCCATAAAGTGGTATCAGAGCTAAGGTATATCATCAGGTTCATATTTATTCCCTCGTTTAAGTGTTTCGCATTCGTCCCATAGTCCAGTGCCATACTTGTTTTTCCTGTCCTAGAACCTTCCGCGCCATAGCCTTTGCATATTTTAGTTTCAGAGTTCGCTTTGTTGAGTTTGTGTCCTAGGTCAAAGTCTTGTTGCTGGTTTAGATTGTGTTCTTTTCTAATTTGTGTTGATCCCTCCACCCGCCGCTATTCCGTATCACCATCGGTTTGCATCTTGTGTCCACTAAAACCCTGATTCGAGCAGCTTCCTTAAAACAGTCTTAACTTTTGCATCCGAACTCGAAACGGGGAAAATTTTATATCTACGGAGAACGCCAGAAAATTTTAGATCTATTTCATCCCAGCATAGCTGGGTTCGCAAAAATTAGATTTACGAAATTCGATTAGGAAAATTGAGTTTCTGGACCCACAAGTTTTGGTATGCTTTTTAGAGCACAGTCCTAATTTTCTATAGGCCACATCTTTTATTCAATTGAGCTCAAATTTTTTTGGTTTATTCTTGTGTGCTCCTTGCTGAGAAAAAAATATCAAAAGAGCAAAAGCAAGAAAAAAAGATTGGCTAAAAAAATAAAAGAAAAAAAATAGTAAAAGAGAATAGAAGATATCGAAAAGGAGCACATAAGGAACACTCAATAGCTCTATTGTTTGTGGTACATTTTGCCTTGTTCATATTCCTTGCTACCTTTAATACTTGTTTCCTTTCATCCTTGTTTCCTCTCTTGTTTATCACAACTGGTGATAGAAACACGTATAGGCCAGCAACTAGGACAAGTGCTCTGGACATTTATTCAATATTGCTGTCTGTCACTGACTTGTGTGCCACATATATATATTTTTTCGTGCCTCCCAAGCTCCACATATATACTTCAGATTAGTACAGAAAAAAGGTCCTTGCAATCTCGGTACCACTACCTCATAGGTATCACGAACCAGCCGTCGGTTGTACCGCACACTGCTTGCATTGGTAAGAACTTTGTAAGAGCTTGGTAAGACACTTCCACTTGCTATCAAAAGTGATACCACTGCAACCACGTAGTCATTTGATAGGGATAATATTTTTGTATTGTCTTTTGCTGTCTTCTAACAATGATAGGTTGTTCGTATCCACCGACTTATGATGGTATAGGTGCTGATGAGTACATGGAGTGGGAAATTGCCATCGACAACATATTTGCTACTCGCTTTATGTGTCCAAGGAGGAAGGTAAAAAATACAGTTAGTGTTTTACAACATTCTGCTTTATCTTGGTGGGAGTCTTTAGATCCTTCTGATAAGCCTCAAACTTGGAATGATATGAAACTTCTTATGCGAGAAACTTTTGTTAATCCATCTCCTGTTTTGACTTCATATGATGAGGTCCACCATTTAGAGGAAGAGTCGGTTGTTATTCCTCCTGCTATGCCTAACCTTTTGCAGGACAATGTAGAAAAGAGCGAGGATGACGTGACAGAAAATGAGAAGCTCACAACCTCATGTGAAAATTCAGAACCATCAACTATTATCCCAGCTGAACATGAGAGCAAAGGTAATGCCCATGATGCTAAACTAACAGAATGTGAGAGTTCTCTTGATGTGTTGAATTTTTCCACCAATCATGCTATGATAGAGAAAATTTTAGTGGAGCATTCGCTTGATTTACCTTTGTCACAAGATGATTTGCTTGATGTTTTTTGTGATGAAGATGACTTGTATTATGATATTTATGTTATACCCATGCAATCATTGAAGAATGATCACGCTATATGTGTGCTAAAAATGAGCACTTGTGCTGAAAATAGACTTGTTATTCATAATGCTACTAAAGTTGATGAGCTGAAATTATTGTATTCTTTAAATACTTTGGGTTACATTGAATTTGATGTTCCGTGTAATCTTAGTTCTTTAGAGGAGAAACTTTATGCATATGCTGATTTGCCATGGTTCTCTAGACATACATATCATTTTATTGGAAAATATAATTCTAAAGGAGAGTATAAGGTGCATCGTGTCTATATTTGTTCAAATCTGAAATCTCCTTATATGGTGCAAAAGTATGATCAACCAAAGGATTGCAATTGCTATAATCTTGTTATGTCGAGTTTCCCTAGTTTTATTATAAAGAAACATGTTAAATTTCAAGAAGGGGAGCAATGTTGGCTACTACCAACAATGTTTTCTTCATCTAATCCCAAACCGAGGACGGTTTGTTGTCAAGAAGGGGAGGATGATGAGGACATGGCACCTTCGGATATGAACAATGATTATAAGGTGCACTCATTCCTACATTTGCATAGTGGCTTTGGTTACAATTCACTTGGTTCCACATGTACATGTCACTATTTGATTGTAGGTTCAAATGTGTTTCATAACGGAAGTTCATCAAAGTTGAACTTTTGGTTCGTCGGCAGCCCGACAGTGCCTCATTGGGAAGGCCATAACTCATCCATCCGGAGTGCGATCGAGGTCAATGAGCACTTGATGGAAAGCTTGTTTGATAAGCTTTCAAATAGATCTAGTCCCATCTCAATATCACGTCGGCAAGGCCTCCAAATCACCAATATATTCTGTCGCTATTTCTGGCGAGAGCTACACTGTCATCATGGGCTTGTTAGACATCCTTGGGATCTAGGCCCAAGTTGGAGCACGCCCCAAGAAGATGGAGAACACCTAAGAGATGGCCTTGGACGTCCACCTCCTTGGCCACCACCTTAGGAGGCCAGCAAGGACGTCCAAGCCAAGCCAGAGGCCCAGTCCAATCCGAGTTCGAGTCTGCCTCGGCCATCAGGACCAGTCTGCAATAAAAAGGATGCCCAGGATGCATCCGAACTCTGTTTTCGATGATCCACATATGGATGGAAAGATAATTTGATAAGGAAACCAATCTAAGTGGTTTCACATCAAAAGCTCTTCGTAATCAACAGGAATCGTCGAAACAAGTCAGCGTCCAGAATCTGTCAAGGTGCTGTGACACCTTTTGGGCCGTTGGGCCTTGTAACGTGTTGGGACACATTTAGGACGTGAAGAGGGATCCTTGAACGTCCCTTAGGCTATATAATCAGTAGCCACCACCTACTTTAGGGTTTGGGTTTTGTTTTAGATCAATCTGTCATTGAACAGTCGCCGTTATCGGTTTGCAAGACCCCAACTTCGAGTGCTTAATCATTCATCTGCAATTGTCACTTCAATTGAGTTGTGTTTTATCTTGTTCTTGCTTGTGTTCTTCGATTCGCAGCAGGGATTAGCCTTCTTGGCGAGGTCAACCGGATTGTGACACGGTTGATAACCAGAGGAGACGTGGTGCTAAGGTTGCAGGGTTTGGGTCTTTGTGATCTGAAGCCGGATCGGTGTGTCGCTCTCTGAACAAATCGTTGTTTATCTTGAACCTGATGGAAGATCGGGACCCATCTCCATAAGAGCGTGCTCTGCCGCACTTGCACCGTGCCAAGTCGCTGCCAGCGCTGTGGCCTTCCTGTGTCATTGTGCATTCTGCTGCTGGCACACATTGTTGCGCTCGTGTGCGCCTACGCCTACGTTAGGCTGTCGCTGCCGTGCCACGCCGTGTTGTTGTGCGCGCATGCGGCCGCGCTGAGCCACTGTGGCCATCGTGGTGCTCGCTCCACCACTCGATCCATCCCACCTACCACGTTAAACCTCGATGTATGTCACTGTCGCCGTGTCGGGTCACTGACTTGGGCACAACATCATTGCGTGCCACCCTGCTCGCTTGTCCCGCTAGCCGATGCCAGCGTGCTCACTCGACCATGTCGCTCATGCTGTGTGAGTCACGCCAAGTGCCCCTCTATTTGGTCAACTATGAGCACGTGCTCGTGTTTTCCTCTGGCGATCATGCCCGCCCCATTTTAACTCGTGCTAGCTCGCTTGTGTACCCCCTTTCTGGCAGCGCCGTTCACAGAGCCGCCACTTCTTCCCCCCCTACTATTCACCAAGCTCGAGCTTCACTGCAAGATTCCTCGCTCCATGGGTAGATTAGAAGGTTGGTTAGGCATCCTATTACTCGTGAACCTAACTATGCCAGGTGGTCGGCCAATTTAGAGAATTGCTCGTCGCCAGTCATGGGCGCCGCCGCGCTAGTAAGTTAGGATGATAAGGCCGTAGAATGGGTAGCGATTCAATTCCTTGTGCCCCTGAGCTCGCCTTGATCTTCTCCATCTATTGCTCATAGTGTTTTGGCCAGGGACCTCATCGGAGATGCGGTGATGCACCGATGCCACGCTCGGAGCACCGCCGCACGGGGTGAGCACACATGGCCAGGCTGCCTCGGCCGCCCCTCGCTTCGACCGTCTCCGCAGCGAGAACCTCAATGAGCTACTAATGCCTCTCCTCCACCTCTACCCTCCAGAGAGCACATAGGCTCGTAGGAACGACCGTGCCACCGCCGTGGCTCACCGCTCGCTGCTACAGATTGCATTGCGACGTCCCTAAGCCCTAGCCACCACCTAGTTGTGCGTGTTTAGCCGTAGGTAGTGGTCGGCCCCTCACCCTCGTCCTGATGAGCCTAGATTGCTCGGCGTAGCTGCCCTAAGCCAATGGCCGCCGCATTGGTGAGCGCGAGCTGTCCAGGGATCTTCCCGTGGTGAAGACTAAAATATCCGAGGGTTTTGCTGCATAGTGGCCGGCTGTAGGAATAGTGGTTTTGGTGGTTTTGCTATTGCGTAGAAGAGTAGGGTTTCTTTTGAAAAAATGAGCGTGGGCGCATGGCTCCTCACTCTGGGCCATTGCTGGGCCGTCTGGGCCAAGCGCAACCGTGCTCCCGCGTGGCCTGCTGCGGGCTGCTGGGCTGAATAAGTTGCCGCCGGCCCTTTTCATTTCCTAGAGCGAATTCTAATTTAGCTTGATCTAAAACTTGCAAATTCAATACCAAATTTTTAGGGACCCAAAAATTGTGAAACAAGTGCTGTTAGGTTCATAAAATCGAGGTCTATCTACTAGTATGATTTGTTCGCATGGTCTCTTAATGTTTTCAGAAGTTCTTTAATTAATTTGAGAAACTTAATATTGTTAACATATGAACTTGTAGAAATTTTTATGGCAAAATGACGATAGTGTTAGCTTTGAAAACTTTATGGTAGATTCATAATGTTATTACATGCTCACTGTAAATTTGTAGCTCCCAAACTAATTAGTTTGCTAGGATAGTACCGAGCCCTAGTTGAGACATCTATTAAATCGATAAATTGAATCAAGCGACACTTTGGGTTGGTGTAACTAAAATACTTGTTGGAAAAATAATGTCTTATTCGACAATGTGGATACGTGGTCTAGTGCGTTAATCATTAGAGCTAGCTTGTCAGCTTGAGAGGCGAAATCGTACGATAAGAGTTGCGATTGACGTCAATTACTTATGTCTCTATGTTGCATCCGCACATCTTATAATAGGAACAACGTGGATCATGGAGTTGACTAGAGTAACAGAAAGATGGGTCTTGATGATTGTGTCATCACGATAGGATGCCAACTTTTGGTTAAATCATACCCAGATAAGCTCCGGTGCATAACCCCTATTATTTTGCACTTTAATTTATGCTGGTGCATTAAGTTTAAAGGAGTTGAATGAAACCCACTTTTATATATATCCTTTCCTAAGAGTCTTACTAGTATGATAGGATCATTTACTAGTACGATAGGATCGTGTAGCGTGCTATGCTATAGGATTCTGGTACAAGTCGAGTGATTAACGTCACTCGCGAGAGATAGGATATACATTATTGTTACTATTAGCATGTTACTATCACATGAAAAATAAATATATATGGATAATTAGAGACCGGGAGAAATGGGTTGGATGGACTTTGACTTGGTTGAGTAGCAGAGCGGGGCTTTGGTTGCATTTGTTCCGCCTGTGTCGATTAAGGACCATTTGTTGCATTAGATTCTATAGTCAGGTCATAGACCTACTTGTCCCGAGCATATACTTGCTTATAGGAGCAGGAAGACTTGTTTCTCTCTTGTCATGGGTTCCGGCTCTTTCTGAACTGACTTTTTAGGTGGTTATATATATTGGGTTGAGGAGGTCTAAGTACCATACTGAGGCCGGGCCTATAGTGTTGGGGGCTTAGAGTCCGAGTTTGGATGGGAACCTAGACCCCTTGACAGGAGTGGAACGGGTTGGTCTTGTTTGTGCCCGGGGTACGAGCAAGGCGTGTGTTGTCGAGGCACCCAGCAGGGCACATTGATTCACGAATCGCCATCAACTTGATGGTATGACATGACTATAATCTGGTATCGTAGCAAGAACTATGGAAGATGGTAAAATGGTTCTGATTGCTTACCACCTGCTTGAAAAAGTAGCCTTGGTGCTTACATAGAATGGTTGGTTAATGAACTAATGATGACTGCTAATAAAAAGAAAATAAAGATGCACCTTTAGTAATGTTTTTTTGCAGATGCAATAAACCCACAAGCCAAAAAGCCTTGCACAATCCTTAGAGTCTTTTTCTTTCTCCTGACGGGTAAGTCTTGCGGAGTACAATTGAGTACTCATGGTTTGTTCTACCCTGTTGCAGGTGTCAGATGCTGATAAGCTGACACTTGAGTGTGGAAACCTCCTAGTGGGCTCAGCGAGGATTTCCTTTACGATGCGGAGTAGAGTTACTTATTAAGACTCTCACCAAAAGATTTACAAAGAAAATACTGGCAACTTGTTATCATTCCATGCTTATAAAAGTCCATCATGTTAATATTTAACTTATTATTAAATGGTTTTAGTTTTGCTGAACTCTGATAACATTTTATATTCCGTTGTTATAATCAAATAATGAATTACTCTGATGTTGTACTAAAAGTGATGTAAGAAATGACAAGGATGTTGTAAGCTTTACTCCCTCATTTGTGATCCTGATGTAGAAATGTAGATCTTCGAGTTCTCCCTCGTGGTGTGTTTGACGGAATCGCAAAGTTTAGTGTTCTCCCTTGGGTACTTAGGGTCTAATTGAAGATGAGTACTCTTGGGAGGGCATTAGATTAGGCGGTGTTGATGCAAAAGTAGATCTACAAACACAAAGGGCTAATACCCGAAATCGATATCCAAAGCGTGCTAGTCGATTTGACCTGTTAATCGACAAGGATGAAGATACGAGCACTTTGGTCCTGACAACAAAGATACGCCCGGAAGTCACGGCCAAGAGGTACTCACGCGGAACTCGAGGATCACCGAAGATTGCACTGGAGCAATGCAACTTGCCGAATCGATGATAACTCATAAAAAAGAAAAATATGCAAATTGACGAAGTCATCGAAAGTAGATGTAAATAAGAATAAAAGATGTTTTTGATGTATTGATTGATCTCTTTTTTTTACATTGCCCTTCACCCTATATTTATATCCTGATCTACAGAAACATAACCAAATACGACTAGGACA
This sequence comes from Saccharum hybrid cultivar R570, assembly GCA_038087645.1. Lineage (NCBI taxonomy): Eukaryota > Viridiplantae > Streptophyta > Magnoliopsida > Poales > Poaceae > Saccharum > Saccharum hybrid cultivar. The sequence continues at coordinate 1,847,927 of JAQSUU010000324.1, forward strand.
CTAAATCCAAATCTATGGAAACACATGACTTTGATACAACTCAGACTCTAATAAACGTATATAAGGAAATTAACTCCTATCTTATTCCATAGTCCGCCTCAGTCACGATGGTATTCTCATCGACCTCCTTTTTATCGGCATAATCCCTGTTCCATCGGCACAATCCCTGTTCCATCGGCAACAGCCTTCAAGTTCCTTCCATCGGTACATCCCCTGTTTCATCGGCAGCAGTCTTCAAACCATCTTTCATCGGCATCGACAATAATACCCTTAACCTTATTGGCAACATTTCAATTTGAACCCATACGCCGCTACCACTCACAAGCAAACTCATTTTCATCAGCTATCAATCTACACAATAATCTTTCCTCTGCTGATTAGCCCTTCCTGACCATCTTGACACGTGCTAAAAAACGATGTGAACACATGCCCCCCAATTTCGGAGTATAAGATATTGATGCTCCGAAATTTACTCTAGATAATGCTTGCTATTACCTATTTTTCAACCCATTCTCTAAGCATAACATGATCTGTTACCAGATTTAATCAAATCTAGATCTAATCCATGTATCTCAGTAAATATCGCACATTTTCCAACTGTTTTTTTTGCCTCAATTACGGTTGAGATACCAAAATAACAATCCATCGGCAAGATCTTATCACAACAACATCACCATTTTAGAACTGAAAGATCCTGTATCAAAATATCCTTCAAGTCATGACTACTTGCCATGCCATCAAATCTTCTATATAATCCCTTGATTGTCGTGCGAACAGTTACCATATCTATCTGAACCACCTCGATCCATCCGTGTACGGCATAGAGATAAGTTAAGAATACCCCTACCCCAAATGGCCTATAAATAGATTTCTCTGAACTACTCATCTTCTACCTTCAAATTGTAACCTTTGGCATTCTCTCTCCGGCGACAACCCTAACTGCGCATCCTCAACCCACCAGAGCTCCTTCCATCATCATTTTCCAATCTCCAGCTCGTGCCCTCATCCTTCTCAAAACAATGGCGGTCAACTTCAATGTCCCTGCGGTTCGTTCTTTTTTTATTACTTTTACTTCGACCCTTCTAGCCCCTTGCGAATTCTTACCGTTGGTATTTTTTTACTTCTTCCATTTTCTTGATCTTCCAAACTCAGGAACTACGCAACACACTGGTTATTCCAACCAACCAACCTCCCCTCCATTGCCTAGGTCCAATGGGTGATACAGATCCAACCGACCTGATCAATGCAGAAGCTAATCGTATTCCCTTCAAAGCTCAAAATTTCCCTTTGAATCTATGGAAAGATACATTTTGATCTTGGCCCAAACCTACCAAAGGGTAGAAAAACTGGTACTTGAGAGTAAACAGATCAATGCAAGTGTTCTGGGCAGAATAGAAGATAGATCAATGTATCAGGCTATCCATTGCTGATATGCAAAGGAATGAATCTATAATGATAGTTGCTGCTCATTTTTGGTCAGATACCACAAATACCTTCATGTTCGGTCATGGCCCATGTGCCCCTACTCTTGCCGATGTATATATGCTCACCGGCTTGGATATCTCAATTGTCGATGAAGGCCACATTTTTGGCAGAAAAACTGAGTATAGAGTAAATACACGCAACATCGGCGGCTGGACAGGATACATCTAAGAGTACCAAAAAACTGGTACCGTTAATCAAAGGGAACACGCCATATTCCTGAACATGTGGCTGGAGATGTTTATCTTCTGTGGTCGATCGGTAGGACCAACTAACGCCTTCCTCCCAGCAGCGGAACTCTTGGCCAACGGTGTCAGACTCCCACTTGGCCGATACCTCCTGAGCTCAACTTACCACCTTCTCCACCAAGTGTCTCAGAAGCTTCTACTTGGTGAACCCATCGGCAATCTAGGAGGCCCGTGGTGGTTCATCAATATGTGGTTAAACGCTCACATGCATAAGCGTCTATAATGGGATTTCTTTGCCCAAGAATTCCCATGAGAGATCGCCGAAGATTACATCCTTGGAGATGATGAATCGGCAACACGCCCTCCTCTCAACTTCGGCGAAGCCATAATCGTCCTTCCTAGAATAGAGTCCAATGAAGATCAAATTGGCAGATTTTTTCAGAATTTCTACCATGGTCTCCCTCGTGATCTCAGAGCTTGGGTACCCTATATCGATGAGGATAACAAGTTCCCTCTTCTTTTCAATTTTGCCGATAGTGATCTGAACCAAGATAATGATCTTATGATGGCTATTATTACCCCCAGAGCAATCCCAGTAAACACATTTGGCAGCGGGAAGAATTCCCATATCACTTATGAATTCTACAATCCATCGGCAGTGTCTCGCCAATTAGCCTTTGGGCAACTGCCAATCAAGCTATGCTTTGCCGATGTGATTAAGCCCAGAGAAATTATTACAACTGGAACTGAATGGAGTAGAGTAGTAAGACTTCCTCCTGATGCCGATATTTCAAATGTTGATCTCTCTGCCTAGTCACCAGTGTCTTTCATCACAGAGTCATATAAGCAATGGTGGCAAGAGTGGAAAGAATAGTTGTTTTCAACATCCGTTCATACATATCGGCACATGATCGATCCCGACTATGCTGTTCCTGACGATGCAGTAAGTTCCTTTTAACTTTCGTCTCTCTCCTTCCTTTTATATGTATATTGGTAACTAATCTTCCCTGAAACAGGCCGATGATCCAGTTTCATCAATAAGCAAAAGTGGAAGACCCTTCAACCTCCATCCTATTTCTCCAGTCTCAATAATTGGCTACAACGCCCCTACCTTAGAGGCCTTAACCTTCCAGAGGACTCGCGCCAAAACTATCACCTCCAAACCAAGACTAGCAACATCCAGGGCCACTCCAATGGCTGCTGCTTCAAGCCTAATCAAGGTTTTTAAGGTAATAACCTTGCTTACTTTATTTTTCTGTCGATGCACACTATATTAACATATAACTATCAGGATGTGAGAGCTGCAGCTGGATCGTCATCAGCAACTCTTCCAATATCAAGCACCACGACCTCTACTCCTCCTTCAGAGGTATTCTCTTATTTTTACATTTTTTCTGTTAAATATCCAATCTTATACTCGTTTTTGCAGCAACAAATGGGCACATCGGCAAGCACACCAAGCATGCAAGCTCCCCAATCAAGACATGTCGATGCCCCCCAGGCAATTATCGCTAAGGCCCAAACAAAGCACAAAGCTTTAACCGATGCTGAAGCTCAACAAAAGCGACAGAAATCTACACCAGCCCCTTCATCCGCTCTAACACCTGTCAATCGACCCACTGATATAATTGAACAAGCTGCTTCTTCTGTACAAGATACACCATCAGCCATTATACCCCAAGGGCCGACTACTGATGAGGTCGTAGAAGACATTCCATCGGCATCCTCTGTCGATCCTTCGCATGATCTTTTTCAAGCCGCTCCCTCAAGCCAGGCTCAAGAAATTGCCCTGAAGCAGGTAAACCGATTAACTGTTTGGTTTATAATATCCCCAGACACCACAAATAGGATTCCTAACTCTCTTTATTTCAGAGGAACAAGATTCTCCCGATAGCTTGTTTTCTTTTGCTATCGACGTCTCCGATGATGACGGAGAAGAGACGAGTTCTTCCCTGGCATTGGGAACAATATCGGCAGATACCTATGGCAAACTAGAAGTTCTCCTGAATCTGCTGCAACAAGATACTGCTCAACTGGTGATCGATTCAGACCCTGCAAGGACCATCTTCAAAACAATCCGTGGCCAAGTCCCTGCCGATGTTGAAGAAATCATCTTCCTAGCAGTCCATCTGGAGAGCAGACGACTTCAATATCAAAAGGTTGTTCATCGTATTGCCGACAGAGCAGCTCAGGCTCAACTTAAGGAAGAAATGTTGCAGCTGAAGCAAACTGCCGATGAGAAGAACAAAAGCATCAGCAACTTGCAAGCCTCCGGTGCTAATCTTAAACAGAAAATCTTAGACCTATCGGCAAAAAGGGCAGCTCTGCTAGCCGAACTGGAAAAGGTTGAAACAGCCCTGACTCAAGCCAAGCAAGAAGAAGACCAACTTCCTGACGCTATCAAGGTCCTTCAGCAAGAATGAGACGTCCAAGCTCGCAAGGCATTGGTTCTCATGAAGAAACTCAAGCCTGTGGAAGGAAGTGCCGATGAAGATGCCAAGGAATTAAAAGAAACCGATGAAATTCGCCTGCGTGCGATATCGGCTATCCAAGCTTTGTTAAATTAGCGCATCGGCAATGATTGATACTTTGTTTTGACTCTAGCCGATAGGATTGTTATCGACAATTACTCTTTTATGCATCCATCCAGATACTAGGGTAATATTTCTTTAAATATTTTCCATTTAATGCTCTGGGAAATACAACTCCTTTGAGAGTTTCAAGAATATATGTATTACCAGGAACAGATTGATTTATCCGATATGGACCTTCCCAATTAGGTGACCATTTGCCAAACTTAGAACTTTTAGTCCCAATCGGTAAAATCAACTTCCAAACCAATTCTCCATCGACAAATTCCTTTACCTTCACCTTCTTGTCATACCATCTAGCTACTCTTTTCTTATTCTCCTCGATGCTAACCAAAGCTTTTAACCGATGACCTGCTACATCTTCCAACTCATCCTTCATAAGGATATCATAATCATGGCTGTTAATTGATCTTGAGAGCGTATTCGCCTAGAACCAATTTTAATATCCCAAGGTAAGACTGCATCGTGTCCATACACCAACTGATAAGGTGTTATCTTGGTTGCACCATGATACGCCATCCGATATGACCACAAAGCTTCATTTAATACTGTATGCCACTTCTTAGGATATTCTTTAATCTTGCGCTTAATGAGCTTGATAATTCCTTTATTAGATGCTTCAGCCTGACCATTAGCCTGGGCATAATACGGTGAAGAATTCAAAACTTTAATCCCCATTCCTATAGCAAACTCATCAAATTCACCCGATGTAAACATAGTGCCCTGATCGGAAGTGATGGTTTGAGGGATGCCAAATCGGTAAACAATATGCTCCTTCACAAAATCAATCATATTAGCCGATGTCACCTTTTTTAAAGGAATTGCTTCAACCCACTTTGTGAAATAATCGGTAGCAACCAGAATGAACTTATGCCCTTTACTCGATGGTGGATAAATTTGACCGATGAGATCAATAGCCCAACCCCGGAACGGCCAAGGCTTAATTATAGGGTTCATAGCCGATGCGGGTGACCTTTGAATATTACCAAATTTCTGATATTCCTGACATCCTTTAAAATATTTAAAATAATCTTCAAGAATAGTCAGCTAATAATATCCATTTCTTCTGATCATCCATTTCATCTTGAAGGCTGACTGATGAGCCCCACATACTCCTTCATGAATTTCACCCATCAGGCCTTTTGATTCCTCTATGCTAACACACCTAAGTAAAACTCCATCTATGGTACGGTAATACAATTCATCACTGAGGAGTACATACTTGGTAGCTTGGAACCTTATACGTTTTTCAACCTTTTTAGATGGATTCTTTAAATAATCAATAATTTCCTTCCTCCAGTCATTGGTATCAGCTGCTGATATTAATACTTCTTGAACAGGTTGATATCCTGAAGCATGCTGAGCCAATCGGTTAGCCTCTTCATTATGCATCCGAGAAATATGTTTCAGATGAAAACTCCTGAACCCTTTTAATAATCTCAAACACTTTTCATGATATGAAATTAGAATTTCACTTTGGCATTCATAAATCCCAGTCAACTGATTTATAACTAACATAGAATCACCAAAGATCTCAACAGCATCAGCATGTACTTCCTTGAGCAATTCTAACCCTTTTATCAGGGCTTGGTACTCAGCTTGATTGTTTGTCGATGTAGAAACAATCGGCAATGAGAACTCATACTTTTTCCCCTGAGGGGAAATTAATACGATACCAATGCCTGCCCCTTCACCACAAGTAGACCCATCAAAGAAAAGTGTCCACAGAGCAATTTCCAGAGAATCCACCGTGTTGCAATGTTGAGTAACGAAATCGGCCATAACCTGTCCTTTAACTGCCTTAGCCGATTCATAACATAGGTCAAATTCTGATAATGCTAAAATCCATTTACCAATCCTACCATTCAGTATCGGCATTGACAGCATATACTTGACCACGTCATCTTTGCATATGACAGTACATTCAGCCGATAGTAAATAATGTCTCAGCTTAATACAAGGAAAGTGTAAACATAGACATAATTTCTCAATGGCCGAATACCTGGTTTCAACATCGATTAACCGTCTGCTCAAATAATAGATAACACGCTCCTTTCCTTCAAATTCTTGAATAAGAGCTAAACCGATAATAGTATCTTCAGTTGATAAATACAATCTAAAAGGTTTTCCATGTTGGGGTGGAACTAACACTGGAGGATTTGTTAAATAACTCTTAATTTCATCTAAGGCTAACTGATGTTCATCCCCCATTTAAATTCCTGATCGGCTTTCAATTTCAATAATGGACTGAAAGCCTTGATCTTACCCGATAAATTAGATATGAATCTTCTGATGAAATTAATCTTACCGATCAAGGATTATAATTCAGTTTTATCGGCAGGAGCAACAATCTTGTTGATTGCCTCAATAGATTTTCTACTAATTTTAATACCCCGCTGATGCACCATAAAACCCAAGAATTGTCCTACCGATACACCAAATGCACATTTATTAGGATTCATCTTTAATTCATGCTTTCTTGTGCACTCCAATATCTTCTGTAGATCGGTTAGATGCTTTGTGATGTCTCTAGACTTAATCACTATGTCATCAATGTAGATTTCCACCAACGTGCCGATATATTCATGGAAAATAAAGTTCAAGCTCTTTGATAAGTAGCACCGGCATTTTTCAAACCAAATGTCATAACTATCCACTCAAATAATCCCACATGTCCTGGACATCTAAAAGCAGTCTTAGAAATATCTTCTTCAGCCATGAATATTTAATTATAACCTGCATTACCATCCATGAAACTGATAATCTGATGCCCTGCTGCAGCATCAATCAACAAATCAGCAATCGGCATTGGGTAACCATCCATCGGTGTGGCCTTATTGAGATTCCTGAAATCAATACAAACACGAAGTTTCCCATTTTTCTTGTATACAGGAACCACATTAGAAATCCACTCTGCATATCGACACTGCCGAATAAACTTTGTCTCAATTAATTTAGTTATTTCGGCCTTAATATCAGGAAGTATATTAGGATTGCAGCGGCGTGCCAGCTGCTGATGTGGCCGAAATCCAGATTTAATAGGCAACCGATGTTCAACTATAGATCGGTCTAACCCAGGCATTTCAGTATAATCCCAAGCAAAACAATCTTTATATTCCTTTAACAAATCAACTAGTTGCTGTTTACACTTGGAATTTAACTTAGCGCTAATAAAAGTGGGCCTTGGCCCATCGCCTTCACTAATATCTACTTCTATTAAATCATCTGCCGATGTAAATCCTTGACCTAATTTTCCATCATTGGCAAATCTATCCATTAAAACTCTTCTTCAGAACCGACTGCTTGGATCGGTAGAATTTCGTAATCGGCAACCTTGAGGAACTCTTTTTCCCAAGCTTCTCCTGATATGCACCTAGTTCGCTCATAAGTGTCTGATTCTGCCGATGCGATGATATAAGAAGAATCACCAGGAACAACTTCAATTTTGTCTCTAACCCATTGTATAAGACACTGATGCATTGTAGAAGGAACACAACAATTAGCATGAATCCAATCCCTTCCTAAAAGCAGATTATATGCACCCTTGCCATTAATAACAAAGAAAGTTGTCGGTAAAGTTTTACTTCCGATGGTCAATTCAACACACACTGCCCCTTTAGCTGGTGATACATTGCCTTCAAAGTCCTTTAGCATCATATCAGTCTTAGTTAAGTCTTGATCTCCCTTACCAAGCTTCCGATACATCACATAAGGCATAATATTAATTGCAGCTCCTCCATCAATAAGTATCTTAGATACAGGCTGCCATCAACTCTGCCTTTTACAAACAAAGCGTTGAGGTGTTGTCTCTCATCATTGGCAGGCTTCTCAAAAATAGCCATCATTGGATCTAGTGTTAATTGAGCTATTTGGTCAGACAAAAAAACTTCTTCGCTATCAGATAGAGCCAAAAATTCCATCGGCAACATAAACACCATATTGACATCTGCCGATGGGCCTTTATTTTTGTGCCTTATCTGCCACTGCTAATTACCAGATTTCTCATTGGAGGGACTTCCTTCTTGGTAAAAGTCTTTTTGACGCTCTCGCTGCATTTTCCTCTTCTGTGTCTTTGTCAAACCCTCTGGACACCATTGAGGAAGTTTAGTTTTCCACACTGGCTGATAGGTCCTGGTTGTCTCCACACGACGTATATTAGGATCCCTGTAAAATATTTCTTCATCAGGAACTCTTGCATTTGCCATCTCTTCAAGTTCCTCTTGGTTTCTCAAAAAATATGCAACGTGTTTACCAAGCCTTTCATGTACACTGAGCCTGCCCCCCAGCCGATCATATACTGATGCTCTCCTTCTGATCGGCTCATTAATGGACAAACCTTGATTACCAGATTGAAATCTTCTTATAGGACGATTAACTCCATAATAACCATTGCACTCTGGGCAATCTTCAACAGTAGGTAACTTAATACCTTCCTCCCAACAATGAATAAAAAACGGACAATTCCAATGATCCTTATGCCGATTCCACTCTTCTTGATGTCTTTCCTCTTGCTGTTGTCGATATCGGTCCCTTCGCTGACGCCAGCCTTCCTGTTGTCTTTGTTGAGTAATCATGATGCCAGATCGAGGAGGCTTTCCAGAACTGCCACCTTCTGTCAATAGCCCCTTGCCTTTTGCATCATCGGTAGTTATCCGATGTTGGGGATCTACTGATGCATTCTTTTTAGCAGCTTCCGATGTCAACACCTTAATTTTACCTTCAGTATCCAACATATTTGCTAGAAAAGGATGTTGATCAATTTTCATCGGCTTCTGAATCTTGGAATTGCCAAATTTTATTCTCTCAGACTCAATAGCTAACTGTAATTGTTGTCTAAATACTTTGCACTCATTTGTACTGTGTGAAGTTGCATTATGCCATTTGCAATACAACATATGCTTCAACTCTTCTGCCGATGGGATCAGATGATTAGGTGACAACTTAATCTGGCCCTCCTGAAGCAAAAGATCAAATATCTTATCGGCTTTGGTGACGTCGAAAGTAAACTTCTCTGGCTCTTTGTGACCAAAGGGACAAGATATCGGCTTTTTATTCTTAACCCACTCAGCCAAACCGATAACTGGTTCTTCATCCGAATCAGAATCTTCTACTTCTTCGACAAATGAAACTTTCTTATTCCAATTCCTTTTAGGTTCAAAAACCCTAGTGTCTTGATCAGAAATTCTTTGCACTAGATGACTTAGGCTTTTGAACTCCTGAGAAGCATATCTGTCCTTAAGGTGTGGCAACAATCCCTGAAAAGCCAAATCGGCAAGCTGCCGATCATCCAACACCAGGCTATAACATTTGTTCTTTACATCTCGTAGCCTTTGCACAAAGCCTTGTACCGATTCATCATTGCGCTGTTTCATCTTTACCAAATCAGTAAGCTTCTTTTCATGAACTCCAGCAAAGAAATACTTATGAAATTGCTTTTCCAGATCAGCCCAAGTAATAATAGAATTTGGCGGTAGTGAGATAAACCATGTAAATGTTGATCCAGATAGAGATGATGAAAACAAACGAACTCTCAATTCATCTCTACAAGCTGCCTCTCCACATTGAATAATAAAACGATTAACATGCTCCATGGTTGATGTCTCGTCCTGCCCAGAAAACTTAGTGAAATTCGGCACCTTGTAACGATTTGACAGAGGAATTAAATCATATGCCGGAGGATACGGAGTCCGATAAGAATAGGTATTAACTTTGGGCTTGATCCCAAACTGATCCTTCATAATTTCTGCTATTTTATCGGCCCAAAAAGCATCAACATCTTGTTGACGACATGGTTGAATCTCCACTGGAGGTACTTGCTGATACCCTTCTGTATACCTTTGTGGCCCACGATCTCCAGCAATTGGCATATTTGTCACTATCTGTGGTCCATTAAACTGCTGAAAAGGGTTCATCGGTTGAGCTGCCGATGCTTGATTCTGAAAACTAGCATGCATATGACCTTGATGAACACCTGTGGCTTGCTAATTTGGCTAAACTGAATGTTGAGTGGGAAACTGCCCTGGCCAATTATTAGCGTTCATCGGTACAAAATTTGCCGATGGTTGGTAACTTGTTGGCATTGCCGGATAATTACAACTAACTTGAGGTAAAACCTGGACTCTAGGTTGACTTACGATTGGAGCCTTCTGTTGCATCGGTAACAAATTTGCCGATGGACTTGAACTAGATGTTGGACCCAAAGACACCTGGAAACCTCCTAGAGTTGGTTGTACAGTAGTTGCTGTAGTATATTGGGGTACTTGATCTATCGGTGAACCGGCCGATAGCATAGGAGCTTTTCCCGTTGCATCAAACACTTGAGGCGATCCATGGTTAAAAACAGATGGCTCTGGAGGCATACCATATCCCCACCAATTAACAGGAGTCTGATTATTCTGTGGTATAGGACCTGATAAAGCTGATGCTGATAGATCTGTATTAAGCTGAACTCGTCCTGATAATGCTGAATCCGGACACATCGGTGTAGACTGTACGTTAGATAAACCTGCTGATACTGGAAGAGAAGAAATCTCTATACCCGCAACGGCCGAGGGAGCCGATGGAGCAATAGCAGATGCTGATTCTGGTTGATGATAAGCAGGCCCAACGTAACGAGGTGACGCTTGCCCTTCTTTGAAAGTTCGAATCACAGCATTATGAACAGTATTGGACATCACATTGGAATGATTAATTAAAGCATGATTCACTGTAGAATTAACCATCTCTTGAAGTTTACCCAGATTAGAATCAAAGGTAACTTGTCGAGGCAACGGCAAGTCTTGCTTCTGGATGACTTGTCCACTTTTGTTCAAACTGAATGACTTCAAGCAGAGCTGTCTGTATTCTTCTATAGCCCTCTCCATAGCCTGCTTCTGATCGTCCTTAAGATCTTCTTCTGTTACCGCGATGATGTTCCCCGCATCGATATCAGGATTAAGCATCTTGACTAGATCTATCCCACCGAGCGTGCCAAAAGATGTGTTGATGCAAAAGTAGATCTGCAAACACAAAGGGCTAATAACCAAAATCGATATCCAAAGCGTGTCAGTCGATTTGACCTGTTAATCGACAAGGATGAAGATACGAGCACTTTGGTCCTAACAACAGCGATACGCCCGGAAGTCACGGCCAAGAGGTACTCACACGGAACTCGAGGATCACCGAAGATTGCACTGGAGCAATGCAACTCGTCGAATCGATGAGAAATCATAAAAAAGAAAAATATACAAATTGACGAAGTCGTCGAAAGTAGATGTAAATAAGAATAAAAGCTGTTTTTGATGTATTGATTGATCTCTTTTTTTTACATTGCCCTTCACCCTATATTTATATCCTGATCTACAGAAACGTAACCAAATACGACTAGGACACTAAATCCAAATCTATGGAAACACATGACATTGATACAACTCAGACTCTAATAAACGTATATAAGGAAATTAACTCCTATCTTATTCCATAGTCCGCCTCAGTCACGATGGTATTCTCATCGACCACCTTTTTATCGGCATAATCCCTGTTCCATTGGCATAATCCCTGTTCCATTGGCAGCAGCCTTCAAGTTCCTTCCATCGGTACATCCCCTGTTTCATCGGTAGCAGTCTTCAAACCATCTTTCATCGACATCGGCAATAATACCCTTAACCTTATTGGCAACATTTCAATTTGAACCCATACGGCGCTACCACTCATAAGCAAACTCATTTTCATTAGCTATCAATCTACACAATAATCTTTCCTCTGCTGATTAGCCCTTCCTGACCATCTTGACATGTGCTAAAAAACGATGTCAACAGGCGGTTCTACCACACTACACAAGCCAAATTAGAGAGTGCAAATTACTTAACTACACAAACTAAGCAAAGTGACTAACAAGGTTACTCAAACTAAATTAGCCACACAAGGGAGCTACTTCTATGCTACACAAGTAAGAAGGTAACTAGCAAGCTACTCAAACTAGCTAATCACTAGAGCAACTACACAAGCACAATATATAAAATGTAAATACAAGCTTGTGTTGCACGGAATGCAAATCACCTAGAAGATGATGAAGACAATGTTGACACGGTGATTTTCTCCTGAGATTCACTTGGTGGTTCGGTGGCTAATTGGCATCACCCGCCAAGCCCGCACGTCGGGCACCACAAGAACCTACCCCGAAAGTGAGGGTAGCTCAATAACACGCTCAACTAGAGTTGCTCTTCGCAATCCCCGCGGGGTGAGCACAATCCCTCTCACAAATCCTCCTCCGGAGCATCGCGTAAGCTTCTCGCGTGCTTCAACAGAGTCACAAGCCACCAAGCCGTCTAGGAGGTGGCAACCTCCAAGAGTAACAAGCACCACCGGCTTGCAACTCGATCATCTAGTGCCACTCGATGCAATCTCACGATGCAATTGTACTAGAATCGCTCACTCACTCAATCGGATGAATACTATTAAGCAAGATTGAGTTAGAGGGCTCCCAAGCACCACCACACAAGCCACCAAGGCTCTAGTATGCTCAGCTACTGGTCAAAGGCTGGCCAACACTTCTATTTATAGCCCCAAGGGCTAAAATAGCCGTTACTCCTTCACTTGGCGTTTTTCGACACGGTCGGATGCGCCGGTCATAATGACCGAACGCACGAGGCCCTACATCAGGTCACACATCCACTGACACATGTCCATGCTCGTTCATCAATTTCCAACGGTTGGCTTCCTCCCGCGCATGCCTTAGAGAAGATCGAACGCGTCGAAGCCTCGACTGGACACGATGTTGAACTGACCTGACGCTCGAACCCCAGAGTCCGGTCATGAACAAAGAGCTCCTAGAGCCGCTGAAAGATGGTCGGACGCGTTAGGTCCAACTCGACCGAATGCGAGCCAACGTCCTATGCCTCTCCCGATGCGTGCCAAGTTCAAACGCTGCCACGTCACCATGACTTGACATATGAATAGTGTTCTACCTGCGTCCATTCACCTCCTTCTTCTCAGTGTCTGGTCATTGAACCGAGCCACACCCTTCTCAACGCGTGATGACTAGATGCTCCCGGGGTGAGTTTGATCACTCCGGAGCTAGAGTCCGGTCACTCACAGTGACCTCTTTTCGCCTCCATTTCTTTACCGAGTTGATCCACATCAACTCCAACTTCTTCTCCTTAGCAAATATGCTAATACCACCAAGTGTACACCACTATGTGTATGTGTGTTAGCATTTTTACAAATATTTTTCAGGAGTTAATCACTCAACTTGCCACGCCACTCGATCTTAGCAATGATGCAAAGTTAGATCACTCGAGTGGCACTAGATGACCGATATGCAAACAAATTTGTCCCTCTTGATAGTACGACCATCTATCATAAATCCAGTCATGCACTTCTCTACATAACCTTTGACCAGTGAAATGAAATGCCCTAGGTTATACTTTTGCCTTGCACATTCCACTCCATCTCCTCCAATGTCGATGCAATACATGCACCAACATGATCAACAATGATATGATCCACTCCATATCATCACGTGACCATATTGGTTTATCGATTTTGACTTCACTTGCTCTTCACCGTTGCTTCAGTCTATTGGCGCCAAGTCATCACTCAACTTGCCCTTCTGTAAGGTCCTAGATGGCTAGAGGGAGGGGTGAATAGCCTATAAAAAACCTACATATGCCACTAAGTAAACTTGTTAGAATAACAAACGTCGTAAAGCGAGTTTTGCTTAGCCTACGGTTGTGATGCAAGCCTCCTATCCACAAGTCTAGTAGATTATGATCTCTAGTTCACACAAGGGCTATGTCACTAAACTTACACTAGTGAGCAAGCTAACAACTACTAGCAAAGGCTACCACTGGAGCTACACAAGATAATCTAGTAAATGTAAATCAAGAGAGAGGATTGTGAATCTTATACCGACGGTGGAGTGAAGATGTTGCCAATCACCAAGATGATATACAATCAATCAGTATTGACAACAACACAATATGAAGACCAATCACCGGGAGACAAGAGACACAATATTTTTGTTCACCCGGTGTTCACTTGTGCACCGACAAGCTATGTCACCGGTTGTGTCGACCAACACTTTGGTTTCTCGGTGTGACCCTCAAGTCACTTGCCCCTCAAGGCACGCCCTGCAAGGCACCGCAAGACACCACTCTCAAGTGAGGTAACTCAATAACACGCGCAATCCACTAGAGTTGCTTTTGGTGCTCCGCCGAGGAAAGCATAAGAACCTCTTACAATCAACCAGAGGTGGCCAAGAATAATCTCCTTCTCTTGCCAATGCCTCCAACAATCTCCAAGCCGGCTAGGAGCGGTACTCTCCAAAAGTAACAAGAAATCCACCGACTAAACTACCCACAAGTGCCACTAGATGCCCTCAAGCTATGCAATGCACTTTTGGGATCACTCAATCTCACTTTTGATTTGCAATCAAGCAAGAGAGAGAGTGGGAGGGAGAAGCTCTAGCTCAAAGGATGCACAAGAGTGTTAGAAATGTCAAGAGACCTCCCCAAGGGCCGGCCAACAAGTATTTATAAGCATCCCAAACGAATAGAGCCGTTGTACCCCTTCACTGGGCGTTTTTCGGGATGACCGGACACGCTCAACTGTGTCCGATCCCCCTGCACTGTCCATGTGTTCTCTCTAGATTCAAACGCGGCCGCCCGATCCTCCAACGGTCACTGTGCGCCAATGGTCAAACGCAACTACCGGACGCGCCGCTCAACCGACCGGACACGCTACACTCGGCGTCCGGTTTGAGTCCAGTAAGGTCCCATCGTGACCGGACGCGTCCGATTGACCTTGCGTTCTACAGTTCCCTTTGGGCACCTGACCGGACGTGCCAGTCCTGCGAGTGACAGGACGCGTCGGTGCGAAACCCTAACACCCGCGTGCCTGACTGCCGCAATGAACTGACCGAACGCGTCCGGTCAAACCGAGATCGCGTCCGGTTCAGCGTCCGGTCACCACTGTGACCTCCGTTCGCCTCCGTTTCTTCTCTGACTTCCGGCGTAGTGGAAAATAGGCATTTCAACTCCTCGAAAAATAGGCCCTCGAAAACCTCTGTTTCTTCTCCAACTTCCAGCGTAGTGGACCCAAACCCTCTCTACCGCTCAAACTTCATCGCCTTCATAAATGTGCCAACACCAACAAGTGATCACCACCTTGTGCACGTGTGTTAGCATTTTCATAATCATTTTTGAAGGTTTTCCAGTTAGCTCACTAGGCCCTACATGCAATGCACTTCATGAATTCACCTAGTGGCACCCGTGCGTCGAATAACCGATAAGACTTCCTCTCTTAATAGTTCGGCTATCGATCCTAAACCACTCACACCCTCTATGGTGTCTTGAGTGCAAGACAAAATGGCCTTATGGTTATACCTTTGCCTTGAGCCCATTTTGTTTTTCCAAAAGATATGATCCACTTCATATCATCACATGATCGTCTCAATCCATTGACCTTGACTTCACTTGCTCTTCACCGTTGCATCGGTCCGTCGGCGCCAAGTCTTGCTCAAGCTTCACCATCGCATGGTCCTTCACTTTGAAGCCTCGACTTGCCCTTCACCTTCTGTCGATACCAACAGTACGGGGGTACCCACATCCATCGCTAATAAAAAACTAAAACGACTGAAACCACAATAAAAAGTAGCCCGCCTCGACTGCGTATCCAGTCCGCCCCGTACGAGGCCCGCTCGACGGGGCGCCTCGACCGCGCCCCATCCCGTACAGCAAGGTACCTCAACGGTGCTCCGACCCGCGCGAGGCTCCTCTGCCCACTAGGAAAAACTCCGACTCGCATGAGCCCGGGTCGAGCGCCTCGACTCCCTCTCTTTACCTACCCCAGGACAAAAGCCATAGCATTTAATGTGGTTACCTACTACCACCTACCGGCATGGCTGCGACCAGGATCGATGTGGGAACAATGCCCGTGTCAGATCTCACTGTTTTACCGCCCATCCCGTGATGGGAGGTGAAAACCGTCACTGTACCCACCTTACCGCGCACTGTTTACCATCGATCACCCTCGAGGGAGGATAAGACAAGGCCCATTCTCCGCAATCTCGAGGATTCGGCCTTATCCATCCGGTCTCGACCCAGCCTCGACCCAACCTCGACGCTCGGCACAGTTCAACGACAAGGGAAGGACGGTGTGGCACGGCGCTCCAGGTCATTTCGTCGTCTCGTCTCCCATGACGCCATGGTGTACAGGGATGGCCGGCCATCCCTGAGCACGTCGCTACGGTCAGCTCAATAGGAATCGACAAAACATCACCTCAAGGCTCCCCGTCGTCTTGGCCTCCTCTCGCCCTATAAAAGGGCAGGTCAGGGTTCTACAACGAGGAGGGACAACGAAGAAACACAAGAGACAACAGGCAAGACGCCAGATAGAGATCGATATCTCAAGCAATCACCCTTGTCCTCTTTTTCCTCTCTTTGAGACTTGGGCTCGACGCCCTCTCTCGCATGCTTGTAACCCCTACACGAGCACTTCGGTGCAAGGAAATACAAACTTCTCCCCCCCGCTGGACATAGGGCCTTCTCTTGCCCGAACCAGGATAAACCCCCGTGTGTTCTCCTTGCATCACCATCCAGGAAAGAGACACGCAACATTTACTCATTGGTTTAGGACTCCTCGGGTCCGAACACCGACAGTTGGTGCGCCAGGTAGGGGATCGCTGCGTGTTAACGTCGCTTTCTCGCCTTTTTTCCTGGATGGCTGACCCTGAACGCACTATTCCGTTGGCCATGGTGATCTGGTTCGGAAGTTTGGAGTTCATGTCGCTTGGCTATGGCTACGATATGGTCCTACTTCCACCTAGGCACCCAACCGACGGGGACTATGAGCTCTCCCAGCCCGGGGGAGCAATCCGCCGGTACCGTCTCTCTAGGCAGGCGCGGGCCGCCCGACGACGACGAGCCTGGTACAACCACCGTCTTCACCTCGCGGAAGGTGATGGAATCCCCCGGTCCGGCACCCCCCAGCCAGGCGCCGGCCTAGATCTCCTTGTGGAAGGTTTGGGTAGGATGAGCTTGACTGAGGGTAACATGCCGACGGAGAATCACGCCGCTCCCCCGTCCGATGAGACACCACTGTCCGGAGCATCCATTCTGGCCTGGGCAGCAACATCTCCATCACCATTCCCGTTTGGGCTAGACTCGGCTGCCCGGGTATACACATCTTTCGTGAGCACTCGCATGAGTGCTTATGAGGAACTCCCCGGGCACCATCTACACTCCACTCACTGCCAACGGATTGATGGACATTATCACCAACTTCGCCGCCGGTGAGGAGGCGGTTGGTGCAATCTTTGGTGGCGACCTGGAAAGAGGAAGCAGAAGGTCGACGATCCCGCGAGCTCCACCCGGGGCTCCAAGAGAAACAACCGCAAGAAGAAGAAAGGCCAGCAGGGCAAGCTCGAGGCCTCGGTCGACGAGCTCGTCGCTGCTACCGAGCACAAGAAGCCTCGAGGCCCCCCCGGCGGGGGCATCCTCGACAAAATGCTCAAAGAGCCGTGTCCCTACCACAAGGGACCCACTAACCATAACCTCGAAGACTGTCATATGCTTCGCAGGTACTTTGGGGGTGCCGGCGTCAAGAAGGACGACAAGAAGGAGGACCCTAAGAGTGACGACAACGACGGGGGATTCCCCGAGATCCACGACTGCTTCATGATCTACGGAGGGCCCTCGACCCGCCTCTCGGCGTGCCAGCGCAAGCGAGAACGGTGTGAGGTTTTCTCCGTACAAACGGCAGTCCCCCGCTTCCTTGATTGGTCTACGGTGGCCATCACTTTCGATCGTGACGACCACCCAGATTACGTCCCCAACCCAGGAGTCTATCCGCTCGTTGTTTACCCCGTCATCGCCAACACACGCCTCACCAAGGTGCTCATGGACGGCGGAAGCAGCCTCAACATCATCTACTCCCAGACCCTCGACCTTCTGGGGGTCAAGAGAGCACGCCTCCAACCTAGCGTCGGGGGCTTCCACGGAGTCGTGCCAGGGAAACGGGCAGAACCCCTCGGACGGGTCGATCTGCCTGTTTGTTTTGGCACACCGGCCAACTTTAGAAAGGAGACTCTCACTTTCGAAGTGGTCGGATTCCGTGGAACGTACCACGCTATCCTAGGGCGCCCATGCTACGCCAGGTTCATGGCAATCCCGAACTACACCTACCTCAAGCTCAAGATGCCAGGCCCAAACGGTGTCATCACTGTAGGGCCCTCATATGAACATGCCTACGAGTGCGACGTCGAGTGCGTCGAGCACGGCGAGGCTGTTTTGGAGTCGGTGATCTTGGCTGCAGACCTCGACGGCCTCGCCAATGCGATTCCCGACCCAAAACGCCATGCCAGCAGCTTCGAGCCCGCGGAAGATGTCAAACTCGTACCCCTCGACCCCGCTGATCCCAAGGGAAAGGCGCTGAACGTCAGCGCCGGTCTATTTCATTAGCGAGGTGCTCTCAGAAACCAAGATTCGATACCCACAGATCCAGAAACTACTATATGCCGTCATCCTGACATGGCGCAAGCTCCGACACTACTTCGAGGGTCACCCGATTACTGTGGTTTCTTCTTTCCCCGTGGGAGAGATAGCCCAGAACCGGGAAGCCTCAGGTAGGGTTGCCAAATGGGCAGTCGAACTCATGGGCGAGACCTTGTCCTATGCGCCACGAAAAGCTATCAAGTCACAGGTGTTAGCAGATTTCCTGGCTGAGTGGACCGACACCCAACTCCCCCCTGCACAGCTTCAGGCGGAGCTATGGACCATGTACTTCGATGGGTCATTGATGAAAACGGGAGCAGGCGCGGGCTTGCTCTTCGTCTCACCCCTCAGGGTTCACATGCGCTACGTCATCCGGCTTCATTTTCCTGTGTCTAACAACATCGCCGAATACGAGGCGCTCGTCACAGGATTAAGAATCGCCGTCGAGCTCGGGGTCCGACACCTTGACGTTCGAGGTGACTCCCAACTCATGATCGATCAGGTCATGAAGAGCTTGAGCTGCCGTGACCCCAAGATGGAAGCCTACTGCCAAGAAGTACGGCGCCTCAAGGACAAGTTTCATGGCCTCGAGCTCAACCACATCGCACGCAGGTATAATGAGGCCGCCGATGAACTAGCAAAAATCGCGTCCGGTCGAGCTATGGTTCCACCGGACGTTTTCGCAAAAGACCTTTAGCAGCCATCCGTCGACCTCGGGCCAGACGGAGGGGTTGATGGGACGTCACTCGACCCTCCACCTGAGGCAGAAGCCCCCTCGACCGGGGCTGAAGCCATGCAGGTGGAAGACTTGACCCCACCGTCTGACCTCGAGCGTGACTGGCGCGTCCCGTACCTCGACTACCTCAGCCGAGGGGACCTCCCCTCGGATAAGACTGAGGCGGCTTCACCCACTTGCTCGTCGCAATCGACAAATTCTCCAAGTGGATCGAGGCCCGCCCTATCACCAGCATCAGGTCCGAGCAAGCTGTGCTCTTCTTCACCGACATTATTCATCGCTTTGGGATCCCCAACTGTATCATCACAGACAATGGCACCCAGTTCACTGGTAAAACGTTTTTGGATTTCTGCGACAGCCACCACATCCAAGTGCTCTGGTCAGCCGTGGCCCATCCAAAAACAAACGGTCAGGTGGAACGTGCCAATGGCATGGTCCTACAAGGCCTAAAACCCAGAATCTTTGACAAACTAAATAAACATGGCAAAAGATGGGTTGCCGAGCATATCCTCGGTCCTGTGGAGCCTAAGAACAACGCCAAGTCGAGCCACGGGGTTCACTTCGTTCTTCTTAGTCTACGGGTCTGAGGCTATGCTCCCAACTGATATAGAATACGGATCCCCAACGTTGAAGGCCTACAACGAAAGAAATAACGACGCCACAAGACAGGACGCCCTCGACCAGCTCGAGGAAGCCCGAGATGTGGCTCTATTGCATTCTGCTAGGTACCAGCAGGGTCTTCGACGCTACCATGACAGACACATCCGCAAGCGTGACCTCAACGTCAGTGACTTGGTGCTACGGCGGAACCAGAACACCAAGGGACGGCACAAGCTCACGCCACCATGGGAAGGGTCGTACATCATCACAGAAGTACTAAAGCCAGGCACCTACAAGCTATCCAACGAGAAGGGCGAAATCCTCACCAACGCTTGGAACATTGAACAGCTACGTCGCTTCTTTCCTTAAAAAGCCTCGAGGCTCTGTAGTTTCTTTTTTGTCAATAAAGAATACAGCGATGTTCAAACTTTCATTTCACAATGAGGAAGGATCGACTCTGCACTCCCAGAATCGACCCTCCCTCGGGGGCTACAAGGGGGAACCCCCCTGTAACACCCCAGGTGTTGATCACCAATTAAATAGTGGGTTTAAGATCAAACATGATAGATTAAGTGGAGATGACAATATCAAGGTCAACCTATGGAGATGAGCCTAACCTAAAGTGGATGTTGCATCATTGCTTTACATATAGGTCCCTTTTCAAAGATATATGTTTGGATGGTGTTATTGCCATATCTTCATGTGCCTCACCTTGGTACCTATCTATATTGATCCCTAGAAAAGTTTCATGAAGTTTGGAATCAAAAAGTCACATGAAATGATGAGTTATATGCTTGTTTGGATTATAACTAAAACCTACACTTTTGTGCAACCTATGCATGGTGTGTATGTTTGGCCTCTACAACACCTTAACTACACTTAGGACACTTAATGGAACAATGTTCATGTTGATCATTTTGACTAAATGTGCTTCTAAGTGATGGTTGACCATGTATGGACCCTAGGACCCTTTCGTTTGACCATTTCAAAAGTCTGACCTAGAAGCTTTGCATGACTGTGCACCCTTTTACAAAGTTCTAGAGAATTTTATAAGGAACAAACTTTGTTTAAGAGTCAAGTCATGAAAATGTGTGGAACATGATCAAAAAAGGCCCACAAGTCAGAATTTGGACTGTTTCTGACACTTAGAAAATATTCTAAGTCCTGAACTTAACAGCAGAAGGTTGCCATGTTCATGCAATTTTATCTTCCAATTTCATATGGTAGCTCAATTAGGTTCCTTAATATGAGTTGTAGTACTTTTCATGATGGAAACAATGGGTCAAGTATCACTCAAAATGGAGCTCAGTTGGACCTTCAATAAGAGCCTCCAAAACAGCAAAAAGTTGTTTTATCACTGATCGGCCTTGACATGTTGACATGCCGCGTTCTCGAGATTTTGTTAAACAACTTCACATGGTCCCAATATAAAAGTTGGAGTGTAGATGGTGTAGAAGAGCATACAAGAAGATGGCATCAATGGGACTTGATTTTGGCCATCAATTTTGAAGTTGTTAATTGTCATCAATGCTTTGACAATGCCATTTTGGAAGTTAATTATCTCCTAATCCAGAACCCTAATGCCCATGACCCCTTAATCAAAGTTGTAGAGTATACTGAGGTGAACAACTTTGACAATTGGCCCATAGCCCAGTTCAGCCCTTAACCAGCCCAAACACGGCCTCCAAGTCGAACTGGTTCATGCACACCACGTGTTCGACGTTGGTCACGCGTCCACCGTGCATGGACACCACGTGTCCTCCACCTTGCCATGCACCCTACGCCTTGCCACCGGGGAAGAGCAGCACCTGAGCGCCCTTCCCATCTCACCCCACTCTATTTCCTCCGCTCCCTCTGCTTTTCGTCCCAGCTCGCGCGCGCGCACGCCATTGTGGCCGTGGCCGCCATTGCCGAGCCAAGTCGAGCTCGTGGCCGGCCACCACCAAGCAACTACCATCAAATCAAACCACCGCGCCACCTTGCCCTCCTCGCACCGGCCCCGACGCCCCCTCTTCCCGGCCGTATTCGCTGCCGAGAGACTCCACCGACGGAGCCGTCGTGAGCACGCCGCCGAAGCTCGTGGGCCAGCCACTGTGGACCACCTCACGCCGAGCCGTGACCACCTATGGATGCGCCTCGACGCCGTGAACCTCCCCGGCCGCTTCCTCGCCGCCGGCGCCGCCCTACGCCGGCCGACCGAGCCGGACCACCGCCTTCCCCATTCGGCCGTCGGGAGGAAGGAGATAACCGACGCCTCTGCCCTTGTCTCTCTCTGTGTGTATGACCGGTGGGTCCAACCGAGCAGCTGGTCCCACTTGTCGGTTTAAGAAAGTGGTTGTCTGGGTATGTATTCGGGTGTGCCTAGCGAATTATGTTAGGGTGGTTTTAATTCCGATTTTGAATTTCAATTTCATGTTAATCTTTGAAAATATATATCTCATGATAGAAAAGTCCAAAAATAGCAAAAGTGGACTTTTTGGAAACCTTGAGAAGAGATCTATGTAATAGAGTCATAAAAGGTTACATGTTTGTAGATGTTTTCTGATGTCTTTATTTAAGTTTTAAAAATGCTCTAGAAATGCCTTTAAACCTAACCAGAGCAAGATCTGGAGTTTTAGAACCCCAAAAATGGTGATTCTTGTTTTGTTAATTTTGTGATGACATGTACTTGCTAGGAAAAATATTAAACACACTACTTGTTCATTGTCTTCTTAAAGTTGTGATTTGACCTTGATAAATAAGGAAAACTATATTATATTACTTGTTACTTTATATCTTGAGTTGTGTTGCTCCAATTGATGCGAAATTTTTATGGTAGGCTTTTCAGGCTATGTATGTACTGTGGTATAAATTTCATGGTCATTGCTTTTGGTATGCTCAAGTTATTGATTTAACTTGTTTATAGCTTGATAAATAGCTTATAAATAATATATAATTGATAAAATAGAAAATGTTGTTCCATTACCTTAATATGATGTTTATCTATCATATTGATTCATAATATGGCCTTGTGTTCACAGAAAATATGGAGTTTTGGAATTAACTTGCTCTCACATGATTTATTGCTATAGCCTTTTTGTCTTTTTCATAGAGGTTATTATACATGTCCAAATGGTTTCAAATTTGGACAGTAGACTTTTGGGAGCATGTGTAGGCTTCTGTAATTTTAGTAGAATTTACTAAGTATCTTTATGATGTGGTCATAATTCCACCTACTTATCTAAATAAATTAAGAAAATGTATTAAAAGAAATTATTTAGTATTGGGCACTATGTTTTCTGGTGTTCATTAGTCTTGGGTGACATGTTGGTAAAATTGGTTTTATCCAATTATATGTTTGCAACATAAGTTAATAATTATTTCTTGCAAATGAGGTTTCTGAACAGATTTGAGAATATTGTTAATTACCCTATGCAAATGATGTTTTCATGTCTTGTGTGCTATAACAAAGTTGTTGTGAATTTTATGGTCTAGCTGCTGTTAAAATTTGGTGGCATTTGGCCATATGGTTTAGAAACTACAGCTGTTTAAAGTTAGGTTACAGAATTGCTTGCTCTCTGTCTTGTTAGACCAGTTTCTGTGTTTGTGTAAATTCGACATATTAAACTTTGGAATCATGCTATGATGTTTTTAAATGAAATTTAGATGATTTCATAAGCTTTCCATAATGTCTTCTTGCAAGTCATTTGGAGTTGTAGATCTCCAGTTATGATTAAATTACTCAGCTGTTGGTTTGATGTCCAGAAGGTAGCAATTTCTAGTTCTAGTACTTTGATTAACTTTGTCATGCTTGGGTATTGAAATGTGACTCATATCTTTGATGATACTTGAGTGGTACCCTGTAATCTTGTGAGACTTGTTTCTTGATTAATGTGCTTGCCCTCTTCTATGTTATGCCTTAGTGACGATTAAGTTAATTAGATCTAGGTGTTTAGGAGAACTTTGGTATGCTTGTTTGATTACTTTGTTTATTGCACTTCTATGCATTCATACATATGCATTGTTGCACCTCATTTAGGTACGTTAGCTGAAGCACGTGAAGGACCTAAGGTGGAGCCAAACCCGAAGATGGAGTTAGTGGATCCATCCCGAAGATCGAAGGACCGGACAAGTGGTAGATTTGAAGATGCTCGCCAAGCGAACTCATCTGACATACTCTAACTTGAGTCGGATCCCAGGCAAGCCCCGGAGCATTATAAGCCTCCTATCTTTAAAGCAATTAATTCTATATATGTTATAAGTATTGTTGCATTAAGTGGTAGGAGTTGGTTGAAAACCTTGCTGCATTATATCATTCCTTGTCCAGATATATGAATCCTTGAATCCTACATAGACTAGGATCGAGTAGATGCTTAGCCCTGCTTTAAGCGGTAGAAGTCAGGTGATTTCCTGTCACCTGCGAGATATAGGGATATTCATATATGGCACGGTTGGCTATATTTGCTATCGTGGAATGGAACCATGTGTTAATAAAATGAAATGAGACCGGGCGAGATGACGATAGTGAAGCAACAAGGCATGGAGGTCTTGGGTGTGAATCTATCCCCGTCTGAGTCGTTTAAGGACCGATTCGCTGTACGTCCTTGAGTCATGTTGAACGCAGTCTAACACTTAGTTGGCCGGATAAGTCGTTCCGACCGCGAAGTCGAGTAATGTGGTTCAGGCCGGGAATCGAATGGTAGGTTGCTTCTTGGAGGAGAGAAAGGATGTGCTTGGGGACATTGGCGTGAGACCAAGGGGGGGTTAGAGTCCCTATCACCTGGCAGAGTGTCGCCCTTGGGGTCGCGACATTATTCGGACCCGCG
Source organism: Saccharum hybrid cultivar R570 (assembly GCA_038087645.1). Lineage (NCBI taxonomy): Eukaryota > Viridiplantae > Streptophyta > Magnoliopsida > Poales > Poaceae > Saccharum > Saccharum hybrid cultivar. The sequence goes on from JAQSUU010000324.1 coordinate 1,872,800, forward strand.
ATTCCTGAATCATATGAAACGGTGGCCTGTGCGACCCTGGCAGGGGTCTACACGGTGAGTGTTAGAAATACCCCTCCAGCTGGATAGGAATTCGATTCGAATCGCCGTCGCTCCCGGTTAGTGAGCACTTGACTTGAGCAGCGGCAACGTAGATTCAATTAAATTGAACTGATGGTTAATTGGATCACGATGGAAAGGTTGCCTCAATTTATACCTGCTATGGTTAATATTGTTTGCTCCTAATAAAGTGAGTGCTCTAGTACAGGTTCTAATATAGATGATAGGTTAATGATAATTAACTTGATGCTTAAGCATTAATGATTGATCATATATATTAAGCTTTTATGCAAAATGTTGTCAAGCTAGCCCCACTTTATATCAGCCTTGCATGATCCTTGGTGTCACCTTATTTTTGGTTTCTGACGGGTAAGTCTAGCTGAGTACTTTGTCGTACTCAGGGTTTTATCCCCACTTGTTGCAGGTTATGATGTATCATGGCGACTGCAAGAGTTGGTTGGCTCCTGCCGTAGAGGCGGAGTGTGATCACGGGCATGATCCTTCTTATTTACCTTATCTCTAATATTTTTGTTGGAAGTCGACCGTGGTACTGGCATGTATTTGAAATAAGAATAATGTTAGTTTCAAATTACTTTGCTTCCGCTACTTTTCAATGTAAGTTCTAATAACTATGTTGAACTCCGTTGTATATTGAATTACTTGTGAAATGGTTGTAACATATGACTTGTTATGTTGAATCACTACGATCTTGGCTTGTATGTTGGTTGGTTTGAAATCTCTCGTGATTTCATTGGACTACCGGAGTTATATGGGCTCAAGTGTGAGAATTTGATCACTTTGGTGATTGTTTTTATACTTGTGCTCTTATAATTTGGATGGTTCTGTTACACCCCCAGTCCCCGAAAAAACTTATGCTCTTTTTTAAATTTAAGAACCGCTTCTTAGATCGACTTCGCTGCAAGAGCACCCTAAGGTTCGAAAGGGCTCTCGAGTCAGGAGTATCACCTACGCCTCTGAGGCTATGGTACCTCCACTCACCCCTCACACCTTTTAGAGGTGCGACTTCACGCTAGGGAGATCTAAATAACGGTTCCTAACTTTGAAAAAGAACATAATCCCTGTCGCTTAGATCAGGCTCTCACACGATTTACAAGGCCGCAACATCACCCTGAAGCTCGAGGGCAGTTGAGCCGTGAGATCACTTACGCCCCCGAGGCTACGGTACCTCCACTCGCTCCCTTACGCCAAAGGATGCAACTGCGTGCTAAGTAAATCACATGAGAACACGATCCAAGCGATAAAGGGAAGAAAAGCTCAAATAAAACTAAATTAACCACGAACCGGTTTATGTTTCGAGTTCTTAGGGCCTTCGAGGCCACCACGACCAAAATTCAAAATACTAACTTATTACATGGGCCTTCATGCCCAGATTTGGCTCACAGGCCCTCATCGTCAGCAGGTAGAACCACCTCGGCTTCAAAAAGCAAGGCCAGACGGCTTCCAGGCTCTTCCGTGGCTTCAATCAGCTCTAGGCAGACATCCTCGTTCTCCTCGTCCGTCCGATCTAGGTCTGTGATGAAGCCCTCAGCGATGAGCTTCATGTCAAACACAAACCCTGAACGGACAACGGCCAGCGCCGTCTTTACGCCGTGATGGAGGCCGTCCCGTATCTTCTCCCGGGCAAGGCGGCCTAGCGCCACCATCCGATGGACGAAGGAGTTCCCCAGAACATCTTCCCTAGAGTCGGCATCGGGCTCGACCCCTAGGCCATCACACACGGTGGTGATCGCGCCCTAGAGCAGCTGGGTCCTCCGGATTTTGGCTTCGAGGAGGCTCTAGAAGGAGTTGGCAGAAGATTGGGCCTCTCGATTCTCCCTCTCCAGCTCTGAAACACGATAAACAAATTAATACCCAACATTAGGCCCTCAACGTCGTGGCCGTAACAATCACACTTACCCTCGATATGGGTCTGCAGGCCCATGACCTCATTGCGAAGCCCCCCACACGTCCGCTCGAGCCCTAGGAGGGCGCTGTCCTTGTCACTGATGGTCGCCTTTAGCGCCTCGATCTCTTGCCGAGCAGACTCAAGAGTTGCGTCCTTCTCTTGGATGGCTCCCTTCAGCGTCGTGACCTTGTCCTTCAGAGCATCAGAACGAGCGGTGGCCTGCTCAACCTCGACGTTGAGGGCGTCGTGCTGACGGCTAACCCGGGAGACATCCTCCTCGAGCTCCTTCACCCGTCCCGACAGGGGCTCGAGATCCCTGCAGGCCTGGGCAGCCTCCTCCCAAGCCTTGTCCATGTTAGTGCGCATCACAGCTTCGGCCGCCCAAGCCTGCATCGCCTCCTCCTTCACCACCACGTACGCGACGCGCAGCTCAGCCATTTCGGCGTTCTGATCGGAAAGCCGTTTATGGGCCTCCTCGACCAGGACCCGTTGCTGAGACAGCACGGCCCACACGCCACTCTCATCCCGGATAAAGAGTGACTTGCGGCGGGAGTACTCCTTCAGCTCCTGAACGCAATCCGAAAAAACCAAAAAGGTTAAAAAGCCGAGGGAAAAAGACACCAAGAAAACCACGGAGAAAGACGACGGGTCGATCATACCTCGGTGACATCCCGCATACTCCGCGACACGGCCTCAGACGCCACTCGGAGCAACTGATCAAGGTGCCGGTGGATGCCCTCGAGGTACTCCCATCGGTGCACTTCATCTTTGTCGTTCAGGACGAAGATGGGCTCGGCGTCGGGGTTCGCGGCGTCCCTAAACTGGAGGGACGGCCCCCCCACCTCGGTATCTCCGTCTCTGCCCGCGCTATCGCTAGCGCGGCGATGTCGGGCCATGACGACGACGACCCAGCCAGGGCGTCTCCCGGTCCCGCGGAAGGACCGGCCTCGCCCGTAGTTCTCGCCTCTCTAACGGTCGTCGAGGCACCGGCCTGATCCGTGGCCTCGCCCCCCTTGACCCCCATCACTTGTTTTCCCTTTGTCCGGGAGGGGTGTCGTCGAGGGTAAGGTCCATGGTCATGGGTGCCCGCCCTCCTAAGGGAACTGGCCCCTCAACCGCCGGCGCCTTCGGAGCCGGCGCCTCGACCGACGACGGCTCCGGTACCAGCGCCTCGACCGTTGGCAGCCCCAGAGCCGGCGCCTCTTCTTCTGGTGCTCCGGTCAGGGGCTCGACCGCTCCGCCCTCCACCGTACCCGCTGGCTCCGCCGACGAGTCTTGCTGCGGCCGTGACCCCCTCGCTAGGGCCGCCTCCTGCCCCGATGCCGATGCGACCTCCTCCATGGTCACGTTAGCACCCGCCCGCTCCGCTCCGCGCCGCGGACGGGTGCCTCGCCCGTCACGACCTCGACGGTAGCCTCGGCCATCGCTGACGACCTGGGCCTCGCCTCGACCGCACCAAGCGCCACCATCTCCGTCGGTTCGGACCCTTCCATGGCAGGATCAGGGCCAGCAACCACCGTGGCATCTGCTGCCCCCTACCATTGTCGCAGGCGCCCCTTCGCGGCCTCGACCTGCCGAACCTAGGCCGCATCCTGCTCCGTCGTCCGGTTAAGGACAACGGCGCTGGCCCACAGCGACTTCGCGGGGGTAGGCCCCATCGGCTCCGCCTCCTTCTTTAACCTGCAAAGTGAGAAGAAATATCAGCCAACGGATCCATAGAAAGGCAGAACAACCAAGCAGAAACGCTTACCCAGAAATCGGCACCAAGGGCCTCGACCCCGTGCGATCCGAGCCTCCCTAGGCGGCCGATTGTGGCCTCACAGTGACCCCACCAGCAGGTCGGGCACTCCTTGGGGCCATGACTGACGCACCGCCCTGCGCCTTCTGTGCCTCCGAGGCCAGCTGGCATCGGGTTCTCACGCCTGCCGACGCCGCCACTGATGACGACACTGGTACCGCCATCCCAGCCCCTGCCCGAGCTTGCGGGGCCTGGGCTGGTGCGGGCATCCCCGTTGACCCCTCTTGCTGTGTCCAGGCTAAAGCGGCCCCTCCCATCGAGGGGGCCATCTCCTTCTCCGTCTTCTCCTCCTCCTCGAACGCCTCGACCATGACGACCGAGGAGAAAGCCCCCCTGATGGGCTCCAGCAAGGGACGAATGTCGAGAAGGTCCCCCAGTCCGGTCGCGGTCTCATACCGCGACAGGGCGTCGTCGTCTTCGCCGCTGCTGTTGTCGTCCTCCCTGAGATCGTCTCGGAAGGCGACGGCGCCAGGGGGACCCCGTCGATGGTCTGCTGGCGCTGGAGTTTCTTCAACGCCTCCGCCTCTTTGGCCTTGCGGATTGCCCGCTTCTTGGCCGTCTCCTGGGTTTGCTTCTTCTTGGAGGCATGCTAGCGTCGAGCCTCCCGGGCGGGCCGGTCCTCTGGGACTGGCGGACGCGTTTCCCGCAGCGCCGACAAATCCTATGCGCCGGCCTCGACCAAATCAGCGAAATCCAAAAATAAACGAAATTAGCAAACATACTAGCCCTAAGATACGAACCATGGGCTCGAACCCTTCGGTAGGTCTCATGGGGACCCGGTTGGCCTCCTCCACCTTGAAGTTCCCAACCATCCGGCGCGCTCGCCGGAGGACCTCCTCGAGGGCAAGAGATTCGTGGGACATCCGGGTCCCCTCCAGAGATGCCTCTAGAGTCATCTGGTCGAGGCGAAGACGACGCCGGCATAGCGGCATCACTCTGCGGTGATGGAAGGCCGCGGCCACCGCCGCAGCCGTCAAGCCCCGAAGGCGAAGCTGCTACAGCGCCGCCAGCAGCGGGTCTAGGCGCGGCTTCTCGGCTTCCGGCACTCCGTACGTCCAGCGATCCGCTCGAGCGGTCAACACGCGGCTGGTGTACCTCGGCAACTGATTTTCATCGTTGCGGAGGTAGAACCAACCCTCGTGCCACCCGCTGTTCGAAGAGATGAGGCGAGCCAGGATGTACAGATCCGCCCGGCTCGACCTCACCTGCAGGACGCAGCTCCCTACTCGAGCCGCGCATAGGACACCCTTCTCCCCCGCCTTCTTGGCGAAGAGCTCGGCCTTGAAAAGGTGAAGCCATAGGTTCCACTGCGGCTCCACCCTAAGGTAGCCCTCGTAGACCACCGTAAAGATGGCGGTCTACGCGATGGCGTTGGGGGCAAGGTGGTGAAGCTCCACCTGGTAGTAGTGGAGGAGCGCGCGCATGAAGACGGATGCCGGCATGCCAAACCCCCGCTCATGGAAGCAGACGAAGCTCACCACGTACCCTTCAGGGGGCGCCGGCTCCCGGTGGGCAGGAGGCGGTGCGATCCACTTCGGCTGCGACCGGCTCGTCCTTGGCGGCAGCAGTCCATCCTCGACCAACTCTTCCAACCTCCTCTCCGTCACCGAGGAGGTGGCCCAGTCGTCGGCGGGGAGGATCTAGCTCTTTCCTACCATCGGTGCTGTCGGAAGGGGGGTGGATGGAGAGGATGCGGTGGCGGCAGCGACACGGGCGGAGAGCGCAATAAGGCAAGGGTTGTCTGAGGCAGAAGATTGCAGGAGCGCAAGGGACCGATGGGGAACGTAGACCCCTAGGCCTGGATTTTATATGCCCAGGCGGAAGCCCAATGGCCGCGCGAAAAGGTAGGAACAGTTTCCCGCATTAAATGTGCCCACCTAACCGTTTCCTTACATCTCGCAGGAATTGGGCACGTGGTCATCCCCCACGTCGTAACCGTACGCCACATCGCCCACTACCGCGTCGATCTCGCCTCCCCTCCTAAAAAGACATGCCCGGCTAACGGGCGGGGGAGGGATCCGTGGACGGATATTCCCAGATACCTGGGAAACAGGCCCCGAGCCCGGTATGAGCCTCGACGGAGCGGAAGCTGGGCCTCGACCAGGGTTCGACAGCTGCCCTCGAGCAACAGAGTTAGGGACGACCAGGGGTGCGCCCGTACATGGCCAGGGCTCGAGCCACGCTCTCAAGGCACCCCAGGACGTATTCGAGGCCAAAAGAGGAGGTCCACATAGGAATCCCCTCGGGGGAGGCACCGAGCCCTCGAATCCTGTCACAGGGAATCGAGATCCACATGACCACTTCTTGGCATCTTTGAGAGCGCCTCCAGGCCACTAGCCGACCCCTAACGACTGGGGCACGGGCTCTCACTCGAATTCCCCCGTTAGCAGCTCACCGGAGGCCGTTGGAACTCGCCCAAACGAGGGTAGTACGACGTTCTCCACCCCTCCTCCTTTTTTGGAAAAGGAGCGTGAGGGACGAACAGTAAAAGACGGTCTGGACTCTGATCGACCTCGCGCGCGTGAGGCTCAGGGGCTCGACCGCAGAAACCTAAACCTTGAGGGATCGAAAGCTGGCCCTCGACTAGGGTTCAACAGCTGCCTTCGAGTAACAGAGTTAGAGACAACCAGGGGTGCGCCCGTACATGGCCAGGGCTCGAGCCACGCTCTCGAGGCACCCCAGGACGTATTCGAGGCCAAAGGAGGAGGTCCACATAGGAATCCCCTTGGGGGAGGCACCGAGCCCTCGAATCCTGTCGCAGGGAATCGAGATCTACACGACCACTTCTTGGCATCTTTGAGAGCGCCTCCAGGCCACTAGCCGACCCCTAACGACTGGGGCACAGGCTCTCACTCGAATTCCCCCGTTAGCAGCTCACCGGAGGCCGTCGGAACTCGCCCAAACGAGGGTAGTACGACGTTCTCCACCCCTCCTCCTTTTTTCAGAAAAGGAGCATGAGGGACGAACAGTAAAAGATGGTCTGGACTCTGATCGACCTCACACGCATGAGGCTCGAGGGCTCGACCACAGAAACCTAAACCTTGAGGGATCGAAAGCTAGCCCTCGACCAGGGTTCAACAGCTGCCCTCGAGTAACAGAGTTAGGGACGACCAAGGGTGCGCCTGTACATGGCCAGGGCTTGAGCCATGCTCTCGAGGCACCCCAGGACGTATTCGAGGCTAAAGGAGGAGGTCAACGTAGGAATCCCCTCGGGGGAGGCACCGAGCCCTCGAATCCTATCACAGGGAATCGAGATTCACACGACCACTTCTTGGCATCTTTGAGAGTGCCTCCGGGCCACTAGCCGACCCCTAACGACTGGGGCACGGGCTCTCACTCGAATTCCCCCGCTAGCAGCTCACCGGAGATCGTCGGAACTCGCCCAAACAGGGGTAGTACAGCGTTCCCCACCCCTTCTCCTCCATCCTGAAGGAGGAGCGTGAGGGTCGCACAGCAAAAGACGGTCAGGACTCTGATCGACCTCGTGCGCGCGAGGCTCAGGGGCTTGACCGCAACGAATCATTCCCCAATAAAATGAATACAAGACCTCGGAGGAGTCTCAACACTCCACCGAGGCCTCAGGGGCTACACCCGGCGGGTGCGCTCGCGCGCCCCCACCGGAAAAAATCACGACGCTACGACTCCAGTTCAAACAAACCTCTGGGAGAGTGATCACACACTCACCCAAAGGCTCGGGGGCTACTGTCGGTACCAACAGTACAGGGGTACCCACATCCATCGCTAATAAAAAACTAAAACGACTGAAACAGCAATAAAAGGCAGCCCGCCTCAACCGCGTATCCAGTCCGCCCCGTACGAGGCCCGCTCGACGGGGCACCTCGACCGCGCTCTGGCTCCGACTCGTACGAGGCCCGCTCGACGGGGCGCCTCGACCGTGCCCCATCCCGTACAGCAAGGTACCTCGACGGCGCTCCAACCCGCGCGAGGCTCGTCCGCCCACTAGGAAAAACTCTGACTCGCGTGAGCCCAGGTCGAGCGCCTTGACTCCCTCTCTTTACCTACCCCAGGACAAAAGCCATAGCATTTAATGCGGTTACCTACTACCACCTGCCGGCATGGCTACGACCAGGATCGACGTGGGAACAATGCCCGTGTCAGATCTCACTGTTTTACCGCCCATCCCGTGATGGGAGGTGAAAACCGTCACTGTACCCACCTTACCGCGCACTGTTTACCATCGATCACCCTCGAGGGAGGATAAGACAAGGCCCGTTCTCCGTAATCTTGGGGATTCGGCCTTATCCATCCGGTCTCGACCCAGCCTCAACCCAACCTCGACGCTCGGCATAGTTCAATGGCAAGGGAAGGACGGTGTGGCACGGTGCTCCGAGTCATTTCGCCGTCTTGTCTCCCACGACGCCATGGTGTCCAGGGATGGCCGGCCATCCCTGAGCATGTCGCTATGGTCAGCTCAACAGGAATCGACAAAACATCACCTCAAGGCTCCCCGTCGTCTTGGCCTCCTCTCGCCCTATAAAAGGGCAGGCCAGGGTTCTACAACGAGGAGGGACAACGAAGAAACACAAGAGACAACAGGCAAGACGCCAGATAGAGATCGATATCTCAAGCAATCACCCTTGTCCTCTTTTTCCTCTCTTTGAGACTTGGGCTTGACGCCCTCTCTCGCATGCTTGTAACCCCTACACGAGCACTTCGGTGCAAGGAAATACAAACTTCTCCCCCCGCTAGACGTAGGGCCTTCTCTTGCCCGAACCAGGATAAACCCCCGTGTGTTCTCCTTGCATCACCATCCAGGAAAGAGACACGCAGCATTTACTCGTTGGTTTAGGACCCCCTCGGGTCCGAACACCGACACCTTCACAACCGGTCCATCGAGCCAAGCATCATCTCGGTCTTCATCATCTTGGTCATATGAGTTAATGTCATGTCTCATATTCAATGACCACCTTTATCTAAATCAGTCACTTATATACAAAGGTTAGTCCTAGGTTTTATCAATTAGCCAAAACCAAACTAGAGACTTTCACCTTCACACTTGCAACCGGTCCATCGAGCCAAGTCTTGTCTTGATTTTCTCCACCTTGATCACATGACTCCATGTCATGTTTCATATGCAATGAACTCCTTCATCACATGTGTGAGCTTTGCAACAACTTTGAAACATTTTCACCTCCATGGCATATGTTGCCCACACACATGTACCTGTGGACTAATCACCTGTGTATCTCATATAAACACAATTAGTCCACCTAGGTTGTCACTCAATTACCAAAACCAAACGAGGACCTTTTAGTGGAGTGCTTGTCCAATGCACTCCTCACTAGCCCCTCTTTGCTGGCGCTTGTGAGAAATTCTTTCAAAGATGGTGATGACGATCACTCCACACCAAAATATTAGCGAAGACGAAGTTGAAGATGTCGATGACGACTCCTCTAACCCAAAATGTTGGTGAAGATGAAGTCAAAGATGCTAATGGGTACCTCTTGTCGAAATATTGATGAAGGTGTCATTGATGACGCTAAAGTCGTTGGTGAATCCCCTTGTCAAAACCCTAGCAAAGGTGTAGCTGACAATACCAGAATTGGTGGCAACTCAGAGTATGAATCAAGTGATGAAGTTGTCTATGACATTGACCTTTCTCCCATGATCCCGAAAGAGGATTCCAATCAAAATATATGATGTTAACGAATGGAATTATGTGATCAAGGCATACATTGCATTAGGGCCTTTTCAACCATGGAGTCATAATTTTCATATAAGGAGCATTGGACGTAAGCCTCGGCGCTTCATGGAAACTTGGTTTGATGAATTTAGATGGCTTGAATATAATGTTGAGAAAGATGCCGCATTTTGTTTTGTTTGCTATTTGTTCAAGCATAAAATTAATAGTTCTATTGAAGATTCTTTTGTGAAAGGGGGGTTTAGAAATTGACACATGAGAAAAAGGATTGCTAAACATTGTGGAGCTGTGACTAGTTTTCACAATATGGCTCAAGAGAGATATAATTCCTTCATTTCACCTAAAGCAACAATTGTTGAAAAGTTTGTTGTAGTAAATGATGAGGAAAAGGTTCTTTATATGTCCCGTTTGTCATATTCTGTTCAATGTGTCAAGTTTCTTTTGCATCAAGGTTTAGCTTCTTGTGGACATGATGAAAGCCAAAGTTCATTTAATAAAGGTAATTTCCTTAAGCTGTTAAATATGCTAGCTGAAAACTTTGAAGAGGTTGCTAAGGTGATTTTGAGTAACGCCCCAAAGAATCACAAGTTAACTACACCTGAAATACAAAGACAGATAGCTAATTGTTGTGCCAAAGAAACAACTAAGCTTATCATGAAAGATCTTGATGGTGAATATTTTGCAATACTTGCCGATGAATTTAGTGATGTCTACCAAGATAAATAGCTAGCTCTTTGTTTGCGGTATGTTGACAAAAATGGAAGGATAGTTGAGAGGTTCCTAGGTGTTGTTCATGTCGAGAACACTTTGACACTTAAAACAGCAATTGAGAAATTGTTGATGGAGCATTCATTGAGCTTATCTATGGTACATGGACAAGACTATGATGGAGCTAGTAACATGAAGGGTCATGCTAATGCTCTAAAAAACTCATATGGATGATTGTCTATCTGCTTACTATGGTCATTGCTTTGCACATCAACTTCAGATAACTCTTGTGGCAATTGCTAAGGAAAACCCAGACTGTGTTCGGTTTTTTTATCAAGTTAGATTTCTGTTGAACCTTATTGGGAATTCTTGTAAGAAGACACAAATGCTTCGAGTAGCACAAGCTCAGAGAATTGTAGAAGTTCTAGAACATGTGACATTGAAACTAGAAAGGGTTTTGTATCAAGAAATGGGTTAGGAAGGCCTGAAGATACTTGTTGGGGATCTCACTATAAAATTGTTATGTATCTTATATCTTTGTATCCTTGAATTCAGAAAGTTCTCATAAAGGTTGGCAATATTTCAATCATATGAGTTTGAGTGCTCACAGGCATAAATAGTGTTGACAATATTTCAGCCATACGAGTTTGTTTTCATGTCACACTTGATGCAAACAGTCCTAGGGTTTACAATAGGCTTGAATCATGCCTTGCAGAAGAATGATCAAGATATTGTCAACACAGTAGAACTTAAGCTACAATGTTTCAATTGTGTGAGGATGTTGGGTGGGAGGATTTCCTTAAAGAATTGTACTCATTTTGTGTCAAGAATAAAATCAAAATTCCCGATATGGACACATTCTGTAGGCCAATAGGAAGGGATAGGAGGTTCTTTGTCAAGATAAAGAATCTCCATCGTTACCGTGTTGAAATGTTCTAGTCTCATAGATAGGCAGCTTTAGGAGCTTAATGAAAGGTTTGATGAGGTAAACACAGATTTGCTCGTTTGCACGGCTGCATTAAGTTCTATCGATTCATTTGTTGCTTTTGACAGACAAATTCATTAAGCTTGTTGGATTTTATCCTAAGGATTTCTCAACCTTAGAGTTGCTACATCTTCCTGATACACTTAATTTGTACATTATCGATATGCACAGTGATGAAAAATTTAGAAATGTGAAGCCTTGATGAGCCTTCCATTAAGCTTATTGATACAAACAAGCATCAAAGGCATAGAGTTGTTTATAGGCTTCTCAAATTGGTGCTATTGCTTCTAGTAGCACAAGTGTTAAAAGGGTCTTTTCTATAATGAATTATGTGAAGAACAAATTAACAAATAAGATTGGGGATCAATACTTGAACGATCGCTTGGTTCTATTTATTGAACGGGAATTCTTTCTACAAGTTAATGACAAAGACATCATCAACCGCTTCCAAGCCATAAAGAATCGCAAGGTTAAAGCAACATTATAGTATTTTATAAGTTGTCTTTAGTACTTATTAGTTTGTTTTATGTATATCTTAGAGCTGATTAGCTAAGCAATTTATTATTTAACTTTTTTATTTTTGATTATTGGTCACGTGCTACTCTGAATTATATTTTAAACCTATGGATTCAATTTTTTTATGTGGAAGTGGGAATGCCTAACTATTAAATCATGACTCCGCCACTGACACTATGATGCCGAGCTCTACACTAAGCCAGATTTTAGTATTTTTAAATGCATATTTATTTAGAAAATATTGACTTTTTTAAAACAAAATTCTATATTTTTTATAAAGTCTAATTGAATCTTTGAACTATCTCAAAGATCCAATTTACCTCTCATAATTAACGTGGTGGGCACATGAGCTGGAACCGCTTTCAAAATCACTCAGCGAGGTAAATCAGACGATTTCAAAAGTTAGATTCTAAAATTCTTGTTTTCCGATTGAAGAGAACAAATAGAACTTGTTGCAACGTATGCCTAACTCGCTATGAGAGAAACAGGTCGGGATGACTAATCTCCCGCCTAAACCATGCTAAGCGAGCGCGTGCCACCCATAGCCCGGTAGTGTTTTTTACGACTTTTGTCACCCGCAGCGATACGATGGCTGTAAACAAAACCAAACTGTCGGGCCCCGAGGCCATCGCCCATAAAAAGGGAAGAAAAACGCAAGAAAAGACGATCACACACGGTGTGTTTATATGGGGTGTAAAATTTTTGGAAGCACAGTAACTCTTTTATTTTTATTTGGCAATTAGTATCAAATCATGGTCTAATTAGGTTTAAAAGATTCGTTTCGTGATTTACAACTAAACTGTGTAATTAATTATTTTTTACCTATATTTAATGTTCTATGCATGCGTCCAAAGATTCGATGTGATGGGAAATCTTGTAAAATTTTTGGAACTTTGAAACATCTCAACAGGGCCACATTCACCTGCGCCGACACGCGCTCAAGCAAAGCCAGGCCGCGAGGGCGAGGCCGAGAGCCCGAGACGGACGCGCCACGTGACCGACCGCATGGCACCCCCGGCCGGCGGGCCCTGAGTAAAAGCTGCGCCGCATCCGGTCCTGCCCGTCGCGTTGCGAATCACTCGCTGGTCGCGGACTCGCGGTGGCCGCTCCGCTCCCCCGGAGTACTGCCAAACTACGCCCGGTCGCGTTGCGATCGCACAGCGACGAGATCGCGAAATCACAGAGGCTCGCGCCCCCGTGGACCGGACGTACCGGCCACTCCACAGCATACACGGCCGCCGCGCCGCAGCTTTTAGACTGCCCGCAGTGGCATACTCTAAATGATACTCTAAAGTTTTAGAGTATGAATTGTAACACCCTCGGTGTTACTGCGTTAATAAATCACTAAACCATGTCATGAGCATCATGTTTATGTATTATTGTTTATGGCAAAATGAGAAAGTAAACTTTGTTGCTTTAATTCTTAATTTGAGCTCTAAATTAATTCCTTGTCCTAATATTCCTCAGCACAGTTCAACTAACTATTGTCATCCTGATCCAACTCCAGCGCTAGCAATTCTTCTGCTTTTCTAAAATTCCCTGATTGCACTGTAGCGCGCAGAGCACTGTAGCGCGCAGAATGCACTGTAGCAGCACAGAGGTACTGTAGCGCCGTAGAAATGCACTGTAGCAGCACAGAGGTTACTGTAGCGACGCAGAAATGCACTGTAGCAGCACAGAGGTTACTGTAGCGCCGCAGAAATGTACTGTAGCAGCACAGAGGTTGCTGTAGCGCCGCAGAAATACACTGTAGCAGCACGGAGATTACTGTAGCACGCAGAAAACACTGTAGCACGGGGACTTGCTGCGTCGCGCACGTCAATCTCTTTTCCACTGCGAGCGTCCCTGCGTCTCTCGTCCTTAAAAGGAGACGTCTCGCGATCGCGAGCTCGTCAAACATGTTGTCCACCTCTTCCTCTCTAATCAAGTTTCTCTGTTCTTGCCGTGTAAGCTGCGTCTATCGAAGCATCAGTGGACTGCGGTAAGTATCCCGCGAGTTCCTCTTGTACTTCCTCTGTTCCTCCTTAGCAGCGCCATCCGTCTTCATTATTCCTTTGATTAAAGACCTCATTCATGAGCAAGTCACGGGAGAAAGCCATGAGCTAATTAAGTTCCTTTGATTTTTTTAGAGATTATTAATAGCTACTTTGCGCAACCAATATCTCCACCATACGAACTCCAATTCCGTTGATTCTTCTTCCTAAATTCATTGAAAATCAAGAGTTGTCTGTCCATGTCATCTTTCTTCGTCTCTAGAGCTCAACTAAATTTATCTATTTATCATGAAATGTATTTTAGTTAGTAGAGAATATTAGGCTAGCTAGTTTTTGCTTAGTAGAAGTAATGGATAGCTTAGCATGTTAACCATTAGAGTTAGTTAATTAGCTTAGTAGTTGTGTACTTTTAAGAGTTGTTGTTATCTAAGTATTAATTATTGCACCATCATTGCATGCATGTAGTGAACGAGTTGGAGGCGGACGTGCTGACCATCGACGACCAGGAGTACGAGGAGGTCGTGGAGGTGATCGAGGAGGTCCTTGCAGCGGAGGAGGTTCCGGAGCCGCCGACTGACTTTGTTGACTCCGTGCCTGCCCAAGGCAAGCCCCGGTGCATAACCCTATTTTTCTAATCACTTGGTATATATATGTTTGCATTACGTTTCAGGAGTTGATATGAAAACTACTTGCATATATACCCACCTATGAGTCCTACTAGTACAGGTCGTGTAGATGCGATGCTTAGGATGACGGTAGCGGGTAACCTGTCGTTACTCACAATAGGTGATTATTATTGTATCACATGATAAGAAGGTGAAAGGAAATTGGAGACCGGGCAGGGATATGGTTTGGGTACTGGTGGGTGTGACAAGTTACGTCCCGCGGCCACGGGCTTAGCTTGGTTGCATCGTTTCCCTGTCCGCGTCGATTAAGGACCGTTCGTTGTTATGGACAATAGTCTTGTCACAGATCTTATTATCCCGTGCACATACTTACGGATGGGGGTGAGGAAGACTTGTTACTCTCTTGTCATGAGCTCCGGCTCTTTCCGGACCGACTGATTGGAGGCGGGGATAGGTGGAGGTCTAAGCACCACTTTGAGGCCGGGCCTCAAGGGTGGGGGCTTGGAGTCCAAGTTTGGACGGGGACCTGGAACCTGTGACAGGAGTGGAGCGAGTTGGTCTCATCTGTGCCCGGGGTACAGATGAGGCGTGTGTTTTTCGGGGTACCCAGCTGGGCACATTGATTCGCGAATCGCCGTCGCTTAGACGGTACGGCTTGACTATGGCATGGCATCGTAGTGACAACTGGAATAATAAAGTTGGTGGAAGAAAGGAAAGAAAGAGAAATGAGTATGATTGCTTATCACTTGCTTGAAAGTAGAACAGGTGCTTACCTAGAATGTTTAGCTAATAAAAAAAAAATGACTGCTAAATATTTACCAGTAAGGATACACTTTAGTAAGCTTTGCAGGCAAAAAAATGAAATAGCAAACCAAAAAGCCTTTCACATCCTTGAGAGTCGGAAAATATATATTCCCACTAGTCGGGTAAGTCTTGCAAGTACATTTTGTACTTAGGGTTATTTTACCCCTGTTGCAGGTGCAATTTAAAAAGTTGGCTGCTGTGTGGAGGATTCTTCTGGTGGGCACAGACGGATCCTTGTATCGCTTTCCGCTAGATGTTTAATTAGTTTCCGCTGTTTAATTACTGCACTCTGAACTCTGGTATTGTAATGAATAAATTTCCAAGACTGCTATTGTATGAAATGAACTAAGTATTGTAAGCTTGTATTCATTATTGTATCCTGGATGAAAACGTGGATTATTCGAGTTCTCCTTCGGGTGTGCTCGACGGAGGTGTTTGACTTGGTTCATTATCGGAATACTTAGTGTCAATGGAAGACGAGTATTATCGATAATGTGCCGATTCAGACGATTCCGCCACAGTTGGTACCAGAGCCAATAATGAATTTACAAGCTTAATCACCTCTTTTTAAATTTAAAAATTTGACCAACAAAAGATTTGTGAAAAATAGGATTCGGTAAATCCGCATAAATAAGTATTCGCCCTAGTAATATGGTCTATCTAGGATAGTGGCACTGATTTTATCTAATGAAAAGTCCTGCAGGTACACTAACTTACGCGTCGTATAAATCGACTAGTATACGGTGAGTGAGTATACCTTGTGCCAAAATATTCGCTAATGCCGCTATATTCGGCTTGAGCGACGAATAGGCCGATACATGCATCATGAAAAAAAAAAACCGTCACGTATAAGTTGTTTAATAAATGATAGGGAAATAATAAAAATAAGTGCTCCAATTAACTATGGAAGTCTGATTATTTTATCACTTATCAAGGGTATCTTTTTTTTTGAGTCTGTCCTTGAATCTGGAAGTTTGTCCCTAATGGTGGATCCTTATATGATCACAGATGAGTCAGGGGTCTCATCATGGGAGTGCCAGTGGTGGGGCTGTCCTTGGCCATGGTGGAAGTGATCAAGGCAATGATGGTGAGCATCAGGGGGATAGCAATGGGGTCCCAGTGTTGGGTGCTGCACTACCTCGGGCACCAGTACCTCCTATGAATCCTGAAGAGATGCTGGCTGAGATGTTGACTGCCCGTCGTGAGTCCAACCGTGTCATGGAAATGATGGCACAGTTAGTTGGTAACCTTGTTCGTGGGGGCCACGGTGATGGTGGTAGGAATGGGGATGGTGCTCGTGGGCATGACAGGCCCAGCACCTATCAGGACTTTTTGAAGACGCAGCCACCTACCTTCACACCGTCTGCTGAGCCTCTAGATGCAGATCATTGGCTTCGCACCATAGAGCAGAAGTTGATGTTGCTGCACAATGTGGCTGAGGACCAGAAGGTGCACTTTGTTGCACAGCAGCTTCTAGGATCTGCTACTGCGTGGTGGGACACCTTCCAAGCCATGCAGCTTGCAGGTCACCGGGTGACTTGGCAGGAGTTTGTCACTGCTTTTCGTGAGCACTTTATTCCTGCTGGTTTGATGAGCAGGAAGTTGACTGAGTTTAAGGAGTTAAGGCAGGGTAATATGACCGTGGTGGAGTATGCAACCAAGTTCAACCATCTGGCTCAGTATGCTGGTTATCTTGTGGACACCGATCAGAAGAAGATGGATTGTTTTAGGGATGGTCTCTCTTGTGTCTTAAAGGAGAAGTTGTTCACTGGGGGCTATCAGACCTTTGGTGCATTGATGAGTGCTGCCATTTCCATGGAGGGACTTCAGAATGACACCCAGTCTGAGTGGAAGCGTAAGCGGGTGATTACTGGATCCTCTAGTCACCCACATGCGCAGAAGGTACAAGTTGTTAGGAGGGTGCCTTATTATTCTCAGGGTGGACAGCAGCCACGTCACTTTCAGCAAGCCACTTCAGTTCAGCACACTCAGTACCGTGCACCTACTCAGCAGGTGCAGCAGCCTCAGGGACAGCAGTTCCAGCCTCGTCAGGGACAGGGAAACAAGCCACCAGTTATTTGTTTCAAGTGTGGCCAGGAAGGCCACTATGCTCGGGAGTGTCCTGAAAATCATCCTATTCAGTCTGCTCAGTCTGCAGCCAACTCTCGCTTGGTCAAAAGGACTATTATCAGGAAGAAGGTGCCTGTGAGCCGCTCGGGACATGTTAATTTCACTGCAGCTGAGGAGTTTCCACAGGGAGAGCCTGTGATGGCTGGTATGTTCTCCATCAACTCCCACCCAGCATATGTGTTATTTGATTCTGGTGCATCGCATTCATTCATGAGTATGGGTTTCGTAGAAAGGCACAATATACCTACTGCAATGATTTCCGTTGCATATAAGGTTAGCACCCCTGGTGCACAGTTATGTATTCAGACCCGGACTGAGACACTTAGCCTGGTTTTGGCCACCCATTCTTATCGTGTCCAGTTCATGGTATTGCCTGGGCAAAGTACAGATGCTATCTTGGGAATGAATTGGTTAGGAAGGAATGGTGTAGTTTTGGACCTTAACCATAGAGTGGTGGAGTTGAAGCTTCCTTCATCTGAGGATAGAATGTCCCTTATTATGCCACCAATCTCTTCTCTAGCAGCCGTCTCTAATACTGAAGCTTCTCCTGCTCTTGCCTCTATTCCTGTGGTCTGTGAATTTCCGGATGTTTTTCCTGAAGACTTACCTGGGTTACCTCCTGTTAGAGATGTGGAGTTTACCATTGAGCTAGAGCCCGGTACTACTCCTATTTCTAGACGTCCTTATCGTATGGCTCCCCCAGAGTTAGCTGAAATGAAGAAGCAATTAGAAGAGCTGAGGGAGAAGGGATTTATTCGTCCTAGCACTTCACCATGGGGTTGTCCAGCTATTTTTGTGAAGAAGAAGGATGGCACTCTTCGGATGTGTATTGATTATCGCCCCCTTAATGCAGTAACTATTAAAAATAAATATCCCTTGCCTCGGATTGATACCTTGTTTGATCAGTTAGCTGGTGCAAAGGTATTTTCAAAAATTGACCTCCGTTCTGGGTATCACCAAATAAAAATCCGGCCCCAAGATGTACCAAAGACAGCCTTTTCCACTAGGTACGGCCTTTATGAGTACCTAGTAATGTCCTTTGGTCTTACCAATGCTCCTGCATTTTTCATGTACCTCATGAACTCAGTCTTCATGCCGGAGTTGGATAAGTTTGTGGTGGTGTTTATTGATGATATTTTAATATATTCAAAGAATGAAGATGAACATGCCCGGCATCTTCGCATAGTCCTAACCAGACTACGCGAGCATCAGTTATATGCCAAGTTTAGCAAGTGTGAATTTTGGCTAGACCGGGTACAATTTTTGGGACATGTCTTGACCCCTGAAGGCATATCAGTGGACCCTAGCAAGGTGCAAGAGGTTTTAAATTGGAAATCACCAAGGTCCGTGCATCAGATACGTCAGTTCCTTGGCCTTGCCGGTTATTATCGGCGTTTCATTCCTGACTTTTCCAAGATAGCTAAACCCATGACCAAGTTGCTTCAGAAGGATGTCAAGTTTGTTTGGGGCCCGGCTTGTGAGGAGGCATTTCAAGCTCTGAAGAAGTATTTGACCACTGCTCCTATTCTTGCTCAGCCTGATATTGGGAAACCATTTGATGTATATTGTGATGCCTCTCGGTCTGGACTTGGGTGTGTGCTTATGCAAGAAGGACGGGCAGTAGCTTATGCTTCCCGTCAGCTGAAAAAGCATGAAGTAAACTATCCCACCCATGATTTAGAGCTTGATGCGGTTGTGCATGCTCTAAAAATATGGAGGCACTTTTTGTTGGGAAACAAGGTAAATATTTATACGGACCACAAGAGCCTCAAATATATTTTTACTCAACCCGAGTTAAATATGAGGCAACGAAGGTGGCTTGAGTTAATTAAGGATTATGATTTAGAGGTGCACTATCATCCCGGCAAAGCTAATGTGGTAGCTGATGCATTAAGTCGGAAGTCACATCAGGAGGATGAGGAGTCTTTGTCTTTTGCTCATCATGAGGTGTTGGCACATATTGCCTTGGTTTCTGACTTGCTGGATCAAATTATCTTGGAGCAGAGGAAGGACACTGAGGTGATTCCTCACATCAGGATATTGATGGCTAAAGGACGAGGGCCCCATTTTAATATTGATGAGCAAGGTGTGCTCAGGTACAAGAGGAGATTGGTAGTGCCAGGAAGTGTTGAGCTTAGGACAAAAATCTTGGAAGAGGCCCATAACTCCAAGTTGTCCATTCACCCAGGGAGTAATAAAATGTATCATGATTTGAGGCACGTGTATTGGTGGCCCAACCTAAAGCAAGATGTGGCCAAGTACATCTCTGAGTGTGACATTTGTGGAAGAGTTAAAGCTGATCACCTGCGTACACCGGGTTTGCTACAACCCTTGCCTATCCCTGCTTGGAAATGGGAGGATATTTCCATGGATTTTATTGTGGGTCTGCCCCGCACAGTAAAAGGACATGATTCTATTTGGGTCATTGTGGATCGTCTTACCAAGTCAGCTCATTTTCTTCCGGTGAGTAATAGGTTCACAGCCATGCAATATGCCAAGTTATATTTTGACCGAGTTGTTACTCTACATGGAGTTCCTCTCACTATAGTTTCTGATCGGGGATCAGTATTTGTGTCACGTTTCTGGGAGCAGTTACAGAAGTGTCTTGGTACTCGCCTTCTTAGAAGTTCTGCTTATCATCCCCAGACTGATGGTCAAACAGAGAGAATCAACCAAGTACTAGAAGACATGTTGAGGGCCTGTGTCATTTCTTTTCCTGAAAAGTGGGATGAGTGTTTGAGGTTTGCTGAGTTCTCTTATAACAACAGTTATCAAGAGAGCATTCGCATGGCACCTTTTGAGGCTCTGTATGGCAAGAAATGTAGGACACCACTCAACTGGGTGGAGGTGGGAGACAGTGGTCATTATGGGCCCGATCTCATTAAAAAGGCAAGAGATCAAGTGAGAGTCATCCAAGGTCACTTGAAGTCAGCTCAGAGTCGTCAGAAAAATTATGCAGACAACAGGAGAAGGCCCTTGCAGTTCGAGGTTGGTGATTATGTGTACCTCAAGGTATCTCCCATGAGAGGTGTGCATAGGTTTGGTGTCAGAGGAAAATTGGCTCCTCGCTATGTGGGTCCATATAAAATTTTGGAGAAAAGGGGTTCTGTTGCTTATCGTATTCAACTCCCAGATATCTTGTCAGCGGTCCATGATGTTTTCCATGTCTCCCAATTGAAAAGATGTTTGCGGGTTCCCGAAGAAATTGTGGAAATTGAAGGCCTTCCTCTTCAACCCGATCTTTCTTATATTGAGCACCCTATCAAGGTTTTGGATGAAAAAGAAAGAATCACAAGAAACAAGGTGGTGAAATTTTACAAGGTTCAATGGAAAAATCATTCGGAAGATGAGGCCACTTGGGAGTTGGGAAGCTATATTCTGGAGCATTATCCCCATCTCATTCCTAGTTCGTCAAGGTAACCATCTTAAGTAATTAACTTGCTTATCCTTTCCCACACTAGGCACGTGAAATCTCGGGTCGAGATTTTCTTTAGGGGGGTAGAGCTGTAACACCCTCGGTGTTACTGCGTTAATAAATCACTAAACCATGTCATGAGCATCATGTTTATGTATTATTGTTTATGGCAAAATGAGAAAGTAAACTTTGTTGCTTTAATTCTTAATTTGAGCTCTAAATTAATTCCTTGTCCTAATATTCCTCAGCACAGTTCAACTAACTATTGTCATCCTGATCCAACTCCAGCGCTAGCAATTCTTCTGCTTTTCTAAAATTCCCTGATTGCACTGTAGCAGAGCAGAGCACTGTAGCGCGCAGAATGCACTGTAGCAGCACAGAGGTACTGTAGCGCCGCAGAAATGCACTGTAGCAGCACAGAGGTTACTGTAGCGACGCAGAAATGCACTGTAGCAGCACAGAGGTTACTGTAGCGCCGCAGAAATGTACTGTAGCAGCACAGAGGTTGCTGTAGCGCCGCGGAAATACACTGTAGCAGCACGGAGATTACTGTAGCACGCAGAAAACACTGTAGCACGGGGACTTGCTGCGTCGCGCACGTCAATCTCTTTTCCACTGCGAGCGTCCCTGCGTCTCTCGTCCTTAAAAGGAGACGTCTCGCGATCGCGAGCTCGTCAAACATGTTGTCCACCTCTTCCTCTCTAATCAAGTTTCTCTGTTCTTGCCGTGTAAGCTGCGTCTATCGAAGCATCAGTGGACTGCGGTAAGTATCCCGCGAGTTCCTCTTGTACTTCCTCTGTTCCTCCTTAGCAGCGCCATCCGTCTTCATTATTCCTTTGATTAAAGACCTCATTCATGAGCAAGTCACGGGAGAAAGCCATGAGCTAATTAAGTTCCTTTGATTTTTTTTGAGATTATTAATAGCTACTTTGCGCAACCAATATCTCCACCATACGAACTCCAATTCCGTTGATTCTTCTTCCTAAATTCATTGAAAATCAAGAGTTGTCTGTCCATGTCATCTTTCTTCGTCTCTAGAGCTCAACTAAATTTATCTATTTATCATGAAATGTATTTTAGTTAGTAGAGAATATTAGGCTAGCTAGTTTTTGCTTAGTAGAAGTAATGGATAGCTTAGCATGTTAACCATTAGAGTTAGTTAATTAGCTTAGTAGTTGTGTACTTTTAAGAGTTGTTGTTATCTAAGTATTAATTATTGCACCATCATTGCATGCATGTAGTGAACGAGTTGGAGGCGGACGTGCTGACCATCGACGACCAGGAGTACGAGGAGGTCGTGGAGGTGATCGAGGAGGTCCTTGCAGCGGAGGAGGTTCCGGAGCCGCCGACTGACTTTGTTGACTCCGTGCCTGCCCAAGGCAAGCCCCGGTGCATAACCCTATTTTTCTAATCACTTGGTATATATATGTTTGCATTACGTTTCAGGAGTTGATATGAAAACTACTTGCATATATACCCACCTATGAGTCCTACTAGTACAGGTCGTGTAGATGCGATGCTTAGGATGACGGTAGCGGGTAACCTGTCGTTACTCACAATAGGTGATTATTATTGTATCACATGATAAGAAGGTGAAAGGAAATTGGAGACCGGGCAGGGATATGGTTTGGGTACTGGTGGGTGTGACAAGTTACGTCCCGCGGCCACGGGCTTAGCTTGGTTGCATCGTTTCCCTGTCCGCGTCGATTAAGGACCGTTCGTTGTTATGGACAATAGTCTTGTCACAGATCTTATTATCCCGTGCACATACTTACGGATGGGGGTGAGGAAGACTTGTTACTCTCTTGTCATGAGCTCCGGCTCTTTCCGGACCGACTGATTGGAGGCGGGGATAGGTGGAGGTCTAAGCACCACTTTGAGGCCGGGCCTCAAGGGTGGGGGCTTGGAGTCCAAGTTTGGACGGGGACCTGGAACCTGTGACAGGAGTGGAGCGAGTTGGTCTCATCTGTGCCCGGGGTACAGATGAGGCGTGTGTTTTTCGGGGTACCCAGCTGGGCACATTGATTCGCGAATCGCCGTCGCTTAGACGGTACGGCTTGACTATGGCATGGCATCGTAGTGACAACTGGAATAATAAAGTTGGTGGAAGAAAGGAAAGAAAGAGAAATGAGTATGATTGCTTATCACTTGCTTGAAAGTAGAACAGGTGCTTACCTAGAATGTTTAGCTAATAAAAAAAAAATGACTGCTAAATATTTACCAGTAAGGATACACTTTAGTAAGCTTTGCAGGCAAAAAAATGAAATAGCAAACCAAAAAGCCTTTCACATCCTTGAGAGTCGGAAAATATATATTCCCACTAGTCGGGTAAGTCTTGCAAGTACATTTTGTACTTAGGGTTATTTTACCCCTGTTGCAGGTGCAATTTAAAAAGTTGGCTGCTGTGTGGAGGATTCTTCTGGTGGGCACAGACGGATCCTTGTATCGCTTTCCGCTAGATGTTTAATTAGTTTCCGCTATTTAATTACTGCACTCTGAACTCTGGTATTGTAATGAATAAATTTCCAAGACTGCTATTGTATGAAATGAACTAAGTATTGTAAGCTTGTATTCATTATTGTATCCTGGATGAAAACGTGGATTATTCGAGTTCTCCTTCGGGTGTGCTCGACGGAGGTGTTTGACTTGGTTCATTATCGGAATACTTAGTGTCAATGGAAGACGAGTATTATCGATAATGTGCCGATTCAGACGATTCCGCCACATGAATATAGAGTAAAAACTGCTGCACTGGGTACTCTAAAACGATACTCTATTCTTTCTCTTACTCTATATTTAGAGTAGTACTGTGCTTACTCTATATTCTGTAGTGGCGGACCCCGCTAGCTAAACAAAGGAAAAAATGCTATAACTCATAAACCAAAAATCCAAATTAAATTTCGATTGCACCATTAAATTCGTCTCAATAAATCCTTCAAAACTAGATCACACATGGATATATTTAGATAAAATAACAAGTGGGTCCCATAGTGGATAGAGTGGATAGAGGATGATATAGAGGATGGATGGGTGCGGGAGAATTGAGTATAGAGGAGAGAATCTTGCTGACTAGGACGTATAGAGGATGAATATAGAGGTCCATGAGTGCGGATAGCCTTAGTTTCAGACGGGACAGCAAAAGCTCATGTACCGTCAGTGGACCGGAAGGAGCGAGATTTTTTTTTTGAGTAAGGGGAGGAGCGAGTTAGGGCGTGTTTAGATGCACCGATTCGGTGGCGGCGGAAACATGTTCTACACTGTAGCGCACTGTAGCATTTTGTTTTTAAGTGTAAAAAATTGTCCAAAAATTGATTAATTAGGCTTAAAATGTTCCTCTCGCAAAGAACAACAAAACTATGCAATTAGTTTTTGATTTCATCCACATTTAGTACTCCATACATATGCCGATATTTTAATGTGATGGGAATCTTCTTTTTGCATAGTAGAATTTGGGAGGGAAATTTGGTAACTAAACAGGGCCTTACTGGTAAAGGAGGTGCTGGATATTAGGCTGATTACCGGTAATTTCCCACGGAAATCCGTGTCCAGCGACTCGCGTGCCCGAAATCCTTTTTCTACCCAGGAAAGCTACTACTACTGCTGGAGTACATGCGATATATATACTATTCGTGTAAGGCAAGTGCAACGCAAGCTCAAAAGTACTGGGGAGCGTGCGTGCCGCGAACCAATAAGGCTGAGTGCACTGGGATCCGTTACTGCATCCGGTATACCGCACACCGGAAGAAAAACGCCGCACCGGCCTCCGCTAAAAGCTACGCTAAAAGAAGAGGAGGGCTCCGGTCCGCTATTTCTAGCGTGTATAGCGACCTCCGGTAAAGGACAACGTGGGAGAGACAGAGAAGAGAGAGAAGAGCTACAACGGTGGCTCCACTTAAAAAATGTTATAACTCACAAATCAAAGAACCAAATTAAATTTCGATTGCACAATTAAATTTGTTTCAATAAATCTATCAAAACAAGATGTCACATAGATATATTTAGATAAAGTGACAAGTGGGCCCCACAGTGGATAGAGGATGATATAGAGGATGGATGGATGCGGGAAAACTGTATATTTTGTGATGACTAGGACGGAATATTCCTTTTAGAGGATGGATATAGAGGATGATGAGTGCGGATAGCCGAGTAAGCACAGTACTACTCTAAATATAGAGTGAGAGAAGAGATAGAGTATCGTTTTAGAGTATACAGTGCAGCAGTTTTTACTCTATATTCATACTCTAAAGCTTTAGAGTATCGTTTTAGAGTATCCACTGCGGGTAGTCTAAACACCCCATGTGAGCAGTCAGCTCCGCAAGCTTGGCTGCCGATTGAAATCGAAAGCTGTCTTGCACCGGAACAGGAGGCCGTAGTGGCCTGCACCGCATCCTTCCTGTCCTCGAATTTTGCCGTTGCTGTACGAGCTAGCCCGCTCCCAAATGCAGATGCAGGAGCGGTTCCGACCACGCGCGTTCTGTGGTCCCGGAACTATGCCGCGGCAGTGTGCGGCACCGGCGCGGCACGCGAATGCCAAGCTCCATCACCACCGGCGTCGGGGTCGGGGTCGAGACCGAGCCACCGAATGCGGGAAACACACTGACACAATCGCACACTCCAAGAGATTTAAAAAAATGATGCGAGACACACATTCTCCGCCGCGGACCGCGGCGGCCGGCGCATGTGATTGCCATAGTAGTTAAAAAAAATAACCACTCCGAGGAAATCACCACCATACATAGCACTAGCACACAAAAATTACACGATGCAGTAGGTAGTAGAGTGACGCTTCTATACTACTATTATACTCTGGGACTACTGTAACTGGCGGTAACCGCTACACGCAGCGGGTAGATACAGCTGCGTCAGCACAGTGCACGGCACGCTAGCCTGTGCCCTGTAGACTGCAGTCAATGACACGCAACGCGCGCAAACGAACACACCGGTCCCCCTCTCCATTCCATACAGACGGGGTTGCTGGGGAGGAACCGTTCTTCTCTCCCGACGCACAGTAATCACCAAGGACAAAAAAGTAATTACTACTACTACTACCAATCACCTCTCACTCGCTACTTACTATAGGTATACTGATGATGTTGTCGCGTTAACGCAGACTGCAGTTACTGGTTGCCGCGGCGGCAGGTAGTAGTACTCCGGTTGCTAGTCGCGGTTAATGAAGGCGACGAGCTTGGCCATCTCGGCGAGCGCCTGCGGCGAGCCGAGCTTGGTGAGGAAGTAGACGTGGCCCTCGCCGGGGGTCTCGTACAGCTCGGCCTCCCCGGGCCAGGCGCTGCCCCGGAGCGCGGCGTAGTACGCGCGCTGCCAGGGGCTCAGGCGGTCCTGCCCGGACACGGTGACCAGCACGCGGGAGGCGCCGAGGTGCTGCCACGAGGACGCCGGCAGGACGAGCGGGTCCGCGTAGGGGTGGTTGATCGGGTACCTCCCCGCGCAGATGAAGTTCCAGGTGCGCGCCGCGGACTGGAGGTACGCCGGGTCCGTGGAGTCGGCGCCCACGGGGCTCCGGCCCTGGAAGTAAGGGTCCAGCAGCGCCACGCCCTTGATCCGCGCGCCGCCGTCCAGGCCTTCCTCCCCCGCGCGCAATGCCAGGTTGTGCGCGATGTTGCCGCCCGCGCTGTCGCCGGCGAGGAACAGGCGGGACAGGTCGCCGTACTGGGACAGCCACGGGTCCGACCCGGCGTTCGCGTTCGCGAGCACCCACTTGAGCGCCGCCCACGAGTCGTCGTACGCCGCCGGGAGCGGGTGCTCCGGCGCCAGGCGGTAGTTCACCGACACGGCCACGACGCCCGCCCTGGCGGCGAGCGTGTTGAGGTAGGCGTGGTAGATGGGCGTGAACGCGGACTCCACCACGAACGCGCCGCCGTGGAAGTAGACCAGCACGGGCACCCGGGTGTTGGCGCGGAAGCTCGGGAGGTAGAGCCGCGCCGCGACGCCCGTGGACGGGTCGATGGTGACGTCGCGGGAGGTGACGCCCGTGAGCGCGTCCGAGGACGCGGCCACCACGTCGGTGCCCATCAGCCGCTTCACGCGCCCGTTCTTGTACTCGATGAGGAACGGGGAGAAGTCGAACTTCACCTGCGAGCTCGGGTCCCCGGCTCGCCGCGCCTGCAGCAGCTGCCGACTCGCCGCCGCCCCGGTAGAGCAATGCGAACCCAGGAGGAGGAAGAGCAGCACCAGCGGGAGCAAGATCCGCGAGGCCATGGCTAGAGGCAGAGCAGAGCACAGCTCAGACTGTGAGCGAGCTGCCTGTCCGCACCTAGCTAGCTGCTGCTCCTCGCTGGGGTCCGGTTATATGCGCAGAGGGGAGGCGGAGGCAGCCGACAAGGGCTGGGCGCACCGCACTATTTTTGTGGCGCGGATCGTGGTGGTGGGCTTTCGACGACCGCTTTAGCGCCGGCCGGCCCGCCCGCCCGGCCTTTAATTCCTCCTCCTCCTCCTCTCTCGCGCTGGCAGGGCATGTGCCCGCGCGATTCACAGTTCACACACATCTCAGTCACCCGCCAAAAAAGTTTTAAGACTGCTGCTGTTATGCTAATGGCGCGATTTCTGCTCTTGATTTGCGAGGGGGACTCGCGCCTTTTGACGCACCGGAAAAGGGTTTTCCAGCCCCCACTGCTTTTGATCGTAAAGCTTCAGGTTCTTAAAAAACTGACGGTTCATACTTCTTTAGTCTATACTAGACGTTTTTGAGCTCTCGGCTCTGCGAAGAAAAAGCTGCAAGCGTTTCCTGAATCCTTCATGTTTGTGTGAATCACGGCATGGGTTTTAAGCTAATCAAAGCATGAACTCAGTACTGAAGCATCTTTCCACCGCCATGGTACTCCGCACTTCTTACCAGCTGCTGAGTCTGAGTTATATCCATATTGTACTGGTACGTGGTACATATATTTCACCTGTGACCTGTGGCTAAACAGGCAGAGAGTTGTTTCGAGAGCTGGCTCGCACTGGTCACTGAGCATTCAATGCCATGCGTATACTGAGCACGGTCGTGTGTACCGTTCCTCCTAGGCGGTCGTCTAGCGCCCAAATCCGGCTCCCATACCGATCTGTCACTCGGCGAGTGGGCCGGCACTCGGCAATCAATCAATTAGTGGCCTGAAACGATCCAGCACGGCGGCACGGCCGAGCTGAGTGTGCCGGCCGCTCGCTTTGTCGCAAAGGCAATGCATAGCAGGCCTCGTTTAGTTCAGAGAATCGAGGAGAAAAATATTGTATCAGAATTTCTGTAGCATTTCGTTTGTATTTGATAAAAATTATCTAAATTTTGACTAACTAGGCTTAAAATGTTCGTCTCGCAAATTACAACAAAACTGTGCAATTAGTTTTTGATTTCATCAACATTTAGTACTCCATGCATTTGCCGATATTTTGATGTGACGGGGAATCTGCTTTTTACATATAGGCTGTGTTTAGTTGAGAAAATTTGGGTGAAAAGTTACCGTAGCACTTGTCGTTGTTATTTGGTAAATTTGTCCAACCATGGATTAATTAGACTCAAAAGATTCGTTTCGAACTTTACAGACAAACTATGCAATTAGTTATTTTTTTACCTATATTTAATGCTTTATGTATGCGTCTAAAGATTCGATGTGACGGGTGGAAGATGAAATATTTTGGGTACGCATGGCAAGTGAGGGTGTGTTTAGATCCAAAAATTTTTGGGGAAAAGTTCATGTAGCACTTTTCGTTGTTATTTGGTAAAATTTGTCCAATTATGAACTAACTAGGCTCAAAAGATTCATCTCGACATTTACAGATAAACTATGCAATTAGTTATTTTTTTACCTATATTTAATGCTCCATGCATATGTCCAAAGATTCGATGTGACAGTTACTGTGCAAAAATTTTTAGGCCTTTTTGGCCATCTAAACGCGGCCTGAACGCGGCTATAGTGGAATTTGGGGTAAATTGGAGACTGGGGCAGTGTAGAACCGGCAGTCTGGCGCACACACACAGCGGTGATGCCGGGAGCCTGCACACCCTGTACTCTCGCAAAGTCACAGCTTTCATGGAGCTGCCGCGCCATAGGCTGTGTTCGGTTCCTAAAAAAAAAAAGCACTGTGCAAATAAAAGATTCCTCATCACATTAAATTTGTGATACATGTATGGAGTACTAAATGTAGATGAAATCAAAAACTAATTGTACAGCTTGGTTGTACTTTGCGAGACGAACGTTTTGAACCTAATTAGTCAACGATTAGACACTATTTACCAAATAAAACCAAAACGTGCTACAGTACTTTTTTACACCTTTTCGCGGACTAAACACACCCATAAAAATAATATTCCGCCACGGGATCACGGGAGCTCTGAGCTCTGCCGCTGTGGTCTGGTCTATCCGTCGGACGCTTGCGAGTCGTGTCAGTGTCGCCGCAGAAATTTCGCTTGTTATCTGATCGTACGTGGTGGTCCTTGCGTATATCACCTGCTCAGGGGCTGTTTAGTTCGCGAAAAATTTTGAGAAATGTTACTGTAGCAATTTTGTTATTATTTGACAAATATTATCTAATCATGAACTAACTAGGCTTAAAAGATTCGTCTCGTCCATTTCGTCTAAACTGTGTAATTAGTTTTATTTTTTATCTATATTTAATGCTTCATGCATGCAATCAAAGATTCGATGTGACAGGGAATGTACTGTTCTTTTGCCAAATTTTTGGCAACCAAACGCTGCCTCAGTGTATAAGGCCAGTCTCAATAGGGTTTCATCAGAGTTTTATGGGCATTAATTATGCTGATGTGACACTATATTTATGAAGAGAGAGATGATAAGAGTTTCATGGGAGCAGAGAGAGTTTCATGGGGATGAAACTCTTCTGCACTGTTTTTAAAATTTAGATGTGTTGAAAACAGTGACATGAAATCCCCGTTGAGACTGGCCTGATGCTTATAAGATGGATCCGGCGATACTAATCGAACAAGACTAGGGCCTTGTTCACTTCCACATCCCAACCCAAAATATTTCTTCTTCCATCTATCACATCAAATCTTTCGACGTATGCATGGAGCATTAAATGTAGGTAAAAAAGATAACTAATTGCATAGTTTGTCTGTAAATGTCGGGATGAATCTTTTGAGCCTAATTAATCTATGATTAGACAAATTTTACTAAATAACAACGAAAGATATTACAGTAACTTTTCGCCTACTTTTCGCGATGTGACACACCCTAGATAACCGGTGTGTATAGCGGCTCTGGTTGTAAATCTGTATCACGGCACGTGTAGTCTTCGTCGGATCAACACGTGTTTGCCGCCGGGCGGCAGAATTCAGAGCCGTGCTAGCGCTTTCAGGACTCGCTTAGAATGTGAAAAGTTAAAAAAATTTTAACCGTAGCACTTTCATTTATGTTTAACAATTAGTGTCTAATTATAGACTAACTAAGCTCAAAAGATTTATCTCATGATTTATAACTAAACTGTACAATTAATTATTTTTTTATCTATATTTAATGCTTCATACATGCGTGTAAAAATTAATGTGATGAAGAGAGTAAAAAATTTTCAACTTTTCACCTCAATCTAAACAAAGGCCTCAGTGCCATGAATGAATGGCAATGGGTTTCATCAATGAATCCGGTGTTCGAATCCGGCTGTGCCTCCGTCCCTGACTCACTAATTCCAGAACTGAAACCGGCCCTGATACGACATGAGTAGAGTAACAACGGCATCATGCAGGTAGCAGGTGTGTATTCATGCGATCCTCCGGTAAAGAAAAAGAGCAGGAGGCTATCATACGTTTAAACTCGGACAGCATTGTACTACAGCTCTGAACCTCTGATTCCGTGGACACGCTGATTGATTGCTGCTACTGCGAGTTCTTTGCAGGCATGACATGATGCCGGGGCCGAGCACGGGCGAATCAACGTGCTGCATCGACGCGTCTGATCTGTTCGATGATAGTGTGGACCAAGGCGCAAGGTGTGAGTGAGCTTTACTCTTGCTGCTACAACTTCTTGACAACTCCGTTTGCTTTCCGTGTAACATTCTGGCTAGCTACCATCAAGCAGTTGATCGTGCCGTACTAATTAAAATCCTGAACTGCCGAGCTGTGCCCGTGCTTAAAGACAACGGCGACCGGCGGTCCGGCGCCATCACGCCATTTGGAGCTTGGGGAGTTGGGAGCTGCTGCCAAGACGGCAGCCGGAAATACCGTTCCCGTGCCCTTTCCGAGCATAAAAGCCTGCCCCGCGCCCAGCCGCTCACGTGGACGTGCGGCCACGGCGGCGTGCTCGTTCCCAGCCCTGTGCGTCCGTCCGTCCCTCAGGTTGCCGCGCGCGGAGCCGGTGTCCCGTATCAGCCCGCGCCTGCCTCCTCTCCGGCGCCAGGCGCCACGGGTGCCCGAGTTGGGATGGCTCTGCGACTTGGAGCCTTCACTTCACCGACCTCAACCACACCTGGGCCCCAGCCGCGGCCGGATCGATCGCCTTCGCCGATTTCCGGGTGTTCGGGGACTGCGCCATGAGAATGGAGCTCCGTGCAGCGCACATGCCGTGCCCATGCCTCGTGTGTACGAAAACACACGGCGTGCCCGGGCTCGACGACAGCCGGTCAGCGTGCTCCGGTCCTTAAAGGCCACGATAGGGACCACTGAAAATGACCGAGGGCCATCAAGCACATGAACCGGCCGGTTGCCATTATTCCGGCGTTTGAACATGTACTAATTGTTCATGTTCTTTTCTTTTAGGCCGTGTTTAGATTCCCAAAGGGATTGCCAAATCACTATTGGCTACTGTAGTGTTTTTGTTTTTATTTGGTAAAAATTATCCAAACATTGATTAATTAGGCTCAAAATGTTCGTCTCGCAAAGTACAATAAAACTGTATAATTAGTTTTTGATTTCATCTATATTTAGTACTCCATATATGTGCCGGTATTTCGATGTGACAGAATCTTTTTTTTACATAGTAAAATTTAAGGAAGAAGTTTGGGAACTAAACAAGGCCTCAGAAAAAGGTTGTAACTGCTGGCTCCTCTGCCGAGTGCCGAGCGGGAGTAGTACACTTTAGATGCATCCTTGGCTGTAACAAACCGGATGTGTCAGTACTTTACTGTTCATGCTTCCATGTCCTGCATCGAATTCGCCAGTCAGTCTGTCCACGAAACCCATCTGTACTGGTTGTGCTCTGCTTCAGTGCACCGCACGAGGCCCCGGATTAAAGTGCAGTTGACACAAGCTGGCAGGAAAACCTTTTGTATCAGGCACCGTTTAGATGCCAAAAATTTTGTCAAAATTTTTAGATTTTCCGTCACATCGAATCTTTGAACACATGCATAAAGCATTAAATATAGATAAAAAATAAAACTAATTACACAGTTTAGACGAAATAGACGAAACAAATCTTTTAAATCTAATTAGATCATGATTAGACAATATTTACCAAATAACAATAAAACTGCTATAATAACGTTTCGCCAGAAATTTTGCCAACTAAACAGCCCCTCACTAGCTGGACAGCTTCGGAAATGAATTTGGAGAATAAGTAGCTGGACACAGCTTCGGAAATGAACGTGGACAGTTCTTATCTAGTCTGTGTTCACTTCCCATGCCAACTCAAAATATTTTCTCTTCCACCCATCACATCGAATCTTTCGACGTATGTATGGAGCATTAAATGTAGGTAAAAAAGATAACTAATTACATAGTTTGTCTGTAAATGTCGGGACGAATCTTTTGAGCCTAGTTAGTCCATGATTGGACAAATTTTACCAAATAACAACGAAAATGCTACAGTAACTTTTCATCTACTTTTCGCGAAGTGAACACACCCCAGAGAGTGTGTAACTGTGTACTGGTGGTAATCGTGCATGAATCATGAATCGATTCCCAGCACTGTAGGAGTACTCGATCTGCAGTCTGATCGGACCGGACCTCGTTCAGGCCTTGTTCACTTCCCCATTACAACCCAAAATATTTCCTCTTTCATCCATCACATCAAATCTTTCGACGTATGCATGGAGCATTAAATGTAGGTAAAAAAGATAATTAATTGCATAGTTTGTCTGTAAATGTCGGAACGAATTTTTTGAGCCTAGTTAGTCTATAATTGGACAAATTTTGCCAAATAACAACGAAAGATGCTACAGTAACTTTTCAATTGCGTCAGTTTTCTCTGCTCGATCTGAATGAGCCCAGGTGTCCCGACAGTCACCTGCCGGTAGCCCAGGCTTGTTTAGGCCTGCGCCTTGTTTAGATTGCCTCAAAGTTCCAAGTTTTTTCACTCTCTCTTCATCACATCAATTTTTAAGTGCTTGTATGGAGTATTAAATGTAGGTAAAAAAAATAACTAATTACACAGTTTAGTTGGAAATCACGAGATGAATCTTTTGAGCCTAGTTGGTCCATGATTGGACAATATTTGCCAAATAAGACGAAAGTGGTACTATTCATCGGGTTGAAATTTTCTTCAATCTAAACAAAGGCCTGGTTTAGATTTGAAAGTTTGCCTCCTAAATTCACTATACAGAATTTCTATTATCCGTCATATCAAAATATCGGCACATATATAGAGTACTAAATGTAGATGAAATAAAAAACTAATTGCACAGTTTTGTTGTACTTTGCGAGACGAATATTTAGAGCCTAATTAATCAAGGCTTAGAAAATTATTACCAAATAAAAACAAAATTGCTACGGTGTGACGTGACCCTTATTATGCAGAATTAGGCTCCCAACTTTGTGATCTAAACAAGGCACTAGTTCCCAAATTTTCTCCCAAATTTCACTATGCAAAAAGAAGATTCCTCATCACATCAAAATGTCGGCAAATGCATGTAGTACTAAATGTAGATAAAATCAAAAACTAATTGCATAGTTTTGTTGTACTTTACGAGACGAACATTTTGAGTCTAATTAATCAATTTTTAGACAATTTTTACACTAAAAAACAAAACGCGCTAGAAACACTGTAGCGCGTAGTGCCGATTCGGTCGGCATCTAAACACGGCCCCCGGTAGCCAGTACAAGTGCACAGGAGTCCTCTCGACATTCACCTGCCAGTAGGCGGTAACCCCGTACGCCGTACTCCTAGTACGTAGTACTGCCAGCAGCGATGCCTGCCCAATACTTAGAACTTTCAAAATTTTTACGAGATTTCTCGTCACATCAAATCTTTAAACACATACATGAAGCATTAAATATAGATAAAAAAAAATAATTAATTACACAGTTTGGTTGTAAATCACGAGACGAATCTTTCGAAACTAATTAGTCAATAATTAGACACTAATTGTTAAATACAAATAAAAGAGTTACTGTGCTTTCGAAAATTTTACAGCACCAACTAAACACAGCCATTCTTGTGTCCCGGAGACGCCGGTGGTAGATCAGATCTGACAAAACGTCCTGGACGCTAGGGCCATGATCGACGTTCAGTCCTGTCCTTCACAGGCCGGCCGCTCCATCACCGTTCTTCGCTCCCCAACGCGCCGCGATCCTGGGCTCCTCGCCATGGCCGCCTGCGCTGGCGGCGTGTCCTACTGTCCTGGCTGTGCGACCGTCGGAAAAGCCGATCCAATCATTGCCCTAAATGAGGTGGCTAGATTGGCCGTGATATCGCGGGAATACGCGCCGACCACCAGTTGAGATCCCCCACAGCAGTCCGCAGCTGCATCGGTCGGCCGGCCTCCCGCTCGGCACTCGGCAGAGGAGCGGGCCGGGCACGCACGCATGTGAGCCGCATAATTCCCGGCGCCGGCAGCTAGCATCCCCGTGGGCGCGGGGACAGCGGCCGGACCAGCGGTGTTCAGCCTCGACGGCCTCGGCATCTGATCCCAGCGAGTCTTTGTTCCCGTGAGTGCATGTGTTCGCTTCGGAGGGAGGAGCGGAGAGCAGCGCCGTCGGCTCCTCGCCCGCGTTCCTGCAAGCTACCGGTCGGTTGCTCCTGGCGCCGTGCACATCATCATGATTCATGAGGCGCGTCGGTGCGTGCGTGCTTACGTTTAGGACGGCGCGGCGGGCTATCATTGCGGGCGTTAGCCGTTAGGTAGACCAAATCCACAGTTTTTGCGCTCCACAATTACCGCGGATTCGGACTTTGGAGTCGTTTCCATGCGGGGCGGGGTCGGACTCGCGTGCTCCGCGGCCGTCGTGGACTCGGGGGGGGGGGGGGGGGGGGGGGCCTTCGTTCGTCCTCCTAAAAGGGCTCTAGATAAGACTTCCCTTTATAGCAACTTCTCTGGTAAAGTTACATCTTTAAATTTTTTTGTCAAAAATTATTTTAGTTACAGTTTCATTGTGATTCATACCAAGTTTGTAAGGACAAGCTAGAAAAAAAAAACCCATGTTTCGTCTTCTTCATAGAAAAACGTTGTTTGCTGAAAATTTTTTAAGGCATGTTTATACACATGGGCGAAGCCAGAATTTGGATATAGGAGGGCAATGGACAAAGTAACAAGCTTCAATACAATGATGATTATTGATAATCGTCTTCTAATGGCTTCAATACAATTAGCACTTGAACCAACCGGCTTGAGAAAACTATGAATGGTCTCTCTTTTTACTATAATCTAAAATCAGAAAGTGAATTTACATAATTATTTATTGATTAGATAATTGGCCGGACCACAATACTAGGATAATAAGAGAGCAAGCTAGTCGTAGTATAGCACCTTACCAGCTACCAGGCAAAGCGATGTGGCAGCAGCAGCGGCGCAGACGATAGGAGCGCAGGGCTGCACAGGTGCAGGACATCTCTCCCCATCTCCGGGCTCGGGCGAGTGGCGGAGGCGCAGAGACGCCGAATGCGGACCTGCGGAGCGCGAAGCTGAGGAGTCGAATCGAAAAATACGAACAGCCGCAACGACGCTTGGCGTTCAACTCGTGACATCCTGAGACAAATTGAAGCAGCCGGATGGAGAGGGCAAAGTCTAGCTAAATGGGCTGTATCTAACTGGGCCTCAAATACACTTAATGCCTTGGCTGAATTAGGAGCTAAATAAATAACTATTAAAGACACACATACACATATAGATTATACTAGTATATCTATATCTAATAGAGGATTTAGTAGAACATTTTGGGGGTGCCAGCTCCCCTCCCTCCGCCTCTGTTTATACGTCAATTGGAATGTTCTGGGAATTTTTCATATTTTCCCATTTTTATAGAGCTAAATCTTATTTTTGGAAACTTTTGGAAAATTTTCATGACATTTAAATATTGTGTATGAGATTATCATGTCCTAATATATCTCTATAGAGTTACTCTTAGTAATGTTATAGCCTTTTTTTTCTTTTGGCTCTTTGAGCCTTGTAATTTGTACAGTTTGTAGTTGTCTTTTCTTCATATATATACAAAAAAAGGTAGGGGCTCCCCTGCTGATCGTTCAAAACATAATATCTCTCTAAGTTTTGTTTTTAAATTTTAAAATCACAGAAATATTTTTAACAATTTTAAAACCATATCAAGTTTTTCTATGTTTTTTATTTCACTATGAAATTTGATGAAACCGCCTTGAAAAATCACTCCTAACCTGTCTAAGAGCTAATTTAAACAGTTTTAAGACTTGAGAGGGTAAGATTTTTGGTTTGAAGTTTGAAGAAAAAATTAAATCATGACATAGAATAGCTCATGGGCTAATGGAGGATGGAACTATGGTTTCTTTCTTTTCTTTTTTAAATCAACTATGGGCTTTTCCTCTATTCGGAGCAGGAAAAAATCTACATTACCTCTCTCAACTTTAGCGAAAGTCTGTTTTTCCTCCCTGAACTCTAAAACCGGGAGGTAATGTGAATTTTTTCTTCGGAGTAGGAGAGTCAAAATAGGCCCAAACATTAAAAAAAATATAGGCCCGTTGATGTCTGTGCAGTGTTGTTGTTCGCATGGGCCCAAATGCGTTGAAAGTGCTTACCTGCTACAGGCTCGGGAGATGGGAGTGTACATATATACCTACATCCTAATCGCGTATGGGATCCGCCTCCATCCACGACACGTCCGACTCAGCGTCCTTTCCACGTTTGACGCATGCCATATGCTCTTCGCTAGAACCCGATCTGGCCATCATGTGAGCGCACACCCGTTCCTCCATGTGGCAACCTCGGCCGGTGGGAGAGGGATTGTCGGTGTACGCATGTGGCGATGAGCATGGCGGAGCCGCCTTGAATAGGAACGAGCTCGAGAGGAAGAGGAGAAAGGAATTTGGTTTGTTATTTTCTTTGACCACCCATCCACCCTCACAGCGAGTACTTAGATCACAATTTGTGGGCCAAGCCCAATTACAACCAGGCGGCCCATAGCCGAATCATTGGCCCAACTGATAAAGAAAAGTTCAAATAGAAATGACCTAGTGGCCTATTACATAGTATGTGACATCCCCGCCTCCTTAAGCGGCAGCACAACCTTGTGATGCAGGACCTGTCGAAGCAAACATAATCGAAGGCAGAGAAGTAGCAGACTCCGAGGTCACCCAGTGCGGAGGGCAAGATTGATGGAGCACCAGTGCCGAAGACACAGCATGCTGCCTGACCAATTGCAGCCTGGTATTCAGGACCTGCGCTGGTGGTAAACTATGAAAAAGGTTTAGTAGATTAAGCTCATTGTCATCAGATAAGGACACCTTGGGAGGCAATGCCTTCTTCAACTAGGAAACATGTATGACCAGATGAATCTGACTGGATGCTGGCAGCTGCAATTTATAGGCAACCTGACCAATCTTCTACAGTAACATATAGGGGCCAAAGAACTTGAACCTGAGTTTATGATTTGCCCGTCGTTGAACGGACTGTTGCACATGGGGCTGCAGTTTGACAAACACCCAATTGCCAACCTGAAAGGTTCTTTCTTGCCTATGTTTGTCTGCTTGATGCTTCATATGATCTTGAGCACATTGTAAGTTGTGTTGATTGTGATCCGCTCCTTCAACCATTGATCCAGGTTAGATACTGTGCAAGAATCATCCAAAGTGATTCTGAAATGTCTAGGTTTATGACCATATAAGGCTTGAAAGGGTGTAAGGCCTAAGGTTGAAGAAGGTGGAGTTATACCAAAACTCGGCTAATGGGATCCAATGAGCTCATTTGATGGGACAGGCTTTGTCGGGTACCTAAACTAGGGGTACCCACATTCAAACGATTAAGAAAGACAAACCCCTGAGAAAACCACGCCAAAGGCTCCGCCCACGAAGGCAGAACGAGCCAAACCACGCACAGAACGCCTCGACCATGTTCCGACTCGCACGAGGCTTGCTCGACGGGACGCCTCGACCACAGGGAAAACTTCGACTCGTACGACCCTGGGTCGAGCCGGTCGACCCGCCTCTCTCACCAACTCTTAGATAAAAGTCAAAGCATTTAATGCAACCGCCAACCACTTCCTATCCTCATGGCTACAACGATACTAGCATGGAAGGAGTACCCATGTCAAATCTCACTTTTTATAGCCCATCCCGGGATGGGCGGTGAAAACCTGTCACTGTACGCGCCATGTCGGGCACTGTTCCGCCACTGATCCCCCTCGAGGCAGAATATGACAAGTGTCATACCCCAAAATTCTCGGGGCTCGGCCTTATCCATTCCCCGTCGACCCACCTCGACCCGGCCTCGACCAACCGCCGGTCAACAAAGAAGCAAGGCCTGCACGCCACAGGACCCGGGGTCTTTTCACCGTCTCATCCTTTACATCACCATGGTGTCCAGGGATGGCCGGCCACTCCCGGAGCACGTCGCTATAGCGGCTTCCACATCGCTCGACAAAACTTCACTTCTAAGGCATCCCCCGACGTCTCTGCCTCCTCTTGACCCTATAAAAGGGAAGACAGGGGACTCTACGAAAGGGGGACGGACAAGGCAAACAAGTTATCACCCCACCATAGAAGATCAACATCTCAAGCAATCTCTTTTATACTCTCTCTCTAAGACCTAGGATTGGCTCCCTCTCTCATAGCTTGTAACCCCTACGCAAGCACTTAGGTGCAAGGAAATACAATACTTCCCCCCCGCTGGACGTAGGGCCTTCTTTTGCCCGGACTAGGATAAACCCCCGTGTATTCCCTTTGCATCACCATCCAGATTAGGGACATGCAGCACAGATTCACTCGTTGGCTTAGGACCCTTGCAGGCCCGAACACCGACAGTTGGCGCGCTAGGTAGGGGACGCTGCGTGCGAACATCGTTTTCCCGCTATTTTTTCTGGATGACTGACCCCGAACGTCCACTTCCGTTGGCCACGGTGATCTGGTTTGGGAGCTTGGAGTTTATGTCTCTTGGCCACGGCTATGACATGGTCCTCCTCTCGCCTAGGCACCCAACCGACGGCGACCATGAGCTCTCCCAGCCTGGGGGAGCGCTGCGCCGGTACCGTCGCTCTTGTCAGGCATGTGCCGCCAGGCGATGGCGTGCCCAGCGCAACCGCCATCATCGCTTCGCTGGAGGTGACGGTATACCCCAATCCGGCGCCCCTCAGCCGGACGCCGACATGGATTTCCTCACTGAGGATCTGTGTAGAATGAGCTTGGCTGAGGGTAAGATGCCGACGAGGTGTCCCGTCACTCCACCGCCCGGCACGGTGCCACCACCAGCCAGTTCGATTGCTCTGGTACCGGGAACCATGCCCCCATCGGCATTCCCATATGGGCTGGACCTGGTTGCCCGGGCGTATGCTTCTTCTGTAAGCACCAGCATGAGCGCTTACGAGGAACTCCCCAGACACTATCTACGTTCCATCCTCGACCTCGTCGCGTCCATGCCAGCTTCTAAGTACCTGGACTCCATGGAGACCACGGGTGCGGAGCTCCGTATGACTACCTTTCGTCGTTACAACCCCAGAGACACATGACCTCACATGCACCCGTTATACTACTATTTTGGCACTCCGTACTCTGACTCTGCCGATGACAGCTACGACCCAACTCGCGAATGCTTCAATATCGATGGGGCTATCGCGTCAGATTTGGAGGATGAGGCAGCCGTTGGAGGAAGGAATGCCACACCACCTCAGGTTGAGCCCCCTGCTGCATGAGATGAAGCTCAATTCCTTGCGAACCAAGGAATGCAACTCGAGCAAATCCATGAACTGCAGGACAGGCTCGACGAGGAACAAGAAAATATGCGCCTACTTTAGTAAACCCTCGAGCAAGAGCGCGCGACACGCACACACGGCGGAGGAGCTCGAGAAAGAGCTCGCGACGTCAATCGTCGCATCATCGAGGATTGGGCGGGCAAACCCTCGGTCTTCGGCCGAGCCAGCCAGAATGTTGTCGTAGCCGCCATGCTTCTTCGTAACATGCCCGAGCCATCGAACCCCAAGGCTCGTCAGGCCCGCGATGAAATTTGAGGACTCCTCGAGGCCGCTGCCATGCAACAAGCCGAGAGTTCTGCCTCGAGGCGACATGGGCTTGCCTCAGAGCAGCCTGCGGAGCCGGAGCCCTCCCGATAGGAGAGAGAGAGGCCTCGGTTCATCCTGAGCCCGCCCCCCAGTGGAACAAGGCGACCTCTGTCTATGAACGTATCGTCGACAACCGTGAACCTCGAGATGCCCGTGACAACATCAACGAGCGCCGTAGGCACAATTATGGCGACGGTGCAGCTCGAGGCTACCACGAGCACAGGGGCGGGCGCTACGACAGCTAAGAGGATCGAAGCCCGTCATCCGAGCCACCAGGCCCTCGGGTCTTCAGCAAGGCCATTCGCGAAACACTACTTCCGGCTCAGTTCCGCCCCACGACTCTTACCAAGTATAACGGCAAAACCAAACCTGAACTTTGGCTCACCGACTTCCATTTGGCTTGCTAGTTGGGTCTGGCTACCGATGACCGGGTCATCATTCGACAACTTTCCCTGTTCCTATCGGACACCGCTCGAGCCTAGCTCGAGGACCTCCCACCTCGACAGATCCATGACTGGAGTGACCTGGTGAGAGTGTTCGAGGGGAACTTCAAGGGGACCTACATGCACCCTGGTAACTCATGGGACCTCCAAAGCTATAAACAAAAGCCAGGCAAATCCCTCCGGGACTACATTCGGCGTTTCTCCAAACAGCGCACCGAGCTTCCCAACATCACCGACTTCGACATCATCATGGCCTTCCTCTCTGGTACCACCTGTAAAGAGTTGGTTCGAGAGTTGGGCCGTAGCACCCCCATCACTGCCAATGGCTTGATGGACATCATCACCAACTTCACCGCCGGCGAGGAGGCGGTTGGTGCCATCTTTGGCAGCGAGTTGGACAAGGGGAAGCGCAAGGATGAGGATCCCGTGAGCTCCAACTGGGGCTCAAAGAGGAACAACAAGAAGAAGAAGAATCAGCAGGGCAAACAAGAAGCCCCGGCGGACGACCTTGTCGCCGCTGCAGATCGTAAGAAACCTCAGGGACCCCCGGTGGGGGCATTTTTGACAAAATGCTTAAAGAACCGTGTCCCTACCACAAAGGGCCCACGAACCACAACCTCGAGGACTGCCACATGATCCGGAGATACTTTGAAAGCCTAGGCATCAAGAAAGATGACAAGAAGGAGGATCCCAAGGGAGACGACAAGGACGAGGGGTTTCCCGAGATTCATGACTGTTTCATGATATACGGAGGACCCTCGATGCACCTCTCAACACGGCAGCGCAAATGGGAACGTCGAGAGGCCTTCTTCGTGCAACTCGTGACCCCCCTCTTCCTTGACTGGTCCGAGGTGGCCATCACTTTCGACCGTGATGACCACCCAGACTATGTCCCCAATCCTAGAGTCTACCCACTCGTCGTCGATCCCATCATCGCCAACACATGCCTCACCAAGGTGCTCATGGATGGAGGCAGCAGTCTCAACATCATTTACGCCTAGACCCTCGACCTTCTGGGAATCGCAAGGACGCACCTCTGACCCAGTGTCGGGGGCTTCCATGGAGTCGTGCCGGGAAAACAAGCAGAGCCCATCGAGCGGGCTGACCTGCCTGTTTGTTTCGGTACTCCCGCCAACTTTAGGAAGCAAACTCTCACTTTCGAGGTGGTTGGATTCCATGGGACATACCATGCCATTCTTGGGCGCCCCTGCTATGCTCGGTTCATGGCGGTTCCCAACTATACCTACCTCAAGCTCAAAATGTTAGGCCCTAACGGTGTCATCACTGTCGGGCCCTCCTATGAGCACGCCTACGAGTGCGACGTGGAATGCGTCGAGCACGGGGAAACCGTCCTAGAGTCGGCGACCTTGGCGGCAAACCTTGATGGTTTGGCCAAAGAGATCCCCGACCCCAAGTGCCATGCCGGCAACTTTGAGCCTGTGGAAGACGTCAAGCTCATACCCCTCGACCCCACCGACCCGAACGGAAAGGCGTTGAGCATTAGCGCCACCCTCGATCCCAAATAGGAAGCAGTGCTCGTCGACTTTCTCCGCGCAAATGTTGACATCTTTGCGTGGAGTCCCTCGGATATGCCAGGCATACCTAGGGAAGTCACCGAGCACGCCTTGGAGATCCGAGCCGGCTCCAGACCGGTGAAACAACGCTTGCGCCGCTTCGATGAGGAGAAGCGCAAAGTCATCGGCGAGGAGATCCATAAGTTGTTGAAGGTCGGATTCATCAAGGAGGTTCATCATCCCGAGTGGTTGGCTAATCCTATATTAGTTAAGAAAAAGAATGGGAAATGGAGGATGTGTGTGGACTATACTAGTTTGAATAAAGCATGTCCGAAAGTTCCTTTTCCTTTACCACGCATTGATCAAATCATTGATTCTACTGCGGGATGTGAAACTCTATCATTCCTAGATGCGTATTCCGGCTACCACCAGATCAAAATGAAGGAGTCTGACCAGCTCGTGACTTCATTCATCACCCCCTTCGGCATGTATTGTTATGTTACTATGCCCTTAGGTCTACGGAACGCAGGTGCTACGTACCAGCGATGCATGCAACACATTTTTGGGGAGCACATCGGACCCACCGTCGAGGCTTATGTTGACGACATCGTTGTTAAAACCAAAAGGGTCAGCAATCTGGTTGACGACCTCGACGTTGTGTTCAAGTGCCTTAAGGCAAAAAACATTAAGCTCAACCCCAAGAAGTGCGTCTTTGGCGTTCCTCGAGGCATGCTCTTAGGGTTCATCATTTCCGAACGTGGCATCGAAGCCAACCCGAAGAAAATCGCTGCAATAACCAAAATGAGCCCCATCCGTGATCTAAAGGGCGTGCAGAGGGTCACGGGCTGCCTCACGGCCCTTAGTCGCTTCATTTCGCGCCTCGGCAAAAAGGCGCTCCCACTGTATCGTCTCCTAAAGAAATCGGAACACTTTTCATGGACCCTCGAGGTAGAAGAAGCCCTTTTAAAGCTCAAAGCTACGTTGTCTAACTCTCCGATCCTTGTCCCTCCGGCCATAGGGGAACCCCTCCTGCTTTATGTTGTCGCAACGACACGAGTGGTCAGCACGGTCTTAGTTGTCGAAAGGGCAGAGGAAGGACATGCCTT
The DNA here is from genome assembly GCA_038087645.1 of Saccharum hybrid cultivar R570. Taxonomy (NCBI): domain Eukaryota; kingdom Viridiplantae; phylum Streptophyta; class Magnoliopsida; order Poales; family Poaceae; genus Saccharum; species Saccharum hybrid cultivar. The sequence goes on from JAQSUU010000324.1 coordinate 1,915,797, forward strand.
GCTCGTTCAAAGGCCAGCCTATTTTATCAGCGAGGTACTCTCGGAAACCAAGGTCTGCTACCCGCAAATCCAGAAGCTGCTATACGCCATCGTCTTAACGTGGTGCAAACTTCGTCACTACTTCGAAGGCCACCCGGTGACCGTGGTTTCTTCTTTCCCCCTGGGAGAGATAGCCCAGAACCAGGAAGCCTCGGGTAGGATAGCAAAGTGGACGGTCGAGCTCATGAGTGAGAACCTCTCTTATGCACCACGCAAATCCATCAAATCCCAGGTGCTGGTAGATTTTTTAGTGGAGTGGAGCGACACTCAACTTCCTCCGGTTCAGCTCTAAGCTGAGCTTTGGACCATGTGCTTTGACGGGTCACTAATGAAAACGGGAGCAGGCGCAGGCTTGCTCTTCATCTCGCCCCTCAGAGTCCACATGCGCTATGTAATCCGGCTTCATTTTGTTGCCTCCAATAATGTCGCTGAGTACGAGGCTCTCATCGCGGGCCTGCGCATCGCCGTCGAACTCGGGGTTCGACACCTTGACGTTCGTGGTGACTCCTAGCTCATGATCGACCAGGTCATGAAGAGCTCAAGCTGTCGTGATCCCAAGAGGGAAGTCTACTATGAGGAGGTGCGGCGCCTTGAGCACAAATTCCACGGCCTCGAGCTCAACCACGTTGCACGCAGATATAATGAAGCTGCCGATGAACTTGCGAAAATCACGTCTAGTCGAGCCACAGTTGCACCTGACGTTTTCGCAAGGGATCTCCATCAACCTTCCGTCAACACTAGGGCAAGCGAGGGGACTGACGGTCCATCACTCGACCCCCCACCCAAGGCGGAAGCTCCCTCGACCGGGGCTGAAGTCATGCAAATGGAAGGCTCGACCCTACCAGCCGACCTTGAGCCTGACTGGCGTGTTCCGTACCTCGACAGTCTCATTCAAGGGGATCTCCCCTTAGATAAGACCGAGGCTCAATGGATCGCTCGTCGGGCCAAGACCTTTATGATATTTGGCAAGAACAAAGAGCTTTATCGACGCATCCCTACGGGCATCCTACAACGCTGTATCACAAACGAGGAAGGCAAGAACCTGCTCAAGGATCTACACTCGAGGGCTTGCGGCCATCACGCGGCGCCTCGAACCCTCATCAGAAACGCGTTCCGACAAGGTTTTTACTGGCCAACCGCAGTCTCCGACACTATTAAGCTAGTACGCTTCTGCAAAGGATGCCAGTACTATACAAGACAAACCCATCTCCTAGCTCACGCCTTGCAAACGATTCCCATCACATGGCCGTTCACCATTTGGGGGCTCGACCTGGTCGGACCCCTGAAGAGGACAACTGGTGACTTCACCCACTTGCTTGTCACCATTGATAAGTTTTCCAAATGGATCGAGGCCCATCCTATCACTAGCATTAGGTCTGAGCAAGCCGTGCTATTCTTCACCAACATTGTCCACCGCTTTGGGGTTCCTAACTGCATCATCACGGACAACGGCACCCAATTTACTGGTAAAAAGTTTGTGGATTTCTGCGACAACCATCACATCCGTGTGCTCTGGTCAGCCGTAGCTCATCCAAAAACAAATGGCCAAGTAGAGCGTGCCAATGGTATGGTTCTACAAGGCCTAAAGCCAAAAATTTTCAACAAACTAAACAAACACGGCACAAAATGGGCCGCCGAGCTCTCCTCGGTCCTATGGAGCCTAAGAATGACGCCGAGTCGAGCCACGGGGTTCACTCCATTCTTCTTAGTCTACGGGTCCGAGGCTATGCTCCCAACTGATGTGGAGTATGGATCCCCGAGGCTGAAGGCCTACAACAAGCAAAACAACGACGCCGCAAGAGAGAACGCCCTCGACCAGCTCGAGGAAGCTCATGATGTGGCTCTGTTACACTCTGCAAGGTATCAGCAAAGTCTCCGACGCTACCACGACAAACACATCCACAGATGAGACCTCAATGTCGGTGACCTGGTGCTCCAGCGAAGCTAGAACAACAAGGGACGACACAAGCTTACTCCATCAAGGGAAGGGCCGTACATCGTCGCGGAAGTATTGATGCCCGGCACCTACAAGCTATCAAACAAAAAGGGCAAAATCTTCACCAACGCGTGGAACATCGAACAACTACGTCATTTTTCCCCTAAAGCCTCGAGGCTCTGTAAATTGTTTCGCAATCCCATGATAGAATAAAGAATACATCGGTGTTCAAAGCATTCTTTCATAAAAACCAGGGAGGCTCGACCCTGTCTTCTCAGAGTCAAACCTCCCTCAGGGGCTGCAAGGGGAAACCCCCTGTGTCCCCAAAAAACTCGCATTTTTTCAAAAACAAGAGAACTTTTATATAGTCGGCGAGGCCGCAAGTGCACCCTAAGGTTCGAGGGTTGCCGAGCCGCGAGATCACCTACGCCTCCAAGCTATGGTATCTCCACTCACTTTCCCACACCAAGGGGTGCAACCGCACGTAGACCTAATAACAGTTCATGATCTTGAAAAAGCTCACGTCGAACGTTCCCATATGCTTCGAATCGAGCTCTTACATAATCCACGAGGCCGCAAGCGCACCCTAAGGTCCAAAGGCTGCCAAGCCGCTAGATCGCTTACGCGTTCGGGCTACGGTACCTCCACTCGCTCCCTCATGCCAAGGGGTGCAACCGCGTGCTAAGAAAAACATGCAAGAATACGATTCAAGCAAGAAAGGGAACAAAAGACTCTAATGAAAATGAACATTTAGTGTACATTTACATATAAATGTTTTAGGGCCCCTGAGGCCATCATAGCGCAAGTCATGAATACTAACTAACTTATTACATGGGCCTTTATGCCCTGGCTTGGCTTACAGGCCCTCGTCATCGGCAGGCAGAACCACCTCGACCTCGAACAGCTTTGCGAGACAACCCCCGGGCTCTTCCACAGCCTCGATCAATTCTAGGCAGGCTGCCTCATTCTCCTCTTTAGTCCTGTCTAGATTCGAGATGATGCCATTAGTGATGAGGCCCATGTCATACTTGAACCCAGACCGGATGACCGCCATGACCCTCTTCATGCCATGATGCAGCCCGCCTCGAATCTTCTCGCGGACGAGACAACCCAGCACCGTCATCCGGCGAACAAATGAGTTCCCTGGTGCATCCTCCTCGGTATCGGCATCGGGCTCGACCCCTAGGCCATCGCACACAGAGGTAATCGCACCCTTGAGCAGTTGAGTTCGCCCGACCTTAGCCTCGAAGAGGTTCTGGAATGAGGTAGCCGTCGCCTGGGCCGCGTGTTGCTGCTTTTCCAGCTCTGAAATGCAAGCACCAAGTTAGCAAAGACTTGGGACCCCGAGGCCAAGGTCAAAACATGACAAAACGTGGCAAAAAGGATTACCCTCAGCGTGGGCCTACCAACCCATGACCTCATCACGCAACCCCTCGCGCGCTTTCTCTACCGCCTGAAGAGCCTCGTCCTTGTCGCGGACCGTCACCCTTAATGTCTCGATCTCCCGACCGGTGCCCGAGAGAGCCTCGTCCCTCTCTCGGACGGTCCCCTTCAACATCGCGACCTCATTCTCCAAGGTCCTGATGCGAGCGGACGCCATCCCGATCTAGACGTTAAGGGCGTCGCGCTGGCCGCTGACCAGGGTGACATCCTCCTCGAGCTCCTTCACGTGCGCTAATAGCGGCGCGAGGTCCTCATGGGCCTTGGCCGCCTCCTCCCAGGCCTTGGCCGCATCTTCATGTGCCTTGGCCTTGGCCTCCCGAGCCTGCGCCGCCTCCTCCCTAACCGCTGCATGGACGACGTGAAGCTCGTCCACTTCGGCGCTCTTCTTGGATAGCCGCTTATTGACTTCCTCGGCTAGAGCTAATACGCCGCTTTCATGACGAATGAAGAGCGACTTGCGGCGAGATCGCTCCTTGAGTTCCTAACCACAATTAAACTTAAGATCAGAACCAATGACAAAGGGGGGATATATGCCAGAAAAAGCAAACAGGCATGGCTTACCTTAAAGGCCTCCGACATTCGCCGCACCAAGGTGTCCGCAACCATCCATAGGGACTGCACGGAGTACTTACAGAGTCCCTCGACGTACTCCCAGTGCTGCACTTCATCCTTGTCATCAAGGGCAAAGAAGGGCTCGGTGTTGGGGTTAGACGTGTCCCTAAACTCGAGGGTTGACCGACCCCAACGTGGGTGCTCCTCCTCCGCCCGTGCAAGCACCAGCCCCGTGAAATCGGGCCACCTGGCAAACGCCTCGGCCACATCGTCCCCCGACGTTACGGAAGTCCCAGGCCAATCCGAGGCATCGACCATCTTGACGTCTGCCTTCTACTTCCCCTTGTCGGAAGGAGGGTCGTCGATGGTGAGGTCAATCACAGCCGGAGTCGACCCCTAGGGTAGGGCTGGCCTCTCATTTGTTGGCGCCACCGCCTGCACATTGGGCGGTGGCACGACCACCCCCCGTTTTGCCTCGATCGCCTGCTCCTCTGGCTGGTCCTGCTGCGGTTATGGCCGCGGCTCCTCCTGCTCTGGTTGCAACTCTGGTTGCTCCGCCTCTTTCCCCGCATCCGGCGGGGCCTCCACCACCTCTCTTGACTCTTCAACATCCGCCCGCCCCGCATCGCGGACGGATGTTTTGGCCTCACTGGCCTCGATGGTCACCTAGGTCCTCGTGGTCGACCCAGGCTCTGGCCCACCAACACCAGGCACGTCGAGCCCAACACCGCCCGAGGCTGCCTTGACCGACTCTGGCTCCCGCACGGCATCACCGACTCTGGCAACCTCCTGAGCGCTTGCACTCGCCTTGGCGGCGGCCTCCTTCATCTTGAGCCGCTCCGTGGCAGCCTAGTACTTCGTGACCCAGGCGGCGTCGGCGGGCGTTCGCATTATCAGGGCAGCACCGGACTTGAGCACCTTGATGGGAGTCATAGCCGCGAGCTCCACCTTGCGCTTATGGCTGAGTAGTAAACGATCACGTCAGAACAAAAATCGAGATAACTTCATCGGAAAGGCAAGGTGAGGCACTTACCCAGACAGGGGAATCAAGGGCCTCGACTCTGGTTTCCCCGAGCCACTCGATGGCTTCTACGAGGGCCCCTCCAACGAGCCTCCGGTCAGCCTGGTGCTCCTTGGAGCCTAGGCTGGCAGGGCGCCTGAGGTCCTCTGCGCCGATGACGCTATCTGGCCTCGAGTCCTCACGCCCGACGATGGCACCCTAGCCTCAGACGTCGATGTTGTTGTTCCACCCGTCGACGAAGTCCAGGGCGATTAGACTAACGGGCTAGGAGGTCGACCCTCCGCTGATAAGCTCCAGCAAGGGCCGCACGTTGGGGAGGTGTGCCAGAAAAGTCACGGTGTCGTACCATGACACGGCGTCGGCGTCGTCGCTATCCTCATCCTCCCCTGAGACCATCTCAGAGGGGGATTCCTCGATGGGGAGACCCTCGAGACTCTACTGGTGGCGGCGCTTATTCAACGTCTCACGCTCAAGGGCCTTCTTGACCTGACGCTTCTTCACGGCGTCCTTCTCCTTCTTCTTCTAAGCCACCGAGATGCGTCTTGCCTCTCGAGCAGCGTGATCCTTCGGAACCGGTGGCTGCGAGTCCTTGACCGCTGACAGATCATGCATGGAAGCCTCGACGGACTAAATCAAGAGAACTAGGAAGCAAAAGGACTCGAGGCTAGCGGAACACGCTTACCAGAGGCTTGAAACCCTGGTTGGGTCGCATCGGAACCCTGTCGATGTCCTCCTGCTTGAAGCTGCTCACCATCCACCACGCGCGTCGGGCAACCTCGTCGAGGGGGAGGGTCTCGTGCGACATTTGACTCCCCTCCAATGAGACCTCTGGTGTCATCTCGTCGATCCGGAGTTGGCGCTGCATCAGCGGTAGCACTCTCCGACGGTGGAACGTGGAGGCCACCATCCCCGCGGTCAATCTGCGTTGTCGAAGCCTCCTTAGCGCGTCGAGGAGCGGCTGTAGCTTTGGCTTCTCTTCCTCGATGACGCCATACATCCAATTGTCCTCACAAGACATCAGGACCCGCCCGAAGAACTTTGGCAGGTGGTCGTCATCGTTGCGCAGGTAGAACCACCCGTCGTGCCACCCGCTGTTCGACGAGATGAGCTGCGCCAGGATGTAGAGCTCGCCTCGACCCGCTCGAACTTGAAGGGTGCAGCTCCCATCATGCACCATGTGCTGCACTCCTCACTCACTCGCCTTCTTGGCGAAATGCTCCGCCTTGAAAAGATGAAGCCACAGGTTCCAGTGTGGCTCCATCCCTAAATACCCCTCGTAGACCGCCACAAAGATGGTGGCTTACGAGATGGAGTTGGGGGCAAGATGATGAAGCTCCACCTTGTAGTAGTGGAGAAGTGCATGCATGAACTGGCTCGGCGGCATCTCGAGCCCCCTCTCATGGAAAGCAACGAAGCTCACCCCATACCCCTCTAGGGGCACCGGCTCCCGGTGGTCGAACGACGGCACCCTCCACTCCGGCTGGCTCTGACTCACCCTTGGTCGCAGAAGACCGTCGCGAACCAACTCCTCTAGCTTCCTCTCCGTCACCGAAGAATAGACCCACATGTCCATGGGAAGGATCTGGCTCTTTCCCGCCATAGGTGTCGAGAATAGCGTACGACGGCGACAGGGGAAGAGATGACGGTGGCAGTGAAGAACGGCTGAAGAGCACACAAGGAGAAAAGGGCAATCGCAAAAGGCCTATGGGAGGCATGCGGAACCCCAGACTCCGTACTTATACCCCGACGGAAGACCAACGGGCGGATCTGGCGAAAAGGTAGGAACAGTTCCCGTATTTAATGTCCTTACCTAACCGCTCCCTCAAAACCAGCGGGCAAGGGAATGTGTCCGTCATTCACTCTGCAACTGCCGTGCCACGCCGCCCACTACCGCGTTGTTCTTGCTTCTCCTCCTAAAAAGACATGCCCCAACTGGCCGAAAGGGGATCTGTAGATGGATATTTCCAGACGAATGGATAACGGGCTCTGAGCCCACTATAAACCTCAAGGGATCGAAAGCTAGCCCTCGACCAGGGTTCGACAGCTACCCTCGAGTAATAGAGTCAGGGACAACTGGGGACGTGTCCATACAAGGCCAGGGCTCAAGACGCCCCCAGACATATTAGAGGCTAGAAGAGAGGTCGACGGTGGAATCCCCTCGGAGGGAGGCATTGAGCTCTCGGATCCTATCGCATGGAACCGAGCTCCATACGACTACTCTTTGGCATTTTTAGAGAGCGCCTCCGTGGCTGCTAGCTGACCCCTACCGAATGGGGCACGGGCTCCCACTCGAATTCCCCGCTAACAGCTCACCGGAGATCATCGGAACTCACCCGTCGAGGGTAGTCTGACGTTCCCCACCCCTTCTTCTTTCCTAAATGGAGCATGAGGGTCGTACGATAAGGACGGCCAAGACCCTGATCGACCTCGTGCGCACGAGGCTCAGGGGCTCGATCGCAAAAAACTAAAACCCAAACGAAAGAGGACCAAACATGCCACGGGGGCTCAAACACGGGAGCACTCCTCGGTATAACACACTAAAGACCTCGGAGGAGTCAAAACACTCCACCGAGGCCTCAGGGGATACACCCGGCGGGTGCGCTCGCACGCACCCACCGGAAGGGCTACGATGCTATGACTCCAGTTCATGACTCACTGAGCCTCTTCAAGAGTGACCACACTCACACAAAGGCTCGGGGCTACTGTTGGGTACCCAAACCAGGGGTACCCACATTCAAACGATTAAGAAAGACAAACCCCTGAGAAAACCACGCCAAAGGCTCCACCCACGAAGGCAGAACGAGCCAAACCACGCACGGAATGCCTCGACCACGTTTCGACTCACACGAGGCTTGCTCAACAGGACGCCTCGACCACAGGGAAAACTCCGACTCGTACGACCCTGGGTCGATCCGGTCGACCCGCCTCTCTCACCAACTCTCAGACAAAGTCAAAGCATTTAATGCAACTGCCAACCACTTCCTACCCCCATGGCTACAGCGATACCAGCATGGAAGCTGTACCCGTGTCAAATCCCACTTTTTACTGCCCATCCCAGGATGGGTGGTGAAAACCTATCACTGTACGCGCCATGTCGGGCATTGTTCCGCCACTGATCCCCCTTGAGGCAGAATACGACAAGTGTCGTACCCCGAAATTCCCGGGGCTCGGCCTTATCCATTCCCCGTCGACCCACCTTGACCCGACCTCGACCAACCGCCGGTGAACAAAGAAGCAAGGCCTGCACACCACAGGACCCGGGGTCTTTTCAACGTCTCATCCTTTATGTCACCATGGTGTCTAGGGATGGCCGGCCACTCCCGAAGCACGTCGCTACAGCGGCTTCCACAGCGCTCGACAAAACTTCACTTCTAAGGCATCCCATGGCTTCTCTGCCTCCTCTTGACCCTATAAAAGGGAAGGCAAGGGACTCTATGAAAGGGGGACGGACAAGGCAAACAAGTTATCACCCCACCGTAGAAGATCAACATCTCATGCAATCTCCTTTGTACTCTCTCTCTGAGACCTGGGATCGGCTCTCTCTCTCACAGCTTGTAACCCCTACGCAAGCACTTAGGTGCAAGAAAATACAATACTCCCCCCCGCTGGACGTAGGGCTTTCTTTTGCCCGAACCAGGATAATCCCCCGTGTATTCCCTTTGCATCACTATCCAGATTAGGGACACGCAGCACAGATTCACTCGTTGGCTTAGGATCCTCGCGGGCCCGAACACCGACAGGCTTGTACCATACATCGAAGGTAAGTTTCAAGACACTGATTGAGTCTCTCAGTTTGGCCATCAGTTTGGGGGTGGTTGGAGGAACTCATGTTTAGCGTTGTGTCTTTGAGTTTAAATAGCTCTTGCCAAAAGGCACTGGTAAAGACCCTATCTCTGTTAGAGATAATCACAGAGGGCATGCCATGTAACTTATAAACATTGGCTAGGAAAGTTTGGGCTACTGTGATAGCAGTGTAAGGGTGGAACAAACATAGGAAATGAGCATATTTGGTGAGTTTGTCAATGATGATCAGAATTGTATCAAAATTTTTGGATTTAGGAAGGCCTTCTTTGAAATCTAAGATGATGGTATGCCAAGCAAACTAAGGTATGGGTAAGGGCTACAATAAACAAGGTAATTTGTTGTGTTTGGGTTTTGCTTGAGCACATACCTCATAAGCAGCAATATAATCCTTGATATCTTGCTTCATATTCGGCCAAGCAAATAGAGATTTGATTTTCTAATAAGTGGCCATGACTCCACTATGCCCACCAAAACCATTGGAATGTAAGGCCAAGAGAATAGCCTGATGAGCTTCTTTGTGGTTGGCCAACCAGATGCTACCCTTATACCTGATGACACCATCAACCAGAGAGTAGCCCTTTTCATTAAATCTTGTGAGAGCTAATTCAGATAGTAGTTGTTTGCTATGATCATCTTGTTGGTAGCCCTCTATCACAATCTCAAGCCTTTTGGGTGTTGTTGTGGATACTACCATGAGTGTAGCTTGGGATGGTTGAAGAGAGAGGGCATCGACTGCCTGGCTTTCAAGGCCTTTCTTGTGAATGATTTTATATTGAAGACCGAGTAACTTAATGAACGCTTTTTGCTGCATACCTTCAAGTAACTTCTGATCGCCCAAGTGAACTAGACTATGATGGTCCATTGCAATAGTGAATTCCTTATGCTACGAATAAGATTTCCATTTGGTAACAACCATAATTAGTGCCATGCACTCTTTTTTCATATGTTGACATTGCCTGAGCCTTAGGTCCTAGTGCTTTGCTAATGTAAGCAATAGGATGGTTGTTCTGAGATAACACAGCTCCAATTCCAGTTCCCAAAGCATCTGTTTCAAGATGAAAGCCTTTTGTGAAATCTGGTAGCGCCAATACCGGGGCTAAGACTAGCGCTTGTTTGAGAGTGTCAAAACTGAGTTGTAGCTGAGGGTTCCATTGAAATATAGCATTCTTCTTTAAGAGATCTGTCAGAGGATGACTAATACTGCCATACCCTTGTATGAATTTCCTATAGTACCCTGAGAGCCCCAGAAAACTCCGTAATTGCTTGGCATCGGTAGGAGTTGGCCAATTGGCAATGGCTTCTATTTTCTTTGGGTCTGTGGCCACCCCATGCTCATTGATAATATGGCCTAGATATTCAAGTGACCATTGAGCAAATGAGCACTTGGATTTCTTCAAGAATAGTTGATGCTGCTACAAAATACTAAATACTTGACTCAGATGATCTAGGTGCTTAGGTAAGGACTTGCTGTAGATCAGTATGTCATCGACAAATACAAGCACACACTTTCTGTGGAGTGGTTGGAAGATAGTGTTCATTAAAGCTTGGAAGGTAGCAGGAGCGTTGGTCAATCCAAAGGGCATCACTCAAAATTCCCAGTGTCCGTGGTGTGTTTTGAAGGCCATCTTGGGCTCATCGTCTGGCATGACCCAAATTTGATGGTAATCAAAGCGCATGTCCAGCTTGGTAAACCAAGACGCTCCATGAAGCTCATCCAACAACTCATCTACAATCAGCAACGGGTTCTTGTCCTTCATAGTAATGTTGTTGAGCTGCCTGTAATCTACACAAAAACACCATGACCCATCCTTCTTATTCACCAAAATGACTAGGGATAAGAAGGGGCTGTGGCTTGCTCGAATAACTCGATTGGCGAGCATTTCCTTTACTTGATGCTCAATCTTGTCTTTTGTGTTGGAGAGTAATGATAGGGCTTGACATTCACCAGTTTGACTCCCGGGAGCAAGGTGATCTTATGATCGAACGCTCTTGAAGGTGGCAAGGCTTCAGGTGTCTTGAATAGACCATCATTAATCTCCAAGAGTTGCTGGAACGGCCTGAGCAATACCTCCATGGCGCACTAGCCCTTTCAGTTTCCTGGCTTTGAGTTTTGGGCAGCTGGATAGACAGTCTTTGATTCCCTTCAAACTGATTCTGGCACCATTATGTGTGAAACATAGGAGCTTCCTCTTCCAATGGATCCACATGGGACTGTGGTTTTCAAACCAATCCATGCCAAGCATAGATCAAAACATGATATGGGTAACACCCTTGCAGCATGAGTGAACATGTGCCCCTGAGTCCACCAAGTGAGGTTATGAACTTGTTTGTCACTTGTGGTTTTCTGACCGTTTGCCATAGTCACGGACACCAGTTGAACCGCTTCCACCTGACATTGAGAGATTTGGCTGCCTTGTCACTCAAGAAAGTGCATGAACTGTCAGAGTCAATGAGTATCAGGATTTCTTATTTTTGAATCATGCCTGACAGTTTGATTGTCTTGTGGCCATGTACACCTTCTGCAGCAAATTTTGACAGAGTGAAGATATCGCCATCTTCATCATCACTAGAGTCGTTAGATGAATTTTCTTTGGAATGGTCAGAATGAAGTGCTTCAAGGACCTCATCGAGCACATGCAGAGGCACTTTCTCTGGACACTTATGTTGCTTGGCCCACTTCTCTCCACATCGCATGCACAAACCCTGAGCTCGGCGTTGTGCCCGAAGTGTTGCTAGCTTGTCATCCCACTTGGGTTTTGTGTCTTTAGTAAGTGGGTTGCCCAAAATGCCTGGCTGCTGCAGAACATTGGGTCTGCCTTGGTTTCTATTGAAGTCTTGGCCTGGCTTCTTATAGAATTGCTTGGGCTGACTCTCAAGGACAATGACCTGCATGAGAGAAAGAGATAACGCAGCATCAACTATTCTTGGTTTATGCAGGATGATAGCCGAATGAATGTCAAGATTGAGTCCTTACAGGAATTTGCTAACAAAGAAATGATCATCGAGAGATTTGTTGTGAACTAACACCTTATGCATAGCATTTTGAAATCTATCATAATACTCTTGCACATCAGTTGTTTGTTTAATTTGCAAAAGGTCATGCATGGCATTTTGGTATAAATCCTTGCTAAACTTGGACTCAACCGCAATGCACAATTTTGCCCAACTAATATCTGAATCAAAATGTTGTGCTTCATATGTCTGTAACCAAAGTTCAACACTACCCTTAAAGTGTATTGTAGCAAACTAAGTCCATAGATGCATAGGGATGTGATACATGTTAAAGTACTTTTCAACCTTCTCACGCTAGACCTTAGGATTGGATCCATCAAACTTAGGGAACACAGCTTTGGGCAACCTAATCTCCTTCTGATAATGATAAGGCATGTGTGTGTGATGGTACTATGTAGAATCGCCCATGTCAATAGGGTGAGAGGGGGATCCAGTATACTAACCATTGGCCAGGGGCGGCTAGAGGACAAGCGTCCCCTTATCCAATCCCTATGCAGTCGATTCGATGCCAAGGCCCTTGGCCCGCCCCTCTTCCTCGCGCTGCGGGGCCAGAGGCGAAGCGGTAGGAGATTGCGCTTCCAATGCCTCGATGTGCGATGTGAGATGCTTCATGTTCTTGGATAGCTCAGTGGAGAAGTGGTCGACCTCTAGGCGCCACCGGTTGAAGGTCTCCATGAACAGCAACATCAACTTCATTTGTGCCACGAGTGCATCCAATTTCTCCTCCGCCATCGACATGCGGGCTGTTAGGGTTGGGGGTTTGGGTTTGTGTGCCAGCGAGCGAGGTAGGGGTTGGGGTTGAGGCGGTGGAGGTGGTGGTGGCGGTGGATTTGGCGATGGAGTAGATGGTGGCGGAGGTGGAGGTGGGATATCAGAAGTGGTGGCGAAACGAATCAGTAGGATGGGTACTCGAGTTGCAACCGGGAGAAGGTAACTCGCTCTAGTACCAAATGTGGTGACCTCGGCCGGTGGGAGAGGGATTGCCGGTGTACGCACGCGGCGATGAGCACGGTGGAGCCGCCTCGAGTAGGAACAAGCTCGTGAGGAAGAGGAGAAAAGGAATTTGGTTTGTTATTTTCGCTGACCTCCCATCTACCCTCACAATGAGTATTTAGTTCATAATTCATGGGCCAAGGCCAATTATAAGCAGGCAACCCATAGCCAAATCACTGGCCCGACTGATAAAGAAAGGTTCAAATAGAAATGACCTAGTGGCCTATTACATAGCATGTGACACTCGGCCGCATGTCATCTGAGCGTCTATGTTGCGTGCTCTCAACGCAAAGCACTACCATGCAACCTGGAAGTCCTCTGTGTGCATAGAAGAAATCCCTATCCTCCCATTGATCACTCCTCTTCTCATCGCCTCGGTCCTCTCTCGCTCTGATCGGCCGCGTCGCTAGCGTGAGCCCGTACTCTCAGGACCTGCCTTGGACCTAGGACGCCTGGACATGTTGGCGGTCACCACGGTCTCTGCCGCTGCAAAGACATTGCTAGATCCGAGATAAATCCACCAACGTGCTATCTGAAGCAGATGTGCTGCCCGAAGGACGCCACCGTCCCCTTTACCCCTCTGCCTCCAACTGCATAGGGCAAAGGAGAGTAGTAGGAGACGCCCTGGCCACCATACTCCATTCGAGTTGGCCGACAGCAGTAGCCCGGAAGCCACCGCCCGCTACGTGCTACCGTTGCCCACCTGTCCTAGTGAAGTGTGGTTCCTCCAGCCTGGTCAAGCCTCTGCTCTGCTCCGTCATCCATCCAGGCACCTCCATGTATGCCTCTGTCTCCACCATTGACAGGTACTCTATCCTGCCCTTCTTTGTGATCTACATTATTCTCCATTGTTTCTTATGCAGATTTGTAGTTACCTTCACAAATGTACCTTTATTAGATTAATTGCAGAACAATGTGTTATTATTAGCTTTACCTTTACTTTTTTCTCACAATTTACTAAATGGATCCATTGATGACCTTAATAAGGCACCCTGGAGTGGTAAGGGTTCTAAAATTATACATAGTTGTAACACCCTCGGTGTTACCACGTAAGTAACTCACCAAAACATGTCATGAGCATCACATTTTTGTGTTTTAGCATGTGCCAAAGTTCGTAGAATCATGTTAGAAAATTTAAATGGCTAATGAAAATATTAAATGGAAGTTGCCACATAACCGTGTTGTATCACTTAAGGTTCAAAAACAAATTTTATTTAACAAAACTGTTATAGAACATTTAGGCAACAATTTAATAAAAGTGGAAGTATAAACTTTGTACTTGGCAATGCAACTTTCGTATTAGTGAAATAGTGATGTTAGCTCTTGTTACTAGTAGCTTGGAAAACTGAACTAGAAAGCAAATTTAGTACTTAGAAAATCCTTTCCAAGTTCTTGAGCAGAGCGACCGAGCTAGGTTTGCGAGTTCGTTCTGCGAGTTTTAGCACAAGGAGGGTGTCTTGTTTTAGTGCTAGTCGATAGTCTGATGTACCACGAGTAGCATGGTGAAGTAGGTTGGGCCTAAGGCGAGTGAGGTTAGTTTTTATTGATGCTTTAAAATTCGTGCGTCACCTGCTTCGTCTGTGCGCATGGTCACCTCGTGCCTATGCTCGCCTTGCTCGTCCCGGCCATGCCGTGCGCGCGTGGTCAAGTCGCTGGGTTAGGGCCGTTCTAGGCCTGGCCGCAACTGGCCTGTGGCCTGGGCATTTCAGGCTGTTGCCGCGCGGGCTACTACGGCTTGCCGTCGCATTGTGCTGCCCCTCTGCCGGCTGCCGTTGACGGATGCCTCTGCCTGGCTCTGCGCTGATGCTGCTGCCCTTGCGTCCGCCTTCACGTGCATGGGCTCGGTCCGCTGTCTGGACTGTGGTCTCATTGTCGCGCCCACTGCATCCCTCTCTCCTCCGCGTCTCTGCACCGTGCCAGCCGCAGCCATGCCGCTGGTCCCGTCGCCCCTGTCGCGCGCGATTTCGCGGCTGCAACCGCGGCCTCTTCGCGTCACGTCGTGCTTGCGCTGCGCCATCACCTCGCCTTAATGGCACTGCACGTGCACGCGCCCTGGTCGCCTTGGCTCGTTGTGACTGCGTCAGGGTCACGTCGAGTTTTACTCTTCCCCCTCCTTGCCCTGCCGCCATGTCTCTTCGCCGCTTTGTTTTTTCGGCAGAGAAGAGTCCTTTCTGGCCGCTGTATCGCGTGTACGGCCCCTCGTCAACCCGCTCCAACAACTAGCCCCACCTCGCCTGGTTTGGCGCTCGGCCAAAGCTCTAATTTGGAGTTTTCCTCCCCGCTGCGGCGTTAAGACCATGGCCGCCTGTTTTGCGAGCAGTCCTCCATCTGACCTTCCCGCGTGGAAATTAAGTGCACCAATCGGCTCACCCCCAATCCATTCTCGTCGTGCGCACCTGTACCGTACCCTGCCGCCTTATCGGAGTGGTAGACGCGGCCTTGCTCGTCACGGTGCACCGCCGCACCCTCGGGTCGCACGCGGCCAGCTCTCCCTCGCCACCTTTTCCTCCAGCTGCCACCTCAGCCAGGCTTTCGGTAAGGTCCTGCTGCTCACGCGCGGGTTAGCTAGGCCGGTAGCCACCTTAGGGCACCGAAATGCCGCGCGCCACCGTCTTGAATGGCCACGTACCGTGGCCACTCGTTTTGGCGCACCCCGCTGCCCCGCATCGCCACGTAGGGTAGGAGGTTTGGTTGGCGATGGAGGTCGGCCCGTTGGTTAGGTCTGCGCGTGCCTTAGTTGCCGGCGTGGCCAGCCAGTGCCACCGGTGCTGTGCCGGCGAGCGCGGGGGCGCCCGGGGATCTCAGCGTTGTGAATAAAGGTTAGTTTGGGGGCTTTTTGGCATATGCTCAGAGTGCAGGAGTAGTGCCTAGGGCGGTCATGAGATTTTCGTTGTGCGGGAGGGCTTAGGTGCTTTTCCGCCTACGCGGGCCGGCCTAAGTCGCCTGGGTCGTTTCCACACGTGGGCCGAGTCGTCGTAGGCCGTTTCGCGCATGTGGGTCGCGCGTGCGCGCGAGCACTGAGCGTGGGTGGGCCGCCTAGTTTGGGCCACACTGCTGAATTGAGCGTTCCATTTTTTCCTTGAGAAAATCAAAGTAGCTATTATTTTGTGAGTGATTAAACTTTGAGAAATTGTAATAGGTCACATGAGCATCCATAAATCACGAAACCAACTTTGTTAGATTCGTAAATTCATGCTCTATCGGTTGATGAAATCATTTCATTTATACATGTAGTGATACTAAGTCTATTAAATTGATGCAAAAATAACTATTGTTGCGATATTAAATTTTGTAGAAATTGTGGTGACAAAACCATGATGCTTTTAGCTCTAAAATTTTTACAGTAGCTTAATGGTAATATTATATGCTTGCTGAAATTTTTGTAGCACTTCTATTGTTTGCTAGAGGTGGTAGATAAGTTCTCCTAGTTATATTATGTGTTGAATCAGTAACTAAAGAAAGTGATGCAATCTAATTGGTAGAAAACAATTAGCCGGTTAGCTCTTGCTTCGTAGTAGTAGTGGATGGCTTGGCATGTTAGCCATTAGAGTTAGCTAAATAATTAGTAGTAGTTGTTGTTATAAGAGCTACTATTGTCACCATGTTAAGTGTCGTATTATCATTTCATGCATGTAGATCACGAGCTAGTCGAGTACGTGGCCGCGGAGGAGCAGAACTACGAGGAAGTCATCGAGGAGTACGAGGAGGAAATCTTTGTACCAGAGGAGTTCTAGGAGCCACCTGTGACTGACACCTCTGACTTTGCGCCTACCCAAGGTAAGCCCCGGTGCATAACCCTTATTTTGCAAATCTTCATATATATTTAAATGTTGTGCATTTACGTTGCAGGAATTTTATGATACCCACATGCATATATATATATATATATATATATATATATATATATATATATATATATATATATATATATATATATATATATATATATATATATATATATATATAACAGAGTCTTACTAGTACAGGATCACGTAGTTACTTTGCTTAGGCCCATCGGTAGCGTGGGTAACCTATCGTTACTCACAATAGAGGATTACTCATATTATTATTGTTACATTCTAGATAAAATGGTGGAAAGAAAATGGCGATCGGGCAGGGATGTGGTATGGGTATTGGTGGGTGTAGCAAGTTGTGTCCCGTGGCCACGGGGCATAACTGGGTTGCACTGTTTCCCTATCTGTGTCAATTAAGGACCGTTCGTTGTATGGACCCTGGTCAAGTCACATATTTATTATTCTGAGCACATACTTGTTAATGGGAGCGGGAAGGCTTGTTACTCTCTTGTCATGAGCTCCGACTCTTTCCGGACCGACTGATTGGAGGCAGTGATAGGTGGAGGTCTTAGCACCGCATTGAGGCCGGGCCTCAAGTGCGAGAGCTAGGAGTCTAAGTTTGGACGGGAACCTGGAAACCCATGACAGGAGGGGAACGGGTTGGTCTTGCTTGTGCCTATGGTACGAGCGAGGCATGTGTTTTTCGGCTTGACTACGCTCTGGCATCATAGTAAGAATTGGAAATTGAAAAATGGAGAAATGGTCCTGATTTGCTCAACCCTTGCTTGATTATGGCATAGGTGCTTACATAGAATAATGGTTAATGAATAAAATATGGCTTCTAAAAGTTATAGAATTAAAGACACACTCTTAGTGCTGCCTTTCGCCAAACAAGAAATCCACAAGCCATAAAGCCTATCATAATCCTAGAGAGTCGGGAAATATATTTCCCAGTCGGGTAAGTCTTGCGAGTACATTGTGTACTCAGGGTTTATTTTACCCTTATTGCAGGTGCACCTTGAACTGCTAGGCCTTGTGTGGAGGATTCTTCTGGTGGGCACAGACGGATTCTCATTTCGCTCCACTAGATGTTTATTCAATTTCTGTTGTTTACTTTTATCGCACTCTGAACCCTGGTATTGTAATAAATGTTTTTTGAGACTCTGTGATGTATGAAATGGACTAAGTATTGCAAGCTTATGCTCATTATTGGATCCCGGGTGTAAAGTGTGGATTATTCGAGTTCTCCCATTGGGTGTGCTTGACGAAATTACTTGATTTGGCTCACTTCCAGGGCACTTAGTGTCTAGTGGAAGACAAGTGCCCCTGGAAGCGTGTCAAATCGGGCGATTCTGCCACAGTAGTGTTCATGTATCCAATTTTTTCCCATGCAGCTAATACACCACGAATTAGTTTCAGACATGATTGCTTCTGAGATTGTTTTGCACCTGCATGATCTTACATGTTGCCTAAAGCATGCACAATTGATTTGGAACATAGTAAGAACAATTTTTTTTCCATACTTTCTATGCCTTAGCTTCAGATACATGAGCCATGTCATGAATGCTTATGAGATTGTTCAGCACCTACATGATCTTATATGTTGCCTAAAGCATGCACAATTGATTCCGAAGAGAGTAAGAGCATTTTTTTCATATTTTGTATGCCTTAGGTTCAGATACATGAGCCGTGTTTTATGATAGCAAACACAAAAGAATAGATGACCAATACTACTTATTTCCATGGATGGCAACTTTGTGTTGGTTAGTCAAGAAGATGGAACACAGACACTCTTTTTCCATGATAACTGATTTCTTCCACATGGATTTCTTGATGTGATGTGCCAACCAAAAATGAATATGGCAAGCAAGAAATTTTCTTGCCTAACTATTTTAGTGAGATTCCCCATTACCATTGCCATTTCCTCCTCTTATCTGGTTGCCAGAGAACACCTCAATATATTTGATTGGAGTGTTAACAAATGGTGTGATTATTGAATTATTGGTCTTATAACATATACTTCAGAGTTAGCCATTTTGGTTCTGCTCTGGTTCTTATGTAAGTGAACTTTCAGTTACCTGCCTATGGTGTGATAAGGTATCTAGGGCTAAAACGGAGTTGTTTATATCCAAACCTACCCCTATTGTAATCTAGACTGACTTATGCCTTGCATTTACAGTCCCATTGCACAGTAACAAAATGCCCTTTATTATTTCCTGAGCTTGAATTTACATGAATGTTCTCAATATTATGCTTGGCGGATAGCAGATCCAGGTGACAAGGTTCAGATGATTAATCTCATGATGTATTTTCGTAGCTCTAAATTTACATGGGTGCTCTGAATCTTATGCCTACTAGAGAGCATATTGCTTGCGAAAGGTTAGATGATTAGCCACATGATTTGCCTTCATTGCAGCCTAGGGCATGGCCAAGATGCGATGGACGAGGATGCGGGGGTCCACTGGGCTTGCCCTGCCAGGTGTCACTTACGCCATATCTAGATTGTGCCCCTCGGTAAATCCTCCTCCTCTCCTTCGACTCAAATATCCTGATGTGGTCGGCCAGATCAGGTCACAGCTAGCCTTCTCGACTTTACCGACACCAAGGAATTGAGAAGAGCACCTTGACGGCAGCCGCAGCCCCGTTTGTTGCCCACATGTTCTGATGGAGTGCAGTACTACTGACTGCTCGTGATGGACTATATGTGCTCTCTATCGTTGCCATGGTCAAACACCTCCACATACAACCCCATCTCCACAACTAACAGGTTACTTACCCTCCCTCTCTCTGTATGCTACTTCCTATCTATATTATGTCCTTTGCAGATTTGTAATTACCTTCACAAATTTACGCTGTCAGCTCTGACCACTAGCTCTGTCTCACTCGATATAGAGATTAGAAGGACAACGAGATTCAACATAGGCGTTAGGATGCAAAGAACAGATATCCGGTTGGATTTTAATGAACACAAATCTGAATATGATTTGAGTTTTTAAAAAACATGCATATGCCTAATTCAGGTCATACAAAATTACGAATAGAATTCCCTAACATCTGTCTTTTGTCGCCAAAAACTAATTCCTAATCTACCATGACTCAATCTGTCTTTTTTTCTGCAACCACATATTATTTGGACCATGTACTCACTACAGCTATTTATTTCTTTTTTATCTACTGGCTTACACATAGTTGGAGAAAAACTTGATACTTTCCTTACTAAAAGTAGTGTTTTTGCTGGTTGGGAATTGGGAACTGTGGGTAATTGACTTCAGTCTTTTCCTCTGGGGTTAGTTTAAATGAACAAGTTAAGAGTCAGTAGTATGGGTTTTTCATTCCTATATTATCAATTCATTTTTGTCATACATGTGCAACTCAACAACCTATTTCATCTTGCAATCTTCGTGCCTATGTTGCGTCCCTCACACTACTGCCTCAGCTGGCCATGCTTGATGGAGCTTCATATTAGTAGTGATGGGGGATGATGTCTGAATATTGGTATGTGAGTATTTCTAAATATTAAATATGGTTACTTTATCAGTTTAGCCTTAGTTCTTCTATATCTTTGACTTAGTTTCAAGATAGGAAAAATGATGGAGGACCTCTGACTTGTGAAGGGCATTGTTGTTGCTTAACTATATTATTCAAAGGGTGTTTTGCCTATCTTCTCTCCGATTTTTTTTGTCCCATGCACTGATATATATCTTTCTTTGTTGCAAATATGGCATGATTTTGTATGACAAAATAACTTATAAAATTCAAAGAGAATTTGGCACTCTACTCCCCTAACTAAACTTCATATGATGTGTAGTTTGCAGGTTCCTTTACATCATCGGAAACACCCGCGTCATCCAAAGAGGCTTAGCGGAACACGATGAAGGCTGTGGTCAGATTTTATAGTGCTTGCACTTTTCTTTTGTAGATTTAAGTACTGATTGAACTGCAAATGAAAATAAAGCTTATAGGATCGTAATTGAGTTATGTGAGCATCTAATGGAATGGAAACCAAAAACAATTTTCACTGGAATAATTTTCTTGCCTTTTTAGTTTTAGTTCATATAAGATATTATTTGTTTGGGCAATATGAACTCACAGTGTACCCAAAAGGAACGATAGTTGCATCTCCTCCTCATAATGATAAATTGATTTATTCTTATTTCATGTAAACTGTCATGTGACAGTTCTAACATGAATTCAATGCATCACTCATCATCAGGGACAGAGAATTAGTAACTGTTTGATCAACCCAAAAAGAATGTTGAGATTATTCCTAATATCTGCTGCCATCATCAACCATACTGACCCTTGAAATCACTAAAGAGTTTTAGCAACTCATAACAAACTTTGATTGACCAAGAATGTTTGGTTGTTTTCAAATCCTATTCTCAGGTCAAGTGTATGTAAATATGCAGTTGGACAAAGAACCTTGCAGAAGAGAACACTCTGAGATCACATATATAATCAAGTAGTTGTGACTCAATTCTTGCGGCACTAATGGGAGTTGAGGTGCCAGCATTTACAAGGTGTTTTGTTTTAGTCAATAGCATACCAAGTACCTGTACTTTTATGTACATGTTTGGAAATGTGATCTATCTCAATGAAATGGTCATACCTAGCATTGACAATTTGCACATAGAACCTCTATTGGTATATATGATGATGTTTACGAACTGATTTCTCTTCTATAAAAGGATATACGTTTTGTGCGGTAGTGTTAGTGCATGTTTGACGACTTGGCTAATATACGTCTAAGTTGCCATATAACATCACTTCACTCTATTGTATAGTATATCGTGAATACTTGCATACAGTGCCACTCCAGTCTAATTGAATGGTTTCCTCCTGTACATTAAAATCACGGAATATTCACACACAGGCGCGAAGAGCCTCTGCACGTGTGGCAACTCGCGCGTACCTACCCACAGTGGGTACTCTAAAGGATACTCTAAAGCTTTAGAGTATAAATATAGAGTAAAAACTGTTGTACTGGGTACTCTAATACGATACTCTATCCTTTCTCTCACTCTATATTTAGAGTGATACAGTGCTTACTCTATAGTGGGCAGTGGCGGGCCCCACTAGCTAAACAAAGGGAAAAATGTTATAACTCACAAACCAAAAATCCAAATTAAATTTCGATTGCACCATTAAATTCGTCTCAATAAATCCTTCAAAACTAGATCACACATGGATATATTTAGATAAAATAATAAGTGGGTCCCACAGTGGATATAGTGGATAGAGGATGATATAGAGGATGGATGGGTGCGGGAGAATTGAGTATAGAGGAGAGAATTTTGCTGACTAGAACGTATAGAGGATGAATATAGAGGTCGATAAGTGCGGATAGCTTTATTCTTGTCCGCCGACAGGAACACACGACCACACGTTCACCTCGTCCACGGTCCACCAACCACCATCAGACTACCCGCACTCATGGACTTCTATATTCATCCTCTATACGTCTTAGTCAGCAAGATTCTCTCCTCTATACTCAATTCTCCCGTACTCATCCATACTCTATATCATCCTCTATCCACTCTATTCACTGTGGGACCCACTTATCACTTTATCTAACTATATCCATGTGTGATCTAGTTTTGAAGGATTTATTGAGACGAATTTAATGGTGCAATCAAAATTTAATTTGGATTTTTGGTTTGTGAGTTATAACATTTTTTTCCTTTGTTTAGCTAGTGGGGCCCGCCACTATAGAGTATAGAGTAAATACTGTACCACTCTAAATATAGAGTGAGAGAAAAGATAGAGTATCGTTTTAGAGTACCCAGTGCAACAGTTTTTACTCTATATTCATACTCTAAAGTTTTAGAGTATCGTTTTAGAGTACCAACTGCGGCTAGTCTCAGCTTCCTCCTGGAAATTTCCTTTTCAGCAATTTCCACACCCCGCTTCTGCGCTTCCGCGGCGATGGACACAGACCTCTCCACCACGCTACCACAGCCGCCCCTCTTAATATCGACTACGGGTGTGTTCATTTCGCGAAAAGTACGTGAAAAGTTACTGTAGCATCTTTCGTTGTTATTTGACAAAATTTGTCCAATAATGGACTAACTAGGCTCAGAAGATTCGTCCCGACATTTACAGATAAACTATGCAATTAGTTATCTTTTTACCTACATTTAATGCTCCATACATGCGTCGAAAGATTTGATGTGATAGGTGAAAGAGGAAATATTTTGGGTTGGGATGGGAAGTGAACAAGGCCTACAACTGGTTTGGTTAGCTCGTGGTCACTTTGCCTGCCGCAGTCAGTGGAGACTTGGACCTTCAGATCTCCTGCTAGCTGCCTTGCACTGCTCCCACCCGCTGCATCCGCGCCATGGATCCGAGCTCCGATATCATACTCGACACTCCGTACTTCCGCATCTACAGCGACCGGCGCATCGACCGCTTGGTCGGCACCGATACCGTGCCGGCCGGCTTTGATCCCACCACCGGCGTCACCTCCAAAGATGTCGTCATAGACAGCAACACCGGCCTCTACGTTCGCCTGTACCTCCCGGACACGGCCACCACCGGGTCTGACGACGCCAAGAAGCTCCCGGTGCTAGTCTACTTCCACGGCGGCGGCTTTGTCGTCAACTCGGCAGCGTCTCCGCACTATCAGCCCTTCCTCAACACCCTGGCCGCGAAGGCCGGCCTGCTCATCGTCTCCGTGAACTACCGCCTCGCGCCAGAGCACCCGCTGCCGGCAGGCTACGAGGACACCTTCCGCGCGCTCAAGTGGGTGGCCTCTGGTAGCGGGGACCCCTGGCTGTCACATCACGGCGACCTGGGCCGCGTCTTCCTCGCCGGCGACAGCGCCGGCGGGAACTTTGTGCACAACGTCGCTATGATGGCCGGCGCCGCGTCGGAGGTACGAATCGAGGGTGCGCTCCTCCTGCACCCCGGGTTCGGCGGCAGGGAGCGCATCGACGGAGAGAAGCCGGAGTCTGTGGCGCTCACGGAGAAGCTGTGGGGGATCGTGTGCCTCGAGGCGACGGACGGCGCGGACGACCCGCGGGTGAATCCCTTGGCCGCCGCGGCGCCGAGCCTGCGGAACCTGCCGTGCGAGAGGGTGCTCGTCTGCGCGGCAGAGCTGGACTTCCTGCGGCCGAGGAACAGGGCGTACTACGAGGCCCTCGCGGCAAGCGGGCGGGGCGGCACGGTGGATTGGTTCGAGTCCAAGGGCAAGGAGCACGTCTTCTTCCTCCACAACCCCGGCTGCGGCGAGGCCGTGGAGCTCATGGATCGACTGGTGGCGTTCTTTGCTGGGAACTGAAATTCGTCATGTGTGGATGTGGCCACGACCGCATTGAGTGAGACGAATGGAGCAAAAAAAGATTGTTTCAACAAAAAAAAATGGAGCAAAAGAAGATGCAGCTCATTTCTGAATCGAATAATTGAGCTCGTAGTTACTACAAGGATCGGGTCTCTTTTTGTTTTTTTTTTCCCATCGACTACAAGGACCAAAATTATCTGGGGGATGGTATATGTCAGCATCTGAAATTATCAGCTTGTGTTGCTTGCTTAGTTGTGGGGGTTCTTTTTTTCACTTCTCCTATATTCTTGTACTACCTATTAATACAAGTTAAGTGTCACTTTTGTTATTTGTCTTTGTGTCATATCAATTTTTTTTGTCCTTGTCTGGTAAAAATAATTGTAAGTTGTTAAATTGTTTCTGTGCCGACACATATTAGATTTTGTTAGGTTTGTTGTTTTGTCTAAAGGATTTTTTATTCTACGAACAAAAATTACTGATTATATTTATAGAAATTACAACGAACTAAAACTGTAATTGTAGTATAAAATATATGCAATAACCGTCGTCTGGAACAAAACTAAAATTCAGGCACCTGAAATTTAGTAAATCTCTTTTTTTTCCTTCTTTTTAGCTGCATACTATTGTTATAAATTTCTTCTTCTCTGTTAATACATGTCCAATAATTTTTTTCCCATTTGATTTTCACTATATGCCAAGTGCATGTGGTTTTTTATATTCCGAGTAAGACTCAACTATCATCAACCAACCTCGGGCCCACAAAGCGCGGTCGAAGAGCTTTTTATATTTTTGAGCTCTCAAAGTAGGATCAAATAGGCTCTTAGCTGGAGTTGCTCTAATGAGCTAAAATTCTGGCTTCGCTTGTGGCTCGTTTGCTAGCTCAAGTCAGCTTGTTAGTTCGTGAACCATTAAAACATACTCCAAATGATTAAAATTTGCTTACTGAAGGAATGACAATCCTACTATCAAATCCAACTTCTTTAGGCAAAAAAAAGGGCAAACAAATTGAAAATCACTAGATGATTGAACGAGCAAGCTGAAAATTAAGAGAACAATTCTAAGAGAAGCTACACAGTGGATCAGCTGAACATTTTGCTAGGACAATTGAACATCGATAGTGGAAGCTGATACACATGCACTGATACACATATACGTTCAGTGTCCAGGTTCAACGGGTGGACCTGATCCGGACCCTGCGCTGCCCGTAGATCTTGCTTCCTCACGCCATGGCCGACGCCCTCGACGGATCAACAAGAGCTCGTATAGTTGTACCTAGGGACGAAAACGGTACGGATATTTTCCGACCGTATTCGAGACCGAATTCGTTTAGAGGGGTTTTAATCCGTCCGTATCCGAGTCTGGATATTTAACATTCGATACCGTATTCGTATCCGAATATTTAAATCACATATTTATGATGTCGATATCCAATCATATTATATCCGATATTTTTTATACTATCCGTATTCGAATCCGAATCCGAATATAAATATGAAAACAAATACGATATCAGTGATATCCGTCCGTATCCGATCCGTTTTCATCCCTAGTTGTACCGAAATGATTGGACGTGGGCGTCCCTCCCGTGTTTTCAATCCAAACAAGGTTTTAATCGAAACAAGCGGTCCGGACAGACGACTCCGCGTGGACCGGCCCGCGCCCCGCCCGTGCCGTTTTTAATCAAAAATAAAAGTGAGCCCAGTTATATTTTAATGCATAGACGCAACTTGCCAACGTAACACAAATATGTGCATGCACACACATATATATGACACCCTCATCAGAACGTGAATACATGACATGCATTTGTACGAGAACATGACATACGTCCTGTTTTTTAGCACTGCTTCAGCAGTATTTTTCAGTGAAGGAACAATGTTTTTCCCTTATAACAAATCAGTATCAGCAACAGCAGCAGCCAAATTTCAATGAAACAAATAGGGTAATCGACATGCATGCAGAGCTATGCTAAATGACCAGCTAGAGCAACGTATGGCGACCGTCTATTTGCATGGCACACAAAAACCACAAATATACGTGAGCCCAATCATATTGCGAGTCAACTTAGTATGGTCAATATAAATAGCAACCATTTTCGTATGGGTCCTGATATGTTAGAGCCACATATAAAATATTTGTGTGGGCCCTGATATGCTAGAGCAACATGTATATCAATTGTTCTAGATGTTCGAGATGTATGTTGTAAAAAATAGATCTGAAAGTTGCATATGTTGTAATGGCTATACATGTATGTTGCAAGTGTATATTTCAAAATGTTTCAGTTGTTTCGAACGTATATTGTAAGTATTTTATCTGGATGTTGTATATGTTGCGCTGGCTATACACGTATGTTGCAAGTGTGTATGTTTCAAATGTTTCAGCTGTTTTCAAACGTACGTTGCAAGTGTTTTTATTTGGATGTTGTATATATTGTACTGGTTATACATGTATGTTGCAAGTGTATGTTTCAAATGTTTCAGCTGTTTCAAAAGTATGTTGCAATATCTGACGTTTTATATGTTGCAGTGCGCCAGTGCCCATATACAGGTATGTTTTTTTCCCGAAAAGCTTATACACATATGTTGCAAGAGTATGTTCTAAATGTTTCATCTGTTTCAGATATATGTTGCAAGTATTCCATGAGCAGACGCAGGAAGTGGGCGCATGTAGAGGTGGTCCCCGCGGGCATAACGGTCCCCGCTTATGTAGGAAGCAAAGTAGACGCGGCAGCAGACGCATGTGTACCGTAGCAACAGGCGGGGCCAGGTCGGCGAGTGCGGCAGAAGCAGCAATGCGCGGTCGGGCGCAGTACCAGCATGCGTCGGGCGGGCAAGAGCTGTATGCAACCATGTATCGAGTGATCAAGCGAGAGAGCCGTGCAACCTATGGACATACGGATGGGGGTGTCAGCGGCTGACGAATTGATTGCTGGGACGAAACCGAAAGGGCGGGCAGCAATCGCGGGCGTGGTCGTGGCCCGCATCTTTGGCTCATAACTAGGGGCCTACCACTGCACACAGCCTGTGCATCTGGACCAAGAAATAATCTCGCACTTGAAACATGTTGTTAATTCTCTGATATATAATACTCCTATATCTATTACGTAGTAGTAGCCTATGCCCTATGCGATTTTGCCAATTGCCATAGATCTGATTAATAATTGATGAAGATTTATTAATGATGATGCACTCCGCGTTCATTTGCTAATTATTTCTTTATATTATTTCAGCAGCCCATATACCAGTCCATATGTTAAGCCTAGTTGTATCAAAGTCCAAAGTAGCGTTCAGAGAGTAATAATCAGTTCTAAACCCTTAGATAAAAATCCGATGGTTAGAAAATCAGCAGTCAAACGACGAAGAACACACGAATTCACTTAAAGAATCAGGTGTCAATTCAAAGGAAGCCTGACAATGAACGAGTTCGGATTATTAATGTGATTTTGAGAATCATACACAAGGGACAGCACATACTTAGGGGGTGTTTAGACGTTTTTTTTTTTTTGGAATTTGGCTACTGTAGCACTTTCGTTTGTATTTAACAATTAGTGCCCAATCATGGACTAATTAGACTCAAAAGATTTATCTCGTAATTTACAACCAAACTGTACAATTAGTTTTTTATCTATATTTAATGCTCCATACATACGTCTACAAATTCAATATGACGAAGGGAGTGTAAAAATTTAGAATTTGGAATGCATCTGAACAAGGTCTTAATTTCATTTATTTCGCACATGGAAGGTGGTCGATCACTGGCCAGCAATGAAAGCAACCACTCGATCCATCAGCGCAACGGCCTCGGGGCTGCCGTGGCCGGAGACGAAGAATGCGTGTCCCTCGTCTTGTGATTCGAACCACTCCACCTTCCCCCGCCACCCGCTGGCCCTCACGGCCTCGCAGTACGCCCGGCCCCTCGGTGCCCTCGGATCCTCCGACGCCGTGCACACCAGCATCCTCTCGCCCACCAGCTTCGCCAGGCTCGGCGCGCCAGCGGCCATCGGGTTGATCCTCGGATCGTCCAGCCCGTCTCTCGCGCCGGGGAAGATGGCGCCCCACCTCCTCTTGTTAGTTTGCCAGAATCTGTCTTCCTCTTCTTCCATCCTCTGCTCACCGGCAAACGAAGGGTGGAGCAGGAGCACGCCTTCTATGCGTGGTGGTGGTTCTTGTTCCGCGGTGCGCAATAAGCCGCTCACGCCCGCGGCGATGGCCATGTTGTGTGCGATGTTCGCGCCGGCGCTGTCACCGGCCACGAAGACGCGGGCGGGGTCGCCGTGGGCGGACAGCCACGGGTCTGATGCGCCGGAAACCGCCCAGTTGAGCGCGGTCCAGGAGTCCTCGTAGGCGGCAGGGAGCGGGTGCTCAGGCGCGAGGCGGTAGCCGACGGAGACAGCGACGACGCGGGCGCTAGCGACCAGCGAGTTCATGTAGCGGTGGAAAGCAGGATTAGCCGGTGAGCCCATGACGAAGAAGCCGCCGTGGAAGACGACGAGGATGGGAAGCTTCGCCGTGGCGCTGTCGTCGTTGTCGTCCGACTGGTGGGGAGATGACGGGGACGTATGGATGGCTGGCAGGTAGAGCCGCGTGGCGACGCCGGTGGCGGCGTCGATGACCACGTCTTTGGAGGTGACACCAGTGTCGGCGTCGAAGCCGGCGGGCACGGTTTCCATGCCGGCGAAGCGCTCGACGCGACCGTCTCTGTATATCCGGAAGAAACCGCAATCCACAACGATCTCCGTGCTGCCCGAGTCCATTGCCCGGCCGGCGTCCAGCAAGCACTCGATGGACCGTAGCAAACTGCGCGGCGGAATGCACCAGACTAGAAGAACAGGAGTATCCTATATATCCTCTTCCTCTGCATACTGCAGCTGTATGCCTGTATCGGTGGAGTATCTGATCAAGTTTTGCTACCGTCCAGTCGCCGACTGCTTTCACGTCACTGTGCTTTAGATTAGAGGGGTGTTTGGTTCGAGGAGTTAAAGTTTAACGAATACTGTAGCACTTTCATCTTATTTGACAAAAAGTTTTAATCTTGGACTAATTAGGCTTAATAGATTCGTCTCGTAAATTACTCCTAATCTGTGTCGACATGAATGCAATTAGTCTACATTTAGTACTCTATGTATTTGAGGGAACATTGATGTGATAGGAGTTAAACTTTAACACATTGAAACCAAACAGCCCTAGAGCACGTTAATCACGTGATTGTGATGTGCTCAACTTGAGGTTATACGACATTTTCTTCTCATGTGCTCCTAGTAGGCTAGTACTCACAGCGACTTTTCCTGAAATGTCACAGCCGCAGCCTCGTACGAGAAGAATAAGATGCAAAAACTTGTAATAAATTCGATGCATACTAAAGATGCCTGAAATCCTTTTTTTTTTACAAGTATGCCTGAAATCCTTTGGTCGGCGCACATCGCTAAACCGCTGACTGGTTGGAGCCCGTACGTGACAAGAAAAGCATGGGCTTGGCCAAATAACAGAAGTTTCGGCCCATTTGCTTGGAATTGGTTTATGTTATTTTACTTTTCGTTTTCTTTCCATCAAAACCAGCAATGGTCAACAATAAAAATTTATTAGTTTATAAATGTATATACAAAGGTAGAAGTATTTCCTTGAGCAGCAAGTTTTAATTAAATATAATAAGCTTTCAATACTAGAACCATCAAAAAATTTACAGAACAAAAAGGAAAAAAGGAGAGCTACCTGAGCAGAGTATTTAGAATCGCCATAAATTTTTGTTTGTGGTGCTCTTGATTTACTAAAGAATCAGGTGTCAAGACAAAGGAAGCCTGACAATGCTCGAGTTCGGATTAATAAAGTAAATTCCGAGAATCATACACAAGGGTATTTGGGGTGTTTGGATCCTTAGCCACTTTAGGAGCCGTTCGGCTGGAATTATAAGCCGGCTGAAAAACACTGTTGGCTGATTTTTTTGTGAGAGAAAAATACTGTTTCGGCTGAAAAAACAAGCTGAATAAGACGGATTATAAGCCAGATGAACAGGGCCTTAGTCCATGTTTGGATGCTAACTAAGAGGGCTAAACATGAGTTAATTATAAAACTAATTGCATGAGCTTGGCTAATTTGCGAGATGAATTTACTAAGCCTAATGAATCCATGATTAGCACATGTTCACTGTAGCATCACATGAGCAAATCATGGACTAATTAGACTTGATAGATTCGTCTCGCAAATTATCCTCCATTTATGCAATTAGTTTTATAACTAGCCTATGTTTAGTCCTCCTAATCAGAATTCAACATCCGATGTGACCCGGACTAAACTTTAGTTGCTTGTATCCAAACGGGCCCATAGGCGTACAGCCATAGCATATACTCCCCCTCCACAAAAAAAATGCAATTCTCGCTTTTTTGAGAAGTCTATTGTTTGTGCTTGGAAAAAGTCTCCTTTTACCTATATCCAACTATAGTTGTGATTTAATTTTCTATATTTGAACTCTATAATCGGACAACTTGCCTAATCGTCGGGTTAGAAGTGGTCTCACGACACTTTCACCATTTTATTATAGTTTATAAATTCGGCAAATACTTAAAAATATTTTTTTGCGACGAAAGAAGAATTATATTATATGATGGCTAGGTATATCAACACGTTACAAGCACTATGAATTACAAAATAGTACCCACGCTATGAATAACACAACTCAAAACCTAAC
This sequence comes from Saccharum hybrid cultivar R570, assembly GCA_038087645.1. Taxonomy (NCBI): domain Eukaryota; kingdom Viridiplantae; phylum Streptophyta; class Magnoliopsida; order Poales; family Poaceae; genus Saccharum; species Saccharum hybrid cultivar. The sequence goes on from JAQSUU010000324.1 coordinate 1,946,351, forward strand.
CTGTTAGATGTTTTGCAGTATGGATGACCGCACAGGCAAACACTCGGCAAATGACTTGAGAACAAATGCCCAACGAACGACGACCAACATTCTTATAGGCGGAATTGAGGAAAATATTTCTAACCTATAAAAATTCAGAGAAAAATCTTAAAGATACATTGTGACATGATAAACCCAAATAAAATATCTAGAGGCCACTGAAAGCATCTAGACCCCGGTGTTGGTTTCGGCAATTGATGACAACGCATTATTATCATGACTAACGTGTGTTTTGCAGAAACGTTGGTAAGTTAGGTCATGAAGATGATAACTGCTTTGGGCAATATGGTATTCATGTCCCTTGATGGAAATCGTTTCGGTTTTCAAAGGATCAACGACAAGATTAAGGACGGTTAGTTGCGGATGTCAAGGTGTTGAGTTACATCTGGAATAGTCGTTAGGATCTTTGTTTCTTCCTTTGACCGTACTATAAAGGGGGGCATGAGCAAGTAGCTTGACCTAGGTGAGTCTTCTGTTTAGGTGTGGTGCACACTTATCAACTTAGCACTAGGTAGCTCTAGAAAAGCTCAGAGTTCAGTTGGAAGCAACTTGGTTCAAGTTGCGTCGCGTTTAGAAGTCGTTTGAGCAGTTTACCTATGACCGGACGTGGTCCTGGTCATGACCGGACACGTCCGGTCAGTACTAACACTTCACTGCGGGTTTAACTGATCGACCGGACGCGGTCCTTGAGAGGACCGGACGCGGTGGTCAGTCTAACACGTGTTCCAGAGGGTAAACAGCGTAATCGGACGTGACTGTGAAGTGATCGGCGCGTCCGGTCACGTTCCAGTAAGGTCCTGTGGTGACCTGACGTGTCCGGTCACCTATGATCGGACACGGTCGTGCATCAGGTCATTCTTCAGCTAAGCTCTTGCATGATCAGACGCATCCGGTCATCCCTGATCGGCGCGTCTGGTCATCTCTGATCGGCGCGTCCGGTCTTCACAGATCGACGCGTCGATCACTCAGCGTAACTTTCGGTTTCCGACCGTTACACTTGACCGGCGCGTCCGGTCATGTCGACCGGCGCGTCCGATCAGTGCACGTTTTGCTGTTTCGGCAAATAACGGTTGGATTTGTCTGAGGGGTGTATAAATACATCCCCTCCACCTCTTTTAGATGTCTCTTGCTCATTTGTTCAGCTGAGAAACACCTTTGAAGTGCGAGGGAGTGCAAGAGCCCTAGCGAGGATAGAGATTTGAGAATTAAAGTTTGAGATTCCTCTCTAGTGACAAAAGTGTAGCAAGTGTGCATTCATCTTCTCATTAGACTTGTTGTGGTCAAGTGAGAGTTCTAGCTTGTTACTCTTGGTGATCGTCATCACCTAGACGGTTTGGTGGTGATTGGGAGTTTGGTGATCATCTGACGAGATTGTGGATGACCCAACTCAAGTTGTGAGCGGTTTTGGGTGATTCGCCGTGACGGAGTGTCGAAGAATCAACCCGTAGAGAGCACTTGATCCTTGCGCGGATCAAGGGGGAGCTACACCCTTGCGCGGGTGCTCTAACGAGGACTAGTGGGGAGTGGCGACTCTCCGATACCTCAGCAAAACATCGCCGTGTTTCTAACCCTTACTTTTAAGCATTTACTTTCGTGCATTACTTTCTTTGCTTGTTTACTTTCCTAGAATTGCCATGCTAGTCTAGGTTTGGAACTTATGGTGCAAAACTTTTATCGGTAGAATCACAAGGAACACTAGTAGGCACTAGGGGTGAAGTTTGGCTTGTAGGATTTAATTCTTGCAATTAATTTTTAGAGAAACCCAATTCACCCCCCCTCTTGAGCATCTTGATCCTTTCAATTGGTATCGGAGCCATGTTGCTCTTTATTTAGGCTTCACCGTCTAGAGCAAGATGTCTAATGGGGAAGGACCACCTCCCACTTTTGAGGGAGACGATTTTCCATATTGGAAAATTCGTATGGAGGCGTACCTCGAAGCCATAGATATTGGGTGCTTTAGAGTCACAACCAAAGAGCTTCCTCCTATAAGGGATCCCGCCAACCCAAGTGATGACGAGGAGAAGTACGACCGGTGGAATGCAAAGGCAAAAAATGCACTCTACCGGGGCTTAGGCAAAGATATCTTCAACCGTATGCGAAATGCCAAAAACGCTCATGAATTGTGGGAAAATCTTTGTGCTCTCTATGAGGGAACTAAGAGTGAGCGTGAGGAATGCTATCACATTGCTTTAAAGAAAATAAATTCTTTTGAGATGCTTCCCAAAGAAAGTGCTAATGAGATGTACACTCGTTTGAATGTTCTTGTAGAAGATTTTAATGCTCTTGGACTCACTCAAATGAGTCAATCGGATGTTGCAAGGAGGATCTTGAGTATTCTTCCCGTTGAGAAGTATGGACACATTGTCACCGTACTTCACCAAAGTGATCTCTCCACCGCAACACCGACACAAGTATTGGGAAAGATCAACGCACATGAGATGTACATGCACATCACTCCGGAAGAGGGCTTATCATCTTCCAAGAAGAAAGACTTGGCCTTCAAAGCTAGCCATGAAAAGAAAAAAAGAAGGGTCAAGCAATGATGGTGCAAGAGAGCTCAAGTGAAAGTGACACTGATGATGCATCACTTGCACTCATGGTGAGGAAGACCACCAAGATACTAAAGAAGCTCAACAAGAGTGGCATCAAGTTTGATGGCAAGAAGAAGAAATTCTTCACTAGTAGCAAAAGAAAGCCAATCTCCGAAATGGATTGCTTCAATTGTGGAGAACTTGGCTATCTAGCTCATCAATGCCCGAAGCCTCTAAAAGACAAGTACAAGAATAAGTACAAAGGCAAGAAAGATGATTCAAGTGATGAAGAAGATGACAAAAGAAAGAACAAGCCATACAAAAAGAAAGATGACAAAAAAAGAGAGTTCTACAAGAAGAAGGGAGGCAAGACTTATATTGTTGGTGATTGGCTCACCGACATTGAATCATCATGTGAGTCCTCCGGCGATGAAAGTGACAATGAAAAAGAGAAGATCGCCGCTCTTGTGATTGGGCCATCATCATCTTCACCGACATCTTCATCACCACCTTCACCGCCACCTTCACCATCATCTTCCACTACTCATCTATGCCTTATGGCTAAGGGTGATCGAAAGGTACAAAATAGTGATAGTGATGATGATGATAGTGATAGTGATGATAAATATGATGCATCTTCTTATGATGAACTAGTAAAATTGTTGAATAAATACTCTAAAATCATAAGAAGAACTAGAAATGAAAATGATGAGCTTCAACATGAAAATGAATTACTCTCATCTAAGCTTGAGAATGCACATAAGACTAGTGATGAGCTCAAAGATCAAAATGAAACTATGTCTTCTTCTCTTAAGGAGCTCAAAAGTTCTAACAAGGAGCTTAGAGATAAACATGATAAAATTGAGAAGAAGCATGGTGATCTCATCACTAGGCTAAACTTGCTAAAAGAAGAATATACCGCATTAAAAATCAATTATGATACTCTTATTGTTGCTAATGAGCTTGCCCTTGAGACACATGATGCTACTAACCAAGTTGTTAAGATTGATATAGCTACATCATGTGATGATTTGATTGTTGAGAACTTTGAGCAAGGCTCTAGCGACAAACGCAAGAGTGTGGTTGAGTCCGACAACTATGATGAGTATGTCAAGCTCAAGAGTGAGAATGAGATGCTTAAAGTTGAGAACAAGAAGTTAATGGCTCTTGAAAAGCAAGCTTCAAATGAGTCACTTATTGAAGAAAACAAGAAGCTCAAGCAAGAAAAAGAGCATCTCAAAACTGGCCTAAGCAAGTTCACAAGAGGCCAACATTTGCAAAGTGAGCTACTCATGAACACCGTCATGAAGATGGATAGGAGTGGCATTGGTTACTTGGCAAATCAAGAGAAGAAGGTCAAAGCTCAACAACAATAAAGCAAGTCAAAGCCCAAGCCAAAGAGATGTGTTGAGTGTGGACAAGAAGGCCATTTTGCCCATGAATGCAAAACTCCACCACCACAACCCTTGCCCAAGCATGCTAGACCCTTTGCCTTTAATGCTCATTACATGCTTAGAAAAGATTCAAGTAGAAAGATGAAAGTCATGTTCTTGGGTCCCCCTAATAAGAATAGGCCTAAGAAAATATGGGTTGCTAAGTCACTAGTTGAGAAAGTTAAGGGTCCCTCTCAAGTTTGGGTCCCTAAATAAAAGGCTTGATCTCTTATGTGTAGGTGAACTACAAGACCGGTGGATCTCATTGGGTGATTGATAGTGGTTGCACACAACACATGACCGGTGACCCTTGTATGTTCACCTCACTTGAAGAGAATGGGGTATGTCAAGACAAGATCACATTTAGGGACAATTCAAAGAGCAAAGTCAAGGGTATAGGCAAGATTGCAATATCAAATGATCACTCTCTCTCAAATGTGCTCTATGTTGCTTCATTAAGTTTCAACTTACTATCCGTTGGGCAACTTTGTGACCTTGGCTACCAATGCTTGTTTAGTCCAAATGAAGTGGTTGTTACAAAGATAGATAACAAGCAAGTGATTTTCAAGGGCTTTAGATACAATAATCTTTATCTTGTTGACTTCACCTCCGAAGATGCAAACTTGATGACATGTTTATTCACCAAAACTACACTTGGATGGCTTTGGCATAGGAGGCTTGCTCATATTGGAATGAACACTCTCAACCAGCTATTGAAGAAAGAGTTAGTGAGAGGCTTGAAGGATGTAAAGTTTGAGAAGGACAAACCTTGTAGTGCATGTCAAGTCGGCAAACAAGTTGCAAACACTCATCCAACCAAAGCCTACATGTCAACATCAAGAGTACTAGAACTTCTACACATGGATTTGTTTGGTCCTACAACTTACAAGAGCTTGGGTGGAAATCTCTATTTACTAGTGATTGTGGATGACTACTCAAGATACACTTGGACTTTCTTTCTTTATGACAAATCCGAAGTGGCAAATTGCTTCAAGAAGTTTGCAAAGAGAGCTCAAAATGAATTTTAAGTCAAGATAAAGAAAATTAGAAGTGACAATAGCAAAGAGTTTGACAACACCAATATTGAAGCTTATTGTGATGAAATTGGAATCAAGCATGAAGTTTCATCAACCTACACTCCTCAACAAAATGGTGTAGTTGAGAGAAAGAACCTGTAACACTCCGGTGTTACGCAAGCATTTGCATGGCAATCATATGCATGGCATTTCATATCATCATAATCATACATGCTAATATTATAATTTGAGTGAAATAAAAGCTTAGAAAGTGGTATTTGAGATGTAATATATTAATGTGCTAATCACTTTCCATCAAAATTTTACAACTACAAATCTTATATCACTTAGAACTATAGTTCAATTTTTGGAAGCAACTAGATGACTCAAAGTTTTGTCAAAAAAAACTTGTTCAAAAATATTAATTAAAATATTCAAAAAATACACCCTATTTTAGCTTTTATTCTTCAATTCAAAATCTATTAGAAATTTTTAGTTGGCCCCTTAATCAAAGTTGTAGAGAATTAAATTCTAAGCAACTTTTATTTTTGGGTCAATTCCATAAAATGTCTTCTTCTTGTTCAAAATGGGGTTTGAAATATGTGTTTGAATTTGATTTGAAATGAAAAATTTGAAAAAGATCAAAACCAGCTCAGCAGGCCGCCGCCTCGGATTCGGCCCGCTGGCCGAATCGGCCCGCGCCACTCCCGCGCGCGCCCGTGTCCGCCTCCGCCGCGGCCCGGCCCAGCCAGCCCCCTCTCCCTTCTTCCCGCCCGCGCGCGCGCACGCTGGCGCCCCGGCAGCAAACGCCCGCCGCGTGGCGGCCGCATGCCGGCGACGCCACCGCGTGGCCGCTGTGGACCCCGCGCCCGCGCTCCACTTCAAAAACGATCGGGCACCTGGTCTCCCTTCCATTTCTGCCTCGCCTGCTCCCTTTCTTCCTCCCTCCGGTGAAAACCGCAGCGGAACACCGCTCGCCACCGAGCTCCGCCACCGTCATCGCCCTGTTCCGGCACCGGTGGACCACCTCCGTCCAATTGACCGTGCACGAGGCTCCGCCCCATCCTCTCCTCCTCCGAACGAGTGTCGCCTTCTCCTCGTTTGCCCCGGTAGGGCTCAATTTTTCCCTCGCCTCGCCGCGCCACCGCGACGGTGCCGTCGAGCCCGTGCTCCGCCACCGCCTCGCTCGCCCTATCTCTGCCCTCCTGCGTCTCCTTCACGCGTTCGCCACTCTCTTACGAGCATTTTGCGCACCTTAGCTGGTCGCGGTTTGGCCGGAGCCGGCCGTTGGCCCTCGGCCACTGCCGCGACATCGAGGCCACGGAAGCCGGCGACCTCGCTCTGCCCTCCGTTCTCCCCTTTCGGTGGACTGGGCTGCGCGTGTGGGCCGCGCCCCGAGCAGGCCGGCTCGGCCGTTCCCCCCGCGCGCGCAAAGCCGGGCCAAGAACGGCCATGGGCCGGTTTGATTCCACGGGCCGGCCCAGTTTCAATAATAAAAACCGTTTTCTGTTTTCTTTTATTATTCTTGATGAAAATGCTTTGGAAAATATCTTAGCAGTCATTTCAGCTCCAAAAATTGTGAAATAAATTTATCTAGATTCATTGGAACCAGATCTACAATCTAAAAATATTGCATGTCATTTTTTGAATACTTTTCTGTAGAGCTTTAATTAATTCTTAATATTGCTGATATCTTGTAAAATAGCTAGTAAATCCTATATGTATCAGAAAAATATGATTTTAAGTTTGTTAATCTTCATATATCATGTACTTACTAGGAAAAATATGTTTCATGCATGTGCTATGGAAAACTTTGGAGAAGTAGTTCAAGTACCTTTAATGGCTGATTTTTGTTATTTTTGCTAGAGAGCAAACTTTGTATAAAACATGCATGTGATAATTTTTATACAGTCATAGTATGCTATGAAGAACCTAGGAAAAATATTAATTCTGTTGTTTGACACTTTTCATAGTACAAAGTAATTTCATGCTCATTTTTATGCTATAGCTTGTTATTTTTGTATAGGATAGTTTACTTATCCAAATGCCATGAAATTTTTATGGTAGTCTGTTTAGAGTAGTATTATGCTACTGTAATTTTCTTAGATTTTTAGGAGCATCAGAAATATATGTTGCTATTCAAACCTATTATTACTTAGAGTTTAAGCAAGTGTTGCTTTAAGTGTGATTAAGAAATTAGTAAAGCTTTGGTGTATCTTTGAAGCATTTCGTAAGATAGGTTAACTTAACATAATAGTAGTAGAAGAGAATGCAGTAGATGACATGTGCTTGTAGTGTATAGTTTCTTGGATGATGTTGACTACCTTGCATTTCAACATATTCATTGCATTCATCTCCTTCGATGCACACTTGCATAATCACTTACGCGCATTGCATCATACAGGATCGCAAACCGAGAACCCAGTCGTCTTACTCGAGGAGCCAGAGGAGCAGATCGAGGTGCAGCAGCAGGAGGTGACAGAAGCCGAAGAAGAGGTCGGTGAAGATCTCCCAGAGTGCCCCGATCACCGTCCGAGCTCCTTCGAGAGAGGCAAGCCCCGGAGCATTTCTCTCCCGGTTTGCAAATAATTTATTATTAACTTTACTTAATTTGATGCATTATGTTTAGGAGTTGTTTGCAAACGTTGCTGCATTATACCTTGCTTACCTTTGTTATACCATATCCTTGTTACCCTGGTATCCGCAGTCGAGTCAATGCTTAGCTGACTTAGACCGGTAGAAGTCGGGTGATTTCCTGTCACCTGCGAGCTATAGGTGGTTACCTGGATCTGTTTGGTTGACTATGAAGTCATGGTATAACTAAGTGTGAAATGAATTTGAGACCGGGCGAAAACTTGCAGGGTTTCGGACTATAGTGTTTTCCGTCTGTGTCGGTTAAGGACCGTCCGTTGTTGTCCCTCGGGTCATGTTGAACGCATGCCTCACATTTAGCTGGCCGGATAAAGTACCTTCCGACCGTGAAACTAGGAGATTATTCGGGCCGAGTGGATTGCCCGCAACGCACTGTACCGGAGCAGTAGTGGCAGGATACGGGGGCACGATGATAAGGCCAAAGAGCAGTCGGGCGGCCCCCGGGTACAAGTGGTTCCTGGCAAGCTCGCGACTTTACCTGAATGGTTGACTCGGTGACCAACACCTCACTTTAGCGGGTGAGTGAGGTTTGTGTGAGGAATAACTTATCAGCTGGTTAATAATCGATTCGAATCGCCATCGTTCACTGGATAGTGAACACTTGACTTGAGCTACTTCATCGTAGTAATATTGATGAATCACTTGGATAGTTATGTGAAAGATGACATGATAACTACTGTTAATGATCAATGGTAATCCTTACTTGCTTAATTACATGTTACTCTAGCACCATTGCAAACATAGTTGGCAGGGTAATAAAGAATTAATTACTGCATGCTTTTAGAAAGGAGTTGCTAAGTTAAAAATGCTTTTCTTGCAAATGAGTCAGCTATCCCACCAGAAAGCCTATCATGATTCCTTGGTGTCTCTTATTTCTGGTTTATGACGGGTAAGTCTAGCTGAGTACCTTCTCGTACTCAGGGCTTTGTTCCCACTTGTTGCAGATGGACAGATGTACTATGGCTATTGTATCAACTGTCTCTATCCTGCAATGGGCGAAGCATAGGACCAAGGGCAATGGTCATTCGTTACTTCTCGTCTGATGCTTTTGCTGGAGATGATCACAAGCTGGCACTTTATTCCAAAATATTGTGTGTGTGCATGATTTGAACTACCGCTTCTGCTACTTTTAGTCAAACCTGGTTTGTAATAACTATGTTTAAACTCTGATGTATTTTATGCCGTGAAGTTTTATGTAACTTATGATGGTAACCGTTAAACTTAGTACGATCTTGGCTATTATGAGAAATGGTTTGAAATCCGTCGAGATTTCACGGACTACCGGGTTATACGGGCTTAAGTTTGTTGAATTGTCCTTCCGTTGGATGATTTTCCTACTTAATTTCGTATAATTGGGCGGTTCTGTTACAGCTGGCATCGGAGCATGGTTTAGCGTGATTACTGTTCATAAGTGTATTTAAAACCAAATTTTATTTAAAAAGTATGATTTTAAAACTAAATGTGTGCCAATGGTCATATCCTGTATGCCCAGTTAAGGACTCTAGGTGGCTATTTAAGTACTAACTTGGGGTTCTTGCACCATATTTCTCTTTCGTTGCTCATACGGCGTGCTATTGTATGAGTGCCACTTAATTGAGTGGTAATGTATGGATCAGTTACCTCTACGCTTTGGTAAGTGTGAGCTGTGAGAGCATGTTCGGATACACCGCCGATCTAGGGAGAGTGTTTTATATGATACTAGAATAATTATATGTTGTACACATGTTTTTATGAAAGTATCGCATGTGTGGGTGTTCCATCCGTTGAGGCGATGCCGTCAATAGGACGATGTGTGTGGGTAGTTACTACCGTTGTACACGCATCTGGGGATTCGTGTAGAGCGCGTAGGTAGATTTACTGCTTTCATGCATTCATGGGGAATGGGCTAAAATGAATTTTCTACAGGTACATAACAGCGTTTATCGTGTAGATCGAATTAGTTACGTATATGAGAGATCGTTTGTATGCCACCGAATTCATCGTTAGATGTCTTTATTTTCTAAGTTTGTGAGAACGTAAGACTCGCGCATGCATCATACTGCCTGAGTATTTCATTCATAACCTGCATTCCTCCCCTTATAAAATGATTATCCCAGTTTGATAAAAGTGACATCAACTTAAAATATGTCTCACCGGGTAATTTAAAACTTGTGCTACAGATGGCCCGCACGAAGAAGACTATCCGTAAGTCCACTGGTGGAAGAGCACCCCGTCACCAGATGGCCCCACGGGAACGCCGCAGCACGGACACTTTTCTAAGTGAGTTTGGCATGCCCACCTTGCTTTGGAGAGTGCTCCATGATGTGGGGTACCCAGAGGGTCAAGAGCCGGTGTACTCTTGGAATGAGAGCCAGCTAGCTGAGGATGGACTTGCAATAGTGGAGATCACCGTCCCTGCCCTTGGTGATGTGCCAGAATGGGATGGTTGGCATTTGGAGTTTGAAGGACGCACTCCAGTTGAGGGTGCAGAGGGTGCAGCCTTTCACGTCATCCGAGACATAATGACTAGGTTTCCTAATGAGTTGGCAGTAGCTTTGGCAGGTACTTTCCCGAGAGATGATCCTCGTGATGCCATTTGGGTGCAACTGCAAGGAAGTGCCTTGGTTAGAGGCCCAAGTGAAGGACAGGCTAGCGACAACCACATGATGAGTGCCATGTATGCAACCATTAGAGCATACCAGGGTCTTGAGAATACCTATTGGACCTTGACTGGTCTAAGAGGTGATGATCGGCTTGAAGCAAGGAAGCAGAAGAAGAAGCAAGCACGTGCTATAGCTAGCTTGCAGGAGCAGTTGGCCGACATGAGCTTGCAGCGAGATCGGGCTCTCGAGAGAAGTGAGAGTGCTATGCAGTGGGTGCAGACGTTGACTCAGGCCAACAGAAATGCAGACCGCATGATGGGACAGCTAGTGTAGGAAAGGAATGAAGCCTGGAACGAGAGGGACCTTCTCAGGCAAAGGGTCGAGGAGCTAGAAGGGTATAACGCCAACTTGCATGAAGAGTTCCATGCCCTCTACAACGGGATAGACCCGTATGCTCCTCCGGACGCCGCCCAGATGGACGTCGACGACGACGCCGCTACTGATGGTAGCGATGGTGACGCCTCTGACCTCGACGACGGCCCCAAGGAGTAGGCTAGTTGCCTTGCGTTAGTGATAGACTTTATCGCGATGGCCTTCTTTTGGTTCCCATGTATCTTGTTGTATCCTGTTCGATCTTGAGACTGGCGATCTTTTGGATCTTGGTTGTGTATGTGATGCTTGAACGCATGAAAGTCCAGTGTATGTATGCTGGCAACGTGGTTGTATGGAACGCGATGTTGCATTCGAAGTAATTTGATTAGTGATGTTGTTTTAATTGGAATGTGATTAATGTGCCTCTGTCTTATTGCATGACTTGTTCTCTCCAATAAATTTAGTATGGCATGATTGTTCATTCGGATACAATTACTACCACTTCGCTCAATTATTACTTGTTGCTGAAATATGCAGATGGCAAACACTCGCCGTGCCACGTATGAGGCCGCTGAAACTGGTGGCAACGGTGCAGGGGCTGGTGGGGGTGGTGCAAACAACGTCAACCACCAGGAGCCACAGCCAGAGCCACAATTGCCCCCTCCTCCACCGCTCACTGCAGAAGTGTTCTTCGCACAGTTCCTTGGAAGCCAGCGCAACGCCGAGCAGTCACAAAAGAATATGGAAGATTTTCTGCGTACCATTGCTGGAAATGTTCAGAGAGGAAATAATCAAGGTGGTGGCCATGGAGTGAACCAGTACAGCAATTTCAAGGATTTCATGGATACTAGGCCACCTATTTTTAAGGAAGCAGCCGAGCCACTCGACGCTGAAGAATGGATCAACACTATGGAAGATAAGTTCCGTGTGTTGAGACTGACAGAAGTCCTGAAAACAGAATATGCTGCACATCAGTTACAGGGACCGGCAGGGATGTGGTGGAAGCATCACCGCACCACTTTCCCTCCCAATGCCCAGATTACTTGGAGAGAATTCATTGAAGCGTTTAAGGGAGCTTATATTCCCTCAGGGTTGGTTGAGATGAAGCTCGGAGAGTTCTTGGCCTTAAATCAGGGTACCAAGACTGTAACACAGTATTTGCATGCATTTAACAACTTGTGCCGCTATGCTCCAGACATGGTCGACACAGATGCAAAGAGAATTGCTAGTTTCAAGAGAGGGTTAAGTCCGAAGATGATGAAGCATGTGGGTACCAATACCCGCGCCAGGTTCAATGACTTTGTCAGTGATTGTTTGAAACAAGAAAAGAACAACAACGCCTACACTGCATCCAAGAATCGCAAGAGGGTGTTTGAGTCAGGACCATCACAGTCCAGAGTTGTCACTGCAAATTGTCTTTCTTATCGTCCGTCCGCACCTGGTGCAAGGTTCAGGCCTCCACAGCATAAAACTCAGAACTACAAGGGACCACAGAAGCCGTACAAGATGGCCGTGCCGCCAGCAAAGATCACCGCAGCTGCAGAACAAAGCAACTCCAAGGGAGCAATAGGATCTACTGGTACAGTGAAGGGGCCCTGCTACAATTGTGGTCAGCCAGGCCACTTTTCAAAGTTCTGCCCTTATCCGCCTAGAAAGAAGCAACAGACTTACACTGCCCGTGTACACCATACCACCGTTGATGAGATTCTTGAAGGAGAACCTGTAACTGCCGGTAAGTTTCTTGTTAACCATCACCCTGCAGTTGTTCTATTTGATTCTGGATCATCGCATTCTTTTATGAGTCAAGCATTTGCACGGAAGCATGAACAACTATGCACAAAATTGAATTATGGTTATCGCATAAGTTCAGCAGGGGCTGATGTGCTAACCAATAAGATGGTTAGAGGGGCAACCCTTGAGTTAGATAGTCGGAAGTTTTGAGTGAACCTGATAGTTATGCCGGGACTAGTTTTGGATGTAATAATAGGAATGAACTGGATGAAAGACTGGGGAGCAGTCATAGATACAAGCAGTCGATTGCTTACCCTTAAGGATCCGCAGGGAGAGGGTACTTTTCAGGTACCATTGCCCAAAAGAACTGACCTTGTGAGTGTGACCTGTGCCATGGAAGTTGTTCCTATCCACCAGATCCCGGTAGTGTGTGAGTTCCCGGATGTGTTTCCAGAAGAGTTACCTGGCCTTCCTCCAGATAGAGATGTTGAGTTTGGAATCGAGTTGATCCCCGGAACAGCTCCTATTTCGAGGAGACCCTATCAGATGCCTCCGGATGAGTTAGCTGAGTTGAAAAAGCAACTGGAAGAATTGCTAAAGAAGGGGTTTATCCGACCAAGTAAGTCTGAATGGGGATGTCCTGCCTTGTTCGTGAAGAAAAAGAAAGAGGGTACTCTAAGAATGTGTGTGGATTATCGACCTCTTAATGCTGTAACTATCAAGAATAAATATCCTTTGCCTCATATCGATGTTTTGTTTGATCAGTTGGCTAAAGCTAGAGTGTTCTCCAAAATAGACCTAAGATCATGGTATCATCAGATAAAGATCAGGCCACAAGATGTCCCGAAAACCGCCTTTTCTACCAGATACGGGTTGTACGAGTATCTTGTTATGTCCTTTGGCTTAACAAATACTCCTGCATACTTTATGTATCTGATGAATACGGTTTTCATGCTAGAGTTGGACAAGTTTGTAGTTGTCTTCATTGATGACATTCTAGTATACTCTGAGAATGAGAAAGATCATGAAGAACATCTAAGAATTGTCTTGACTAGATTAAGAGATCATAAGTTGTATGCTAAGTTCAGCAAATATGAATTTTGGTTGAAGAAAGTTCCTTTCCTTGGTCATATTCTATCGGAGAATGGAGTTTCGGTAGATCCAAGCAAAGTGCAAGAGGTTATGGATTGGAAAACTCCAACCACAGTGCCAGAAGTTAGGAGTTTCCTAGGGTTAGCTGGTTACTATCGCCGCTTTATCCCAGACTTCTCGAAGATTGCTAAGTCAATGACAAGTCTGTTACAGAAAGATCATAAGTTCGTGTGGACAGAGGAGTGTGAGACAGCTTTACACACCTTGCGGAAACTGTTGACCACTACTCTAGTTCTTGCACAGCCAGACATCGAGAAACCTTTTGATGTGTTCTGTGACGCCTCAAAAACAGGATTAGGTTGTGTTCTAATGCAAGAAGGAAGAGTCATTGCTTATGCCTCCCGTCAGTTGAGAAAACATGAAATCAATTATCCGACACATGATCTTGAGCTTGCCGCCGTGGTGCATGCCTTAAAGATTTGGAGACACTATTTACTTGGTAATGTGTGCAATATTTTCACCGATCACAAGAGTCTCAAGTACATTTTCACCCAACCAGAATTGAACATGAGACAGCGAAGATGGTTAGAACTAATTAAAGATTACAACTTGAATATACAGTATCACCCTGGGAAAGCCAATGTGGTAGCCGATGCTTTGAGTAGAAAGTCGCATTGTCTGAATATGCAACCCTTACTCGAAGATGGTTTTAATCTAATGCACCCTGTCGTGTTACATAGTATTAAGATCAGTTGCATCTTGGAGAGTAAGATAATAGAAGGTCAGAAAGCAGACAAAGGGATATTCCACATCAAAAGAAAAATTAAAGAAGAACCTTCAAAACACTTCAGAGTGGACGAGCAGGACGTGTTGTGGTTCGACAACCGTCTTGTTGTTCCAAAGGATAGAGAGCTTAAGAATAAAATTATAGATGAAGCTCATCACTCTAAGTTATCCATTCATCCTGGCAGTAGTAAAATGTATCAAGAGCTGAGACCTTGCTTTTGGTGGACAAAGATGAAGAAGGAAATTGCAGCCTATGTGGCCCGATGTGACACATGTTGTCGAGTGAAAGCTATTCACATGAAACCTGCCGGATTGTTGCAACCTTTGTCAGTACCTAGTTGGAAGTGGGATGATATAAGTATGGATTTCATCACAGGTTTATAGACTACTCAGAAAGGCCATGATTCGATTTGGGTAATCGTGGATCGTCTTACCAAGACCGCTCACTTTTTACCTGTCAAGACAGTTTATAGATCACCTCAATATGCCGAGAAGTATATTGCGGAGATTGTGAGATTGCATGGCATACCGAAGATTTTTATAATAAATGGTTCGTAACCCAAATCTCGGGACGAGATTTTTATAAGGGGGGAGGGCTATAACACTCCGGTGTTACGCAAGCATTTGCATGGCAATCATATGCATGGCATTTCATATCATCATAATCATACATGCTAATATTATAATTTGAGTGAAATAAAAGCTTAGAAAGTGGTATTTGAGATGTAATATATTAATGCGCTAATCACATTCCATCAAAATTTTGCAACTACAAATCTTATATCACTTAGAACTATAGTTTAATTTTTGGAAGCAACTAGATAACTCAAAGTTTTGTCAAAAAAAAACTTGTTCAAAAATATTAATTAAAATATTCAAAAAATACTCCCTATTTTAGCTTTTATTCTTCAATTCAAAATCTATTGGGAATTTTTAGTTGGCCCCTTAATCAAAGTTGTAGAGAATTAAATTCTAAGCAACTTTTATTTTTGGGTCAATTCCAGAAAATGTCTTCTTCTTGTTTAAAATGGG
This sequence comes from Saccharum hybrid cultivar R570, assembly GCA_038087645.1. Lineage (NCBI taxonomy): Eukaryota > Viridiplantae > Streptophyta > Magnoliopsida > Poales > Poaceae > Saccharum > Saccharum hybrid cultivar. The sequence goes on from JAQSUU010000324.1 coordinate 1,961,617, forward strand.
GTTTGAAATCTGTGTTTGAATTTAATTTGAAATGAAAAATTTGAAAAAGATCAAAACCAGCTTAGCAGGCCGCCGCCTCGGATTCGGCCCGCTAGCCAAATCGGCCCGCGCCACTCCCGCGCGCGCGCCCGCATCCGCCTCCGCCGCGGCCCGGCCCAGCCAGCCCCCTCTCCCTTCTTCCCGCCCGCGCGCGCACGCTGGCGCCCCGGCAGCAAACGCCCGCCGCGTGGCGGCCGCATGCCGGTGACGCCACCGCGTGGCCGCTGTGGACCCCGCGCCCGCGCTCCACTTCAAAAACGACCGGGCACCTGGTCTTCCTTCCATTTCCGCCTCGCCTGCTCCCTTTCTTCCTCCCTCCGGTGAAAACCGCAGCGGAACACCGCTCGCCACCGAGCTCCGCCACCGTCATCGCCCTGTTCCGGCACCGGTGGACCACCTCCGTCCAATTGCCCGTGCACGAGGCTCCGCCCCATCCTCCCCTCCTCCGAACGAGTGTCGCCTTCTCCTCGTTTGTCCCGGTAGGGCTCAATTTTTCCCTCGCCTCGCCGCGCCACCGCGACGGTGCCGTTGAGCCCGTGCTCCGCCACCGCCTCGCTCGCCCTATCTCTGCCCTCCCGCGTCTCCTTCACGCGTTCGCCACTCTCTTGCGAGCGTTTTGCGCACCTTAGCTGGTCGCAGTTTGGCCGGAGCCGGACGTTGGCCCTCGGCCACCGCCGCGACGTCGAGGCCACGGAAGCCGGCGACCTCGCTCTGCCCTTCGTTCTCCCCTTTCGGTGGACTGGGCTACGCCTGTGGGCCGCGCCCCGAGCAGGCCGGCTTGGCCGTTCCCCCCGCGCGCGCAAAGCCGGGCCAAGAACGGCCATGGGCCGGTTTGATTCCACGGGCCGGCCCAGTTTCAATAATAAAAACCGTTTTCTGTTTTCTTTTATTATTCTTGATGAAAATGCTTTGGAAAATATCTTAACAGTCATTTCAGCTCCAAAAATTGTGAAATAAATTTATCTAGATTCATTAGAACCAGATCTACAATCTAAAAATATTGCATGTCATTTTTGGAATACTTTTCTGTAGAGCTTTAATTAATTCTTAATATTGCTGATATCTTGTAAAATAGCTAGTAAATCCTATATGTATCAGAAAAATATGATTTTAAGTTTGTTAATCTTCATATATCATGTACTTACTAGGAAAATATGTTTCATGCATGTGCTATGGAAAACTTTGGAGAAGTAGTTCAAGTACCTTTAATGGCTGATTTTTGTTATTTTTGCTAGAGAGCAAACTTTGTATAAAACATGCATGTGATAATTTTTGTACAATCATAGTATGCTATGAAGAACCTAGGAAAAATATTAATTCTGTTGTTTGACACTTTTCATAGTACAAAGTAATTTCATGCTTATTTTTATGCTATAGCTTGTCATTTTTGTATAGGATAGTTTACTTATCCAAATGCCATGAAATTTTTATGGTAGTCTGTTTAGAGTAGTATTATGCTACTGTAATTTTATTAGATTTTTAGGAGCATCAGAAATATATGTTGCTATTCAAACCTATTATTACTTAGGGTTTAAGCAAGTGTTGCTTTAAGTGTGATTAAGAAATTAGTAAAGCTTTGGTGTATCTTTGAAGTATTTCATAAGATAGGTTAACTTAACATAATAGTAGTAGAAGAGAATGCAGTAGATGACATATGCTTGTAGTGTATAGTTTCTTGGATGATGTTGACTACCTTGCATTTCAACATATTCATTGTATTCATCTCCTTCGATGCACACTTGCATAATCACTTACGCGCATTGCATCATACAGGATCGCAAACCAAAAACCCAGTCGTCTTACCCGAGGAGCCAGAGGAGCAGATCGAGGTGCAGCAGCAGGAGGTGACAGAAGCCAAAGAAGAGGTCGGTGAAGATCTCCCGGAGTGCCCCGATCACCGTCCGAGCTCCTTCGAGAGAGGCAAGCCCCGGAGCATTTCTCTCCCGGTTTGCAAATAATTTATTATTAACTTTACTTAATTTGATGCATTACATTTAGGAGTTTTTTGCAAATGTTGCTGCATTATACCTTGCTTACCTTTGTTATACCATATCCTTGTTACCCTGGTATCCGCAGTCGAGTCAATGCTTAGCTGGCTTAGACCGGTAGAAGTCGGGTGATTTTCTGTCACCTGCGAGCTATAGGTGGTTACCTGGATCTGTTTGGTTGACTATGAAGTCATGGTATAACTAAGTGTGAAATGAATTTGAGACCGGGCGGAAACTTGCAGGGTTTCGGACTATAGTGTTTTCCGTCTGTGTCGGTTAAGGACCGTCCGTTGTTGTCCCTCGGGTCATGTTGAACGCATGCCTCACATTTAGCTGGCCAGATAAAGTACCTTCCGACCACGAAACTGGGAGATTATTCGGGCCGAGTGAATTGCCCGCAACGCACTGTACCGGAGCAGTAGTGGCAGGATACGGGGGCGCGATGATAAGGCCAAAGAGCAGTCGGGCGGCCCCCGGGTACAAGTGGTTCCTGGCAAGCTCGCGACTTTACCTGAATGGTTGACTCAGTGACCAACACCTCACTTTAGCGGGTGAGTGAGGTTTGTGTGAGGAATAACTTACCAGCTGGTTAATAATCGATTCGAATCGCCATCGTTCACTGGATAGTGAACACTTGACTTGAGCTACTTCATCGTAGTAATATTGATGAATCACTTGGATAGTTATGTGAAAGATAACATGATAACTACTGTTAATGATCAATGGTAATCCTTACTTGCTTAATTACATGTTACTCTAGCACCATTGCAAACATAGTTGGTAGGGTAATAAAGATTTAATTACTGCATGCTTTTGGAAAGGAGTTGCTAAGTTAAAAATGCTTTTCTTGCAAATGAGTCAGCTATCCCACCAGAAAGCCTATCATGATTCCTTGGTGTCTCTTATTTCTGGTTTATGACGGGTAAGTCTAGCTGAGTACCTTCTCGTACTCAGGGCTTTGTTCCCACTTGTTGCAGATGGACAGATGTACTATGGCTATTGTATCAACTGTCTCTATCCTGCAATGGGCGAAGCATAGGACCATGGGTAATGGTCATTTGTTACTTCTCGTCTGATGCTTTTGCTGGAGATGATCACAAGCTGGCACTTTATTCCAAAATGTTGTGTGTGTGCGTGATTTGAACTACCGCTTCCGCTACTTTTAGTCAAACCTGGTTTGTAATAACTATGTTTAAACTCCGATGTATTTTATGCCGCGAACTTTTATGTAACTTATGATGGTAACCGTTAAACTTAGTACGATCTTGGCTGTTATGAGAAATGGTTTGAAATCCGTCGAGATTTCACGGACTACCGGGTTATACGGGCTTAAGTTTGTTGAATTGTCCTTCCGTTGGATGATTTTCCTACTTAATTTCGTATAAATGGGGCGGTTCTGTTACAGAACCGGACCTTGATCACTCTTGCAAGAACAATGCTAGATGAGTACAACACACCGGAGAAATTGTGGGCCGAGGCAATCAACACCGCATGCTATGCTTCAAATCGCCTCTTCCTACAAAAGTTCCTTTGCAAGACCCCTTATGAGTTTCTAAATGGGAAAAAGACGGACGTCTCATTCTTCCGGGTGTTTGGTTGCAAATGCTACATCTACAAGAAGCGTCAACACCTAGGGAAGTTCCAAAGATGTTGTGATATTGGTTTTCTTGTTGGTTACTCATCAAAGTCCAAAGCATATAGAGTATTTAACCATGCCACCGGTTTGGTTGAAGAAACATATGATGTGTAATTTGATGAATCTAATGGCTCCCAAGGAGCAATTGAGAATTATGATGATATAGGTGATGAACCATTGAGGGAGGCCATGAAGAACATGCCGGTGGGAGACATCAAGCCTAAAGATGATGAAGACGATGTACAAATTGTCAATCCACCATCTTCATCATATGTGCCTCAAGATGATGATAAGAATGAGAGAGTTAAAAATGAAGATACTCATGTCTCTCATTAACAAACCGAGGCACAAGCACAAGATGTTGATGCTCCCCATCCTACTCCTCAAATGGTTGATCGAAGAAACTCACCCCTACTTCAAGCACATCCACAAGATCTCATCATAGGGAGTCCTACAAAGGGTGTAATGACTCGATCTCAAAAGTTTGCTTCTTTTATTGAACATCACTCTTTTGTCTCTTGTATTGAACCTAAGAATGTAGAAGAAGCTCTTCAAGATCCAGATTGGGTGAATGCCATGCATGAAGAATTGAACAACTTCGACCGCAATCAAGTTTGGACACTTGAAGAGCATCCAAAAGGTGCAAGAGTCATTGGAACCAAGTGGGTGTTCCACAATAAGCAAGATGATCAAGGTGTAGTAGTAAGAAACAAGGCAAGACTAGTGGCAAAAGGGTTCTCTCAAGTTGAAGGTCTTGATTTTGGAGAGACTTTTGCACCCGTTGCAAGACTTGAAGCCATTCGTATCCTTCTTGCATATGCATCACATCATGATATGAAACTATATCAAATGGATGTGAAAAGTACTTTTTTAAATGGTTTCATAAATGAACTAGTCTATGTTGAACAACCTCCTGGGTTTGAAGACCCTAGATATCCTAATCATGTTTATAGGTTGTCCAAGGCGCTATATGGGCTCAAGCAAGCCCCTAGAGCGTGGTATGAGCGCCTCTGGGACTTCCTCGTTGAGAAGGGCTTCACTATTGGGAAGGTTGACACCACACTATTCACCAAGAAGTTTAATGAAGAGATCTTCATTTGTCAAGTCTATGTTGATGATATTATTTTTGGGTCAACAAATGAAGATCATTGCAAAGAATTTGGTGAATTGATGTCAAAAGAATTCGAGATGTCAATGATTGGTGAGCTAACATTCTTCCTTGGGTTTCAAGTCAAGCAAATGAGAGAGGGGATTTTTATCTCTCAAGAAAAGTATACCAAGGATCTTCTCAAAAGATTCAAGATGGAAGAATGCAAGCCAATCAAGACCCCAATGCCAACTAATGGACATCTCGACCTAGATGAGGGAGGTAAACCAATCAATCAAACTCTTTACCGTTCTATGATTGGTAGCTTGTTGTACCTTACCGCATCTAGGCCCGATATCATGTTTAGTGTGTGCATGTGTGTCCGCTTTCAAGCGTGCCCTAAAGAACCTCACCTAAGTGTCGTAAAAAGAATCCTAAGATACCTTAAGTATACCCCAAGCATCGGACTTTGGTACCCCAAAGGAGCTAGATTCCCACTAGTTGGCTACTCCGATTCGGATTATGCCGGTTGCAAAATTGATAGAAAAAAGCATATCCGGAGGATGCCATTTGCTTGGGAGATCCTTAGTATCTTGGTCATCTAAGAAACAAAATAGTGTGGCTTTGTCCACCACCGAGGCAGAATACATTGCCGCGGGGGCTTGTTGTGCACAAATCCTATACATGAAACAAACCCTTCTAGACTATGGAGTTGTTCTTGAAAAGGTGCCGCTTTTATGTGACAATGAAAGTGCGGTTAAAATTGCTAATAATCTGGTACAACACTCTCGCACCAAGCACATTGATATCCGCCACCACTTTCTAAGAGATCATGTTGCTAAAAATGATATATCACTAGAAGGTGTAAGAAGTGAAAATCAATTAGCGGATATCTTCACTAAACCTTTAGATGAGGCTACCTTTTGTAGGTTAAGAAGTGAACTAAATGTGCTTGATTCTAGTAACTTTAAAAAATGAGTTTGTGTTGTCCCTTGCATTGCATTGTATTTTATGTCATGTTTAATATCCCGCAATGCATCTAGGACTTGTCTAACATGGTTACGATAACCCTCCTTTGGAGGAGTGAAAAAGCCTAACCATGGATCAAACTTGACAAGCAACCTAGCCTTTCTTTCTTGTTTTGCATTGCATATGCATGGTTGTTGCTTTGTCGTTTCTCTTCGGTTTAGCTTTGAGTAACCACTATGTTCGTCCATGAATAGAGAGAGCATTTGAAGCTCCCAAGGGTTCATAAACTCTATTTCATGGCCATACGTTGCTCCTCGGATGTTTATTGAATATTTTCTTAAAAATAATACTAGCCTAAGGCAAAATATTTTGAAAATTTTGAGGGTTTGAGTGAGGTCTCTCATATCAGGTTCCAATTGGTGTTTATTTGAGTCTCTTTGAATTGGAACTTGTCTGGGAGAAGTCGCGTCGAAAAACGGTTTGAAAGAGCCTTTTACAGTGACCGAACGCTGCATCGGACGCGGTTCAGCTTCACCAGCGCGTCCGGTCTCGGCGTCCACCAGCGCGTCTCGTCATTCCCAAAGTTTTTCTTCGAAACCTCTAACCGGACACTGCACCGAACGTGCCCCTGTCGACCACCGCGTCCGGTCCCGGTAACCACCACCGCGTCCGGTCATCCGTTCCAACTTTTCGGGCTATGTCTAACCGGACGCTGTCAGCGTCCGATCGTGGATAATCGAACGCGTTCGATCATTCCAGGAGCTTACTGGAATATGACCGGACGCTGTCTCCACCGCGTCCGGTCATTCGACCACCGCGTCCGGTCATCACGCGAAAAGCGGATCTCAACCCTTTTTTAACCGTACGGTCGGATCTCAATCTCTTTCTCGTTTTTCATCCGCCGCCGCCATACTCGCTGACTCGTCGATTCACCGAGCCACCGTGTCACCGAGGCCGCGTGCCCCTGCCCACAGCCACAGCTGCGCCCTCGCCGTGCCACAGCGCCGTCGTGCCCACGCCCGCGCCCGTGCTGAGCCGCAGCGCTACCGTGCCAGCGCCCGTGCCCGCACCGAGCCGCAGCCGTGTCCGCAGACCTCGTCGGAGCCGCGCCGCCGCAGCTGCGCCACCGAAGACGGCCCGCGCCCTAGCTCCTCCTCTCCTTGCCGCGCGCGCCCACCTCCGAGGGTTTCGCCCACCACCGCAAAAAACCCTAACCCTAGCCACCCTTCGTTCGCCGAGATTTTTCGCGAGTTTTTTGTCTCCGCGATCAACTCTGTCTCCATGATTGTCTCCGTCTCCGCAAGGTGATGTTTTCTCCTTGGATTAGGGTTTACCATCGATTTTCCGGTGAATTACTAAATCAATCGTCGATCTCTCGGTATTCCAGGGTTTCGATCGCCGTCTTCGGGTAACCCTAACACGTCGAGATCGTCTTCCGCTCATCGGATCATCGCTCGTCGAGGTAGCTATCACAGTCATCTCATATCTTACCTCACCTGCTTGCTCTTATTAGGATCTCACTTATCTTTTAGATAATATATGTTGCTTATAGTAGATCCATCTATTCTATCATTTCAGTTTGTCCTGTCAGTGATGAGTGTGTCAGGTGATCAGTTGTGAGTCCGAGGCCAAGCCTGCGGATACGGATTGAGGCCAAGCCTCACAAGTGTCAGTACATCATCTGCTCTTTTTAGTTTGTCTCAGTACAACCACTTGTCAGTATGGTTCGTTGCAAGAACGCTGGTGGGGCACCTAGTGATGGGGATGACAGTCCCCCAAGGAGGACAGAGGTAGCTCGCGGGAAGCGAGTAAAGATTGCTGCCAAGAAAAGGAAGAGAACTCTTACAGAGGCAGAGATAGCTCAGGCAGTTGCAGATGCAGCAGAGGCAGCTGAGAGAGGTGGCAGGAGCAGTGGTATTCGCATTGGCGAGAGTCGCTTTCATCTTGAAGGTCGACAACTCGGTACAGAGGCCACAGTGGAGACAGTGGATGCCCCTGCAGAGCAGCCTACAGAGGATCCAGAGGAGACTGAGGAGCATACAGTATAGACTCCACAGCGTCGTTGCTCAGGACGTATGCGAGCTCAGGTCACTCCCAGGCCAGAGGGTCAGCATCGTGGAGGTCGTCCACCTCCCAGGGCTAGAGGTCATCCCCCTATTGAGCACTTTGACCTCAGGGGTGCTACAGCCAGACAGGTTCAGGCCCTCAGATTTGTTGAGGTCACTCGGTGGTTCCCACCTCAGCGGGATCCCCGAGTGTCAGAGGGTTTCTACACTCCTCTGCACAAGGATTTCTACAGGGCCTATGTCGACAGTGGGATTGCTTTCAGACCACAGAGAGTCTGTCGACTAGAGGCATTAGTTGAGGTGGTTGGTGAGCAGCTTCGTCCATATCTATCTTTTCTGCCTGGACTATCAGATCTCTTTGGATGGACTAGAGCGTACTGCGGGACCTGGGTCAGAGAGTTTTACTCCTCACTATGGATTGACCCAGCACATCAGTTCATCCACTTTGCCTTCAGAGGTCGTGACCGCAGGTTATACAGCACCAGGGTACGAGAGATTCTTAGACTCTCTGCTTCAGAGACCAAGATCCATCATCTGTGCTTCGGACAAACTGCTCCTCCGAGACGCCCTCACGGCGGGACAGTGCCTCCTACTGATTTGATTCGACCCTATTTCCGTGAGCCTTTTGGCGAGGGGTCTCGACGCACACCAGCCAGCCTGACACCCATAGCGAGAGTACTGGATGCTATAGTGAGGAGGACACTTCTTCCAAGACTTAGATACAGAGAGGGTCTGATTCACATGCAGCTGTGGGTTGTACATTACCTCGTCTCACAGACCCTGTTTGACCTTTGGGATCTGATGCTTTGTGAGATAGAGGACACCTTGGCAGAGGGCTTCAAGGGACACAGGCAGCTACCATATGCACACTGGATTTTCTTCATCATCAGGTCTGCCTATGAGTTGCCTGCTGAGATTAGAGCTAAAATTTCTGATACCACCACAGCCTTCCTAGAGTATGACATCCGCCAGCTGTGGGCATCAGTGACCAGAGAGCAGGCACCTGGCCCAGGACAGCGACAGAGGCCCAAGGTACCAGAGACAGCTGCTGAGCAGGACGAGACCGTCGAGAGTCTTGCCAAGGCAGAGCTCGTAGATTTAGATGCTCAGCCGGCTGATCAAGCCGAGGATGTGGCCACTGACAGCACCGATGAAGATTATCAGCCCATCCCCCGGTACCGCTCTTCTCGGCCTCACGACCATGAGGCCGGTGGCTCTGGCTCAGCCTCCCGCTCAGATCCAGCCATGGTGACTATACTTGAGAGATTGACCCAGGCCCAGAAGAGACAGGAGATCCAGATGCAGCGACAGGCACAAGACTCAGCTGCAGCGTTCGCACAGACTCAGGCTCGCCAGGATGAGCTCCAGAGGCAGCAGCTCGAGTTTCAGCGACAGTAGTTCGAGATGCAGAGGCAGCAGGCAGCCACTCAGCAGCAGTACTTAGAGCTCCTGCGCCACCTTGTCACTGTGGGAGTACCGCCACCACCGTCTGTCCTGACTCCAGCTTTACAGTCCAGTGGACCTCAGAGTCAGGGGCAGCCGAGCTTTCAGTACACCTCTCCCTAGCAGCAGGTACCGCAGATGTTTCAGTCTCCGAGCTACACGCCTATTCAGACATGATTCACTCCACCAGCTCAGCCGGGACCTCACCTACTTTCAGGCACTATATTCCCTGGTTTCAGTGCTACATACAGTGAGCTAACTGGACAGCCGACACCATCGCATTCTACCTTTGTGACTACCTCAGACATGTCAGTTTCAGAGACTGCTGTGTTTCTAGTGACAGGGGCTGCCACTACAGACACTCTGCCATCTTCAGTCACATCTACAGATCCTTCCACTCTTGGTGTTCTTCAGGCTTAGGTGACAGTGACTGATCCTATAGTTGCTTCTACACCTTCAGTTGCTGCACCTGCTTTACCGACCTAGACCGCTTCTCTATCACATCTATCTACAGAGGGTCAGCCTAATAGTTCAGAGTCTGAGGAGGACACTTCGCAGTTCGTGATCACTCCGTGCTCCTCGGCACCCGACACGACAGCCTCAGTTCCCCCGTCAGATCCTTAGATTAGTTTTTGGCGGTTGATGCCAAAGGGGGAGAGAGAGCATAGTTTCAGGGGGAGTGGTGATAGAGGGTTTCATTTTTCGTGTGTGCTACATTCATGCATCATGTTTATTTTTCTCGCCCTGCATTGTGTGACTTTGAGTTTGTGAGACTATGTCTTAATATTTATGTCACTTAATGTTTTTAGCTCATAAGGTTGTGCTTCCGTGCCTTACTCTGATTTCATATGAGCTATGTTTTATGTGTACTAACTCTTTATGTTTTATCTTATGAGTACACTCAGTTGGCTTAGAACACATAAGCAATGACTAACCCCTTGTGCTTATAGCTTTATGCTTATGTAAACCAAGCACGATTGAAAACCTCAACTCATATCTTCTAAATCTAAGTGTTGTCATCAATCACCAAAAAGGGGGAGATTGAAAGCATCTAGGCCTCGGTGTTGGTTTCGGCAATTGATGACAACGCATTATTACCATGACTAACGTGTGTTTTGTAGAAACATTGGTAAGTTAGGTCATGGAGATGATAATTGCTTTGGGCAATATGGTATTCATGTCCCTTGATGGAAATCATTTCGGTTTTCAAAGGATCAACGACAAGATTAAGGACGGTTAGTTCCAGATGTCAAGGTGTTAAGTTACATCTGGAATAGTCGTTAGGATCTTTGTTTCTTCCTTTGACCGTACTATAAAGGGGGGCATGAGCGAGTAGCTTGACCTAGGTGAGTCTTCTATTTAGGTGTGGTGTACACTTGTCAACTTAGCACTAGGTAGCTCTAGAAAAGCTCAGAGTTCAGTTGGAAGCAACTTGATTCAAGTTGCGTCGCGTTTAGAAGTCGTTTGAGCAGTTTACCTATGACCGGACGCGTCCGGTCAGTACTAACACTTCACTGCGGGTTTAACTGATCGACCGGACGCGGTCTTTGAGAGGACCAGACGCGGTGGTCAGTCTGACACGTGTTCCAGAGGGTAAACAGCGTAATCGGACGTGACTGTGAAGTGATCGGCGCGTCCGGTCATGTTCCAGTAAGGTCCCGTGGTGACCTGACGCGTCCGGTCACCTATGATCGGACGCGGTCGTGCGTCAGGTCATTCTTCAGCTAAGCTCTTGCATGATCGGACGCGTCCAGTCATCCCTGATCGGCGCGTCCGGTCTTCATAGATCGGCGCGTCCGGTCACTCAGCGTAACTTTCAGTTTTCGACCGTTACACTTGACCGGTGCGTCCGGTCATGTCGACCGGCGCGTCCGGTCAGTGCACGTTTTGCTGTTTCGGCAGATAACGGTTGGATTTATCTGAGGGGTGTATAAATACATCCCCTCCACCTCTTTTAGATGTCTTTTGCTCATTTGTTCAGCTGAGAAACACCTTTGAAGTGCAAGGGAGTGCAAGAGCCCTAGTGAGGATAGAGATTTGACAATCAAAGTTTGAGATTCCTCTCTAGTGATAAGAGTGTAGCAAGTGTGTATCTATCTTCTCAGTAGGTTTGTTGTGGTCAAGTGAGAGTTCTAGCTTGTTACTCTTGGTGATCGCCATCACCTAGACGGTTTGGTGGTGATTGGGAGTTTGGTGATCATCCGACGAGATTATGGATGAGCCAACTTAAGTTGTGAGCGGTTTTGGGTGATTCGCCACGACGGAGTGTCGAAGAATCAACCCGTAGAGAGCACTTGATCCTTACGCGGATCGAGGGGGAGCTACACCCTTGCGCGGGTGCTCCAACGAGGACTAGTGGGGAGTGGCGACTCTCCGATACCTCGGCAAAACATCGCCGTGTTCCTAACCCTTACTTTTAAGCATTTACTTTCGTGCATTACTTTCATTGCTTGTTTACTTTCCTAGAATTGCCATGCTAGTCTAGGTTTGGAACTTAGGGTGCAAAACTTTTATCGGTAGAATCACAAGGAACACTAGTAGGCACTAGGGGTGAAGTTTGGCTTGTAGGATTTAATTCTTGCAATTAATTTGTAGAGAAGCCCAATTCACCCCCCTCTTGGGCATCTTGATCCTTTCAGCCACAAAATTATCTCCCGAAGCTTCTAAAAATTAATTTAGCTCTTCAAAAATGGGAAAATATTAAAAATATATATATAGAAAAACTCCAAAACATTATAATTGTTGGATAAATACATTTTAAAAACTTTCCAAAACAAAAATATGAGATACAAACATTAAGAATAAAAGATTCATTTGATGTTGAATTGATTCATGCTTGTTGCGTCTCATGTTTTTGTTGTGAATTTTTTTAAAAGCATGTTTAGACATCAATTAGCATGTTTTGGTAAATTTTCAGATTTTTTTTAATATTTCACAATTTTCTAGAGCTTAATCTTTTTTAAGCTTTTGGAAAACTTTCACGAGATTTAAATACTTTGTTTGAGATTATTGTGTCCTAATATATCTCTAGGAATTGTTTAAATAAATTTAAATCTTAGAAATATTTTTTGACAGTTTTCAAACCTTACCAAGTATTTACTATCTTTTACTACAAAAATTGATTAAACCGCCTTGAAAATCACTTGTAACCTGGCTGAGAGCTAATTTAAATAGTTTTGAGACTTGAGAGGCTAAGATTTCTGGTTTTGAAGTTTGAAAAAGAGTTAGATCATGACATATCTTAAGGCTTGTTTGGCTACACACAAATCCACCCCAATCAATCCCTCCCAAACCACGTGTAAATTCCACCTCAGTCGCTCCCAAACCGCATGGATTAAGGTGAATTAGTGTGCAGCCAATCGAAGTCTTAGGAGGTAAAAGAAATTTATATTTTCCTTCGGCCTTCGGTTGTGGCAGAATAGCTCATGGGCCAGCGAAGGGACGGATTTATGGGCTTTTTCTCTATCGGAGTACAAGAGTCAAAAGTAGGCCGAAATATTATAAAAGAGGCCCGTTAATGTCCGCGCAGTATTGAGTCCGCACGGGTCCAATGGGTCGAAACTGCTTACCCACTACGGGCGCGGGAGTATACATTGCCCATTGGTGTGTCCGCTGACAGGAACACACGGATACACGACCACACGTTCACCTACCATCAGCTATTCAGCTTCCTCCCGGAAATCTCATCCCCATGAATTTCCACACGGCCAGCTTCTACGCTTCCGCGGCGATCTCCACAGCCCCCAAAATACCGGCTGGGTTGGATAGTGGTCGCTTTGCCTGCCCCAATCAGAGATCTCTGGGCACTCGGACCTTCAGATCTCCTGCTAGCCTTGTTGCTACTACTCCGACCCGCTGCACCCTCGCCAACGCCTTGGATCCGAGCTCAGATATCGTACTCGACACTCCGTTCTTCCGCATCTACAGCGACCGGCGCATCGATCGCTTGGACGGCACCGATACCGTGCCGGCCAGCTTTGATCCCAGCACCGGCGTCACCTCCAAAGATATTGTAATAGACAGCGACACCGGCCTCTATGTTCGCCTCTACCTCCCGAGCACGGCCATGTAACCGAACCAATCTACAAGGCCAAGTATAGGTAACTGGTTTGGGGATACTCGATAAATTCGACACTCCGGCCACCGGCCAGGAGCTCGCCGCCGACGCCAAACGGCTCGGTTCAAGTGTTCAGATCGAGTTCAAAGTTCTTCTTCGTTTGCAAGGCATTACATAGGAGCCAACCGGCGTCCTGACCCGTTACATGGGCTTTACGCGAATGAGAAAGCAATTTGGGCCGTCACTTCCTTCATGCCCAGTCCGGCCCATAGAAGAAGGGGTTGGGCCGTCTGTTGCGAACGCCCTTCTGAATATTCCCGCCATGTTCAGGTTCTTCAGCTTCCGACCTGTCAGCTCCTTCAGGTCCAGGTCCTCCTGCTTCACCGATACGATCTGGATCTTCCGAGATGTCATTACCTTGAGTAGAAGTGCGGTGGCCGGTGACATCCCCCCTTCCACGAGAAACGGCTTGTCCCCAAGCCGGTGCACGAGGAAAATCTTGGCGTAGTGCATCTTCATCTTCCCAGGTAGATAGCTCGGTAGGGAGATGGGACCACTTGACCAGCACTTGAGATGTTGCATTGTTGTTATGGAGGTGAAGGCGTCTGTCCAATATCAGCTGTGGTACCTGAAAATACAGAGAAGGATCTGGGAGTTCCTTACTGACAGGAACATTGGATGCAACAGCCTGTTTCAGTTGTGAGACGTGAAAGACAGGATGGATCAGGCAGCCAACTGGTAACTGAAGCTGATATGCAACATCATTTATCTTGGCCACCACCTTGAATGGCCCGAAGTAGCGGTATGAGAGCTTGTTGGAGGATCGAGTTGCCAGAGAAGTTTGCACATAAGGCTGAATTTTGACAAAAACAGAATCCCCAATTTGGAAAGTGCGAAAGGACCTGTGCTTGTCAGCTTGAATTTTCATTTTGCGTTGAGCACGAAGAAGATGCTGTTGAGCTAACTGCTGCATAAGATCTCGGTCTTTAAGCCAGGAGTCCAAATCAGAGTGATCACTGGATCCAGGGATGTCAAGGCCTAGTTCACTGGGATGATGACCATAAAGCACATAAAAAGGTGTATTGCCCAAAGAAGAGTGGGAGGATGTGTTGTACCAGAATTCCGCTAAAGGTAGCCAGGATGACCACTTGGTAGGGCTGGAATTCACAAAGCATCTCAGATAAGTTTCAAGGCATTGGTTGACTCGCTCAGATTGACCATCAGTTTGTGGGTGATAGGCACTACTCATTTGCAAATTGGTGCCAATAAGTTTGAACAACTCCCGCCATAAATGACTAGTGAAGATCTTGTCTCTGTCTGAGATAATTGCTTGAGGTAAACCATGCAACTTGAAAATATTGTTCATAAACAGTATTGCCACTTGTAATGCTGTGAAAGGATGTGACAGAGGGAGGAAGTGAGCATACTTGGAGAATCTGTCAACAACCACCAATATGCAATTATAGGATTGTGATCTGGGGAGGCCTTCGATGAAATCCATGGTGATAACCTTCCAAGAACCATCAGGAATGGGGAGAGGAGATAACAGTCCTGGAGAGGCCACTCTCTCAGTTTTAGCTTGTTGGCAAACCATGCATTGAGCCACATAATCTTTGACAGTTTGCTTTTGGTGAGGCCAAGCAAATAATCTTTTAATTCTGTTGTAAGTGGCTTCAAATCCTGAGTGTCCTCCGACGGCACTAGAATGAAGTGCAAACAATATCTGTTGCTGAATCTCAGGAATATTACCAATCCAAATTCTGGAGTTGAAGTAGATCAGGCCTTTGTTCAATGAAAATTTGCCAGAAGGTGATTGTATTGCTAATTCTTGTAATAGTTTGGATGAGTCAGGATCCTGAGTATAAGATTCCTGGAGAGTGTGAACCCAACTAGAGGTTACTGTGGACAGAGCTGTCAGGTCATGGTCAGGAGCATGAGTGGTTCTGGATAACGCATCAGCCACTCTATTTTCTTTGCCTTGTTTATAGATGATCCTGTAACTGAGGCCCATTAATTTGGTTAGTGCCTTATGCTGCCATGGTGTAGCTAATCTTTGATCATCAAGATGAATCAAACTCTTCTGATCAGTTTTGATAATAAACTCTGAGTGCTGAAGATAAGAGCGCCAATGGTCTACTGCAAGTAGGATGGCAAGACATTCCTTTTCGTAGGTTGAAAGGCCTTGAGCCTTGGGTCCAAGAGCTCTACTGACATATGCTATGGGGTGACCCTCTTGCTGTAGCACTGCTCCAATGCCTTTATCCGAAGCATCAGTCTCCAATTCAAAGGGTTTTGAAAAATCAGGGAGGGCAAGAACTGGTGCTGTCATTAGAGATGTCTTGAGGGTTTGGAAAGAAGCTTCAGCTTCAGATGTCCAGACATACAGTTCACCCTTTTTTAGCAAATTTGTCAATGGTTTAGAGAGAAGGCCAAAATGTCTGACATATTTTCTATAATACCCAGCCATGCCAAGGAAACTTCGTAATTCTTTAACATTCTGCGGAGAAGGCCACTCAGAAATGATTTGGATCTTTTTGGGATCTGTGGAGACACCTTCTGGACAGATTACATGACCCAAATAGTTCAACTGTTGCTTTGCAAAAAAGCATTTAGATAGCTTGACATAGAGTTGGTGTTGTTGTAAGAGCTGGAAAACTGCCTCAATGTGTTGCAAATGCTGCTCCCAAGTGGCACTATAGATCAACACATCATCGATAAACACAACCACAAATTTCCGGAGTAAAGGAGCTAGAATTGTGTTCATAATCTCTTGGAAAGTAGCTGGTCCACCAGTGACGCCATAGGGCATTACTTGATACTCATAGTGACCATTATGAGTTTGAAAAGCTGTTTTGTACTCATGTCCAGCAGCCATTCGAATTTGATGGAATCCAGAGCAAAGATCGATGGAAGAAAACCAAGCAGCTCCATGTAATTCATCAAGTAGTTCATCAATTATAGGCAGGGGGTATTTGTTTTTCACAGTTAATGCATTGAGTCTTCGGTAATCAACACACAGACGCCAATCTCCGGTCTTCTTTCTGACTAAAAGTGCTGGAGATGAAAATGGACTGGAACTATGCTTGATGAGTCCCTTATCCAGCATTTCTTGTATTTGTTTCTCAATCTCGTCCTTTTGGAATGGGTTATAACGATATGGACGCAATCGGAATGGAGATGCTCCAGGCATGAGAGGGATAGTATGATCCCCGTCTCTTTTTGGAGGTAGACCGGGCAAAGGTTGGAAAAGTGATGAATATTTATCAATGAGTGCTTGAATTTCAGCAGGAAGTGGAGTATCTGCAGATTCAGGGGCTGTGGTAGAATGTAATTGCACATAATAAAGGACAGAATCTTGTTTCCTCATAGCAGCCAACTGACTTGGAGTAACAGGTGGTCCCACTATTGCCTGAGTTTGAATGCCCTGAATTCGAACTGTTTTCCCGTTGTGCTCAAGCCGAAGCCATTTCTCTCCCCAATGGATTTCCATAGGACTGTTATTTTCCAGCCAATCCATCCCTAATACCACATCATAGCTGCTGAGCGGTATTATCTTGAAAGTATTGGTGAATGTGATACCCTGCAAATTCCACAGCTGATTGGGTAATTCATGTGTGCATTGGAGTAGATTGCCATTAGCTACTCGAACTTGCACTGGATTTGCTAGAGCTTTCTTCTCTTTAAGTCTGTTGCCAAATTCGTCACTGATGAAACAGTGAGTGCTCCCTGAGTCAACCAGCATATATACTTCTTGATCAGCTAGAAATCCTCTTAATCTCATAGTTCTTGTGCCTTCAATGCCTTTCATAGCCTGCACTGAGATGGCCATTAAGTCTTCTCCTGAATCATTTTCCTCTGCATCATAGTCCTGGTGCTCAAGAGGACTATCAGACAAAAATTCCCAGACTTCCTCCATGGCATGCAAGGAGACAGTTTGACATTTGTGGCCTGGATTCCATTTTTCACCACATTTGAAACACAGTCCCTTTGCCTTTCTGTACTGCTTGAGGGTTGATAACCTGTCTGTCCCATTCTTTCCCTTGCCAAAATCAACAGGTGTCTTATCCTCGCCTGGACTCGGAGAGTACTTAGGAGAGTAATTGGCTGGAGAGACAACTCCTTTAGCATGATCTGGTGAGAATTGCTTGAAACTGGAATTTGGTTCACCCAACCGACGACTGCTGATTGGTCCCAACAGTGCTTCTTCCTGCAACAAAGCCAAGGAACTCGCAGAGTCGAGGTCTTGAGGTCTATGCATCATAATGACAGATTTGATTTCTTTTTTAAGGCCATCTACAAATCTGTTGGTTATAGTGGCTGGGGAAAAAGTAGGATCATGTGCAAGAAGCTGATGAACAAGATCACAAAACTGTTCAATATACTCATGCACCATATGAGTTTGGCGAATATGGAAGAATTGCCGGAGGAGATGGTTATGTTCATCTTTGTCAAATTTGGCACAAACAGTGGCGCTAAAATCATCCCAAGACATGGCTAGAAGAGTGGCTTGGACAGTTTGGTACCAAAGAGCAGCAGACCCACTAAGATGCATGGTAGAATAACGGATCCAAAGATTAGGATGGACTTCATACACATCAAAGAAGGTCTCACAGTGTTTTAACCAGAGTTTGGGGTTGGTGCCATCAAATTTAGGAAATGGTAAATCAGGCATTGCAGGATGATGCATAGGTTTAGGATGTATCTTAGTGTCATGTTCAACAGATGTAAAATCATCACCAAGTGCGAAAGCAGAGATTGGTTTGGTAAGATGCAGCGCACCTTTGGCCTGATGTTGGCCCGGGGCGACGGTGTACACCGCCCCGAAACCAGTCGCGCGGTGGTCTAACGACCCAGACGCCGGCCCGGACGGGGAAGGCACCAGATGAGCGGTGCCCGGCATCTTCGGTGTCGGAGGTGACTGATGGCCCTCCGAGACCGCTATGGATGGTGCTTGTGCGATGGTGACGCAGCCGGCGGGTACGGGTTCGGCCGGTGGTAGATTGCTGAGCGTCCTCTCCATCTGTTCGCCGAGGGCGAGCACGGCATGCTCCAGCTCGTTGACGCGGCTGTCCATCTGCGGCTTCCATGTGTTGAGCTCAGTCCGCAAGGCCCTCATCTCTGTCATGGAGGTCTTCAATTCGGTGATGCCTTTGGAATTCTCGCTCAGGAGTGCCAGAATCTGGCCGAATTGCTCTTCGGGAGTAGCCATTGCTATTTGTTGACGGGTGAGATATGGATGTGGAGCCAGGATTGGTGGAGGCGGCCACAATCTCCGCTGGAATACCGATCACGTCAACCTTGGCACGGACCTATGGATCCAGCGCAATCGACACTACGAGAGTGGATCGCGAAGGAGAGCCTGCCGTCGGGGATTACGACGCCAAATCGAGGCAACCGGAGAGAAAAATAGGGGAAAAAAAATGGAAAGCGGAGGCGCTGCTGAGGATTGGAGCTCCTAGAATCGAACGAATCTGATACCAGATGTAACCGAACCAATCTACAAGGCCAAGTATAGGTAACTGGTTTGGGGATACTCGATAAATTCGACACTCCGGCCACCGGCCAGGAGCTCGCCGCCGACGCCAAACGGCTCGGTTCAAGTGTTCAGATCGAGTTCAAAGTTCTTCTTCGTTTGCAAGGCATTACATAGGAGCCAACCGGCGTCCTGACCCGTTACATGGGCTTTACGCGAATGAGAAAGCAATTTGGGCCGTCACTTCCTTCATGCCCAGTCCGGCCCATAGAAGAAGGGGTTGGGCCGTCTGTTGCGAACGCCCTTCTGAATATTCCCGCCATGTTCAGGTTCTTCAGCTTCCGACCTGTCAGCTCCTTCAGGTCCAGGTCCTCCTGCTTCACCGATACGATCTGGATCTTCCGAGATGTCATTACCTTGAGTAGAAGTGCGGTGGCCGGTGACAGGCCACCGGGTCTGACGATTCCAAGAAGCTCCCGGTGATAGTCTACTTTCACGGCGGCGGCTTTGTCTCCCACTCTGCAGCGTCTCCGCCCTATCAACCCTTCCTCAACACCCTGGCTGCGAAGGCCGGCCTGCTCATCGTGTCCGTGAACTACCGCCTCGCGCCAGAGCACCCGCTGCCGGCAGGCTACGAGGACTCCTTCCGCGCGCTCAAGTGGGCGGCCTCTGGTAGCGGGGACCCCTGGCTGTCACGTCACGGCGACCTGGGCCGCATCTTCCTGGCCGGCGACAGCGCCGGAGGGAACTTTGTGCACAACGTCGCTATGATGGCCGCCACGTCGGAGGTGCGAATCGAGGGGGCGGTCCTCCTGCAACCCGGGTTCGCTGGCAAGGAGCGCATCGACGGAGAGAAGCCGGAGTCTGTGGCGCTCACGGAGAAGCTGTGGGGGATCGTGTGCCCCGAGGCGACGGACGGCGTGGACGACCCGCGGATGAATCCCTTGGCCGCCGCGGCGCCGAGCCTGCGGAGCCTGCCGTGCGAGAGGGTGCTCGTCTGCGCGGGAGAGCTGGACTTCCTGCGGGCGAGGAACAGGGCGTACTACGAGGCCCTCGCGGCAAGCGGGTGGGGCGGCACGGTGGAGTGGTTCGAGTCCAAGGGCAAGGGGCACCAATTCTTCCTCCAGAACCCCGGCTGTGGGGAGGCCGTGGAGCTCATAGATCGACTGGGCGCGTTCTTTGCTGGGAAATGAATTTCGTCATGTGTAGATGTGACCACACGACCACATCCAGTGAGTATAGTAACGAATGGAGCAAACGAAGATGCAGCTCATTGCTGAATCGAAACATGACTGATCAGTCTGTGCTATCGCTTTACTACAAGAGGTAGGGTATCTTGTTCTGTTTCCATTGAGAATAATATACTAGGACCAAAATTATTCTGGAGAATCTGTCAACAGCCAAATGGGAGCCTATTATCAAACGGTAATGATACATACAGGGCGTCCGACCCGCGTCGGACACCCCGTCTTCACTCGCTCGCCTCCTCCCCGTCTCCACTCGCAGACTCACTCGCCTCCTCCTCACATTATCCATTCCGCCTTCTATCTTCTTTGTCTCCGTCGCTCCCCCATGCGCGCTCCTCCAACGCCGCACCGGCGCGCTCCTCCCCTCGCGCGTCTGGTGCTACGCCGGCGGCGAGCCTCCCCCCTCCCTCCCCTCCCCCTCCCTTCCTCCCTCCCCTCCCCTCCTTCCCCCTCTTTCTCCCCACCACTGCGACATGCACGCCCTCCTTGCCACCGGAGTTGGGGGTGACGGCGGCAGCATCCGGTCAGCCCACGCACCTCCCCCTCCCTCCTTGGTGCTCTCGCCCTCACGCGCCGCTAGCTCCATGGACTCCAATGAGGTAGGGAGGGAGGGATCTAGATCTAAGGCACCACTCCTCCTCCCCCTCTGGTTCTCGATCTGTTCCCTCCTCCTCCTCTTCCTCTTCCTCTTCCTCCTCCTCTCTCCCCTCTCTGGATCTATGGTTTTGATGGTGGCTACGGTTGGTGGCGATTCAGATCTACACGCAACAGATGATGTGAAATGCTTTTGCACGATTCTCTGATGTTGCAGCCATCCCCTCCTCCTCCCCCCGTTCTGCTCTAGATCTGAGGTCTCCTCCCTCCTCCTCCTCTGGATCTGGCCTTCCTCCTCCTGCTCCTTCACTCCTCCACTGGATCTGAGATGCAGCGGTGGGGCTAGGGTTTGTGGCGTTTTTTTGTTGCACCAGGCCTGTTTATGTTGTTGTAGTAGTGTCTTTTTGCTGTTGCACAGGCTCTTTCTTCTTTTTGTTTCACTAGTTTTTTTGCTGATGTTTCATTCTTGCATTGCAGTTTGTTGCAGTAGTTTTTAGGTTGCTGTTGCACAAGTATGCATTAGCACTTTTCCGGATGTTGCAGTAGTTTTGTTATGTTTGTTTCAGTTATTTTGATTTGCTGTTTCAACGAGTAAGTCCCTTTGTTTCAACATGTATGCATTACTACTTTTTGGAAGTTTCAGTAGCTTTCTTATGTTTGTTGCACTTGCTCTGATTTGGTGTTTCAACAAGCAATTTTCTTTGTTGCAATAAATATTCAGTTGATCTTGTAATAGGGTTTCAGCTGATGTTTCACTAGTGTTGCTTTGTTGTTTCAGTTTCTTCACCTACCGTTGCAGCGGCAAGGGAAGGGGGGTGGCCTCTGGAGAATGAGATGGCAGCTGTGCGGAGGTGTTGGGGGTTAGGCGAGGTCGCCGGTGGGTGAACCCTGTACAAGCTAGGGTGTGGGATCTGGAGAACGAGCTAGCGGGGCGTGCAGAAGTGCTACGGCGGGCGAGGATGGCGATGGGCGGACCCCGTGCAAGCTGGGGGATTTGGAAAACGAGCTGGCGGGCGTGCGGAGGTGCTACGGTGGGCAAGGTCGACGATGGGGCGGATCCCACGCGCGTTGCGGGCGGAGCGGGGGCGTTTTTTCTCGTGGGGGGAGCCGTTCTGTGCGGAGCGCGCGCACCATCTAGATGCGTCCGGACGGCCCCATGCATCCGGGCGTCCGGGCACTAGAAGCGCCCATTATCAAATAATGTCGTGCCGTGTCTGCTCATGGGTTGTGCCTAAGGCACAACCCTACAATGTCTTAGGCTATCCGCACTCATGGACCTCTATATTTATCCTCTATACGTCCTAGTCAACAAGATTCTCTCCTCTATACTCAATTCTCCCGCACTCATCCATCCTCTATATCATCCTCTATTTACTCTATCCACTGTGGGACCCACTTGTCACTTTATCTAAATATATCCATGTGTGATCTAGTTTTGAAGGATTTATTGAGACGAATTTAATAGTGCAATCAAAATTTAATTTAGATTTTTGATTTGTGAGTTATAGCATTTTTCCTTTGTTTAGCTAGTGGGGTCCGCCACTGCCCACTATAAAGTAAGCACTGTACTACTCTAAATATAGAGTGAGAGAAAGGATAGAGTATCGTTTTAGAGTACCCAGTGCAGCAGTTTTTACTCTATATTCATACTCTAAAACTTTAGAGTATCCATTTAGAGTACCCACTGCGGGTAGTCTTAGCCTGGCCCGCTAGGCTGAGCTGCGCCGCTGCTGCTGCCGCGCTGGTTGGGGCTACGCTGCCGCTGTTGCACTAGCCCGCACCGCCACCGTCTCATCGTGGATCATAGAGGGGTTAAACACGCTGCTGCTGCTTGATTGCTCGGAGGAAAAGGTGATACAGGAGGAGAGGAGGCTGCTGTGGCTGTTCGAAATCCTGGGAGGTGACCGGGGGAAAAGCTCGAGATACGGGAAGAGGGGCGTGAGGCGGCGATGCGAGAGGAGCGTGGAGAGGAGACACAGTATCGGGGAAGGCGATGAGGTGCGGGATTGGGATCTCAGGTGAAAAAAGTCAGAGTTAAGAGTTTGGGAGCCTCATATACTAGAAGGTACCGGCTTGCATCGGGCCGGGTCATACTAGCACGTCATGCCACGGTAGCGGTCTAGACAAGGCCTGTCCATCGGGCCGGGCCGGCACAGACACGGCAGATGGCGGGCCGTGTCGTGGGGCAAAACGTCGAGCCACTAGCCGTGCCTATTGGGCTCGGGTCTTATGGCTATCTATAGTCAGCATCCGAAATTATTAGCTTCTGTCGCTTCTTTCGTGTCGGTGTTTTTTTTCTTTTTAGTTGCATAATATTATTATTGTAAATCTCTTCTTCTCTGTTAATACATATCCAATAAATTTCTCACCTTTCACTATATGTCTATATATGCCCGATGCATGTATTTTTATATATATTTTAATTAGGACTCAACGGTCATCAGCCAATCTTGGGTCCATGGAACGCTCGTTACCTATGTATTGAATTGGTATCCACAGCCTAGCCCGCACACAAGTGCTACTGCGCTGCAAGCGGACTGCGACATCCGTTTGGTAAGCATTGTAGAACGCCATGCTTCAGCTGCGCGGCATTGAAATCTTACCCCCAAACATTAGGCAAGTTTTGGCATGAAATCACCGCACACTTTCTTGGATGCGCCTCAGGTAATGTGGCAAGGGTTGAAAATCGAGCCGTCTCGGTCTTACTCTTTAGGATAATGGCTTGGCTCGTTATCCTAACGAGCTAAAATTTTTTTTGGAAACTTTCAACTGGCGGATGCGATCCCGACTTGATTGCCATTGCTATTGTTAAAAGAGAGATTTGGCCTTTGTGGCCTACATGTTACATGATTGTTCTCAGAGGGAATTTACATTAGGGATTACATTATGTTTTTATCAAGGCTTCGAAAAGGTTGCACCATTCATCTGTGATCATTTTGTCTCCTCTGTAACCTGACTCGCCATTGTCGAGCTTCAGTGATGCAGGATAGGAGTAGTTGTTGCAGGGAGAGCATTTCATTATGGAAGACGGCTCTATTTCTTCGTTTCCACAGTTGCCAGTAGCACGCGGCGATGAGCATCATAAATGTGTGGTTGTCTCGTGTGCGAAGTCCCGTCTACAACATAGAGGCACCAATGGCGGTCTAGAATGCAGCAACGGGGGCCGCATTGGAAGATTATGTGTTCCTGTGTTTCCTCCGCAACGCCACAAGTAACATAGGCAGGGTTGTCCACAACTCTCTTCCTAAATAGGTTTGCCCCGCACCGGATTCTACCTTTGATCATGAGCCACATGAAAACCTGGACTCTAAGGGCTATAGCGTTGTTCTAGATGAAATCAGAAGCATGATCAGAAGGTTCACCTTTGGCCTTCAGAAGTCTGAAGATTGCAGAGGTGTCTAGCTTTCTGTGACCACAGCTAAACAATGTTTGTCTTTGGTCTTAATCCTTCGATAGGGCTGATTGTGCAATGAGTGTAGGATCTCTGGTAAGCTTAGAAGTGCCTAGAGAGGGGGTGAATATGCCTGTAAAAATTCAGCTCCAAATTCGGTTAGAACTTAGGGAGGCACTGCCAGCTTTATAGGGCAGCACTACCGGCCTGTGCAGGGGAAATTCAATACAATTTGAAATATAGCAATAGAAATTCAGATCAGGTGAAATTCCCAGCTTCCTGCAGTAGAGTTAGTCACAGTATAACAACCAGAACCTGCAGGACAAGCTCCACCGAGTAGATCGACCACAAACCCTAGAAATACAACCTCAACAACAAATATGCAAGAAAATAAACAGCACACGATGATTTATCCCGTGGTTCGGCTCGCCACCGAGGCTTGCCTACTCCACGTTGTTGAGGTTGGCCACAAATGGCTAGGGCTTGCCACCAAGGCTTGTCTTTCCCTTGTTCTCAAATCAAGACAGTGAACTCTTGAAGTGAGGGATGATTTCTTAGCTGCACAAGATGGTTACAAACCTCCCAAGGCTATCACATGAGTTGGCAAGCTCAAGGGTGACGCCTAGCTGGCTAGGAGCAATGCTCCAAGAGTAATAAACTCAAGGACGCCGACCAAACACGAACCAAATGCTCTTTTGACTTTGGGAATCGATGGATCTGCTCTCCAATCAAAGTTTGCTGCCTTTTCTCTCAAGTTTTGATGGTGGAAATCAAGGATTGGCTTGGGAGCTTGAGGGGCAACAATGGAGGAGAGAGAGATGAGCTCTGGTTTGTTTCTAGTCAAACTAAACTGTTTAGGAAGAAGAGGTGACCGTTGGAGGCTAGACCAATGAGTATTTATACCCCTTGAGGTCCAACGGTCGGTTATGGGTGGCACTGCCGCCCTCACCAAAATAGCAATGATAGGCAACAGAAAGCATGGCTATTTTGGCTGGGGTGAGAGGATGTTCTGGTCAGGATATGAGCACTTAGTTCACAATTTGACAGAAGTCATTCCTTGATAGTACGGCTTTCCTATACTCAAATTCAAAATATAAACGAATTTAAACCTCCTTTGAGCTGGGAACCGTCACCATTTGCAGTTGGGGGCTCCTCCATCACATGAATCATCCTCCTTTCATTATTCCCTGCTTATCATCTCGATAAATCTCATTAGACCTCTAATTCGGTGGTCATCAACACCAAAACCCACATAGGGCTTGATTGCACTTACAATCTCTCTCTTTTTGGTGATTGATGACAACCCAATTAGAGCTTACAAAAGATATGAAATATAGACTAAGAACTTATCAAGCCATGAATGTAGGGCCTCCCCCTAAATATGTGAATATGGATTTAAATTTCCAATTTGGCTTAAAAGGCCAAAATTCACATCTTAGAGTGTGTAGGGAGCCTCCCCCTACATCCACGCCTCTTGTGGGGTGTTGCAAACTGTGTCAGATAAATCAACATGATGCATATGATAGTTTATGCACAACAAAGTCTGGCTGGAGTAGCACGGGGCGGCACTGTTGGCCTGGCTAAATCAGCCAGATTACATTCAGGTTCACATAGCAAAAACTAGATAACTAAAAATACTTCTAGCACAAATATGACAAGCTAAAAATAGTAACCAAGATACATGTCCATATTCGATACGAATAGAGTCAAATAGGTAGCAATATTACATAAATAGAGTATTCAACATCTCTCTAGCTCACAACCTATCAAACTAACAAGCGACTCTCAGAGGATAGGACATGAAGATCTGCAGCAAAGCATTGAAATCGTCAAAAAAGAATTGACCCCTCTAATTTTATCCCCCTTTGGCATCAAATACCAAAAAAGAGAAGAGAAAAGAAAAGAAGCCAACTCACTCCTCGTTTAAGTCGGACGAAACGACAGCACGTCCTGCTCGGTGAGTGGTAGAGGTGAAGCATGTCGAGCATGTAGAGCGTCCCAGTGGAACTACAGTAGTAGAAGGACCTACACCAGTCTGCCTCTGACTCCTATAGAAACTGTATAAGGTCTCCTAAAGATCTGGATCATCATAACTACCAAACAGCTGCTGCTCCTCTGACTCACTAGCGTCACCCTGATCATCACCACTATCATCATCTGTGTTTGAAAGACTAGGCAAATTGTAGACTGGTGGAGATGGTACAGGTGGAAGAGTGGAAAGGTGTTGTCCTCTAAGCTCTCTCTGCTCATGCTGAGTATCATAAGCCCTCTCAGCTGCATATGAACATGTCCCAAAGATGGCCTTCATCCATGAACCAATCTTCCTCTTCCAAGATCCACTCCTCCTAGACCTAGAGCGGGACCCCTCTGGTAAATCCTCATGAGCAAATGAGTTGCCCGCCCTATGAGTAGGTGCTTCTCCTCCCCATGTCTTCTTGATCTTGTAGGCTTGGTGGAATCCATCCTTGGGATATCTAAGGCCAGTGACCCTCTCAATCAAGAACATGAGATAGGGAGCATAAGGCAAGTCCCTTCTCCCATCATCCATAGCAAAGCCAAGCTCTACCCACATAAACCTCGGTACATTGAACTTCTCACCATTAGGAAAGCGAGACAACACATTAGTAATGTATCCATTGAGATCAGTGGCATTGTCCTTTGGGTTGAGAGTGCTTCTGATAAGATTGTTCATGATGTAATAAAAGCTCTTTAACCCGATCCTCCTACCATCGGCCTTGTCCGGATCCTCCCACATAAAGCTCACCTCCTGTGGCTCTGAACGACTCTCATTGTGGATCCGAGAGTAGGTCCTATGCACATGCCCAAATCCAAGGATCCGATAGAAAGTGACAAAGTTCACTCTATAATGATGACCATCTGTCATCCAATGTATCTCATCTGTCTCCTTGTTCTAGAAATATGTGGCATGAAACTGAGCTAGGATCCCCACATTCCAATCATGCTTGAAGGACATGATGGCTGTAAGCTCAAATCTATCACAGATCCTGATAGTAGTGTTCAATTCCGGCACTTCCTTCTGTTGCAAGTCATCAAAGTCAATATATTGCATCTTGCAAATATTGCCCTTCCTAGCAGTGAGTATGGTTGTGGCATAGAAGTTGGAATGAAAAACATTCCAAAACATGTAGTCAACTCCCATCACCTTCCCAGTGGCATAGGGATCCATTTCCCTGGCCTCCTCGGTGCCTTTCCAACTCTTGGAGTAATCAATCACTGGATGAGCCACTGTGTCCTGAGGAGCTCTCAACTCAAACACATCATGATTGTCCCTCGTATAGCTGTCGTCAAACTCTGTTTTGTGTAGATGGGTGTCAGGGCAGCCACCAGGAGAGATGGTGTGCCCTATTTGCTGAAGCCTCTCCTCTGCTTCAACATACTACTGATGTGCATCTTTATCACGGGCAGGAGGTGCTGCTGTACTGCTGCTAGTGCCCCTCCCCCTGCCTCGTTGGGATAGCTGCTTGGACAGCATCTTCCTCTTTCCTCTTCCATCATCTTCTCCTTGCTCCATCTATGCATATAAATAGGACAAGATAAGAAACTATATAAGATGGAGTGTTAGAAGAGGTTGCAAACTAGTTTTAACAAGAAAAAGAAGTTAGATAATGAACTTGGGAGCTGGTTGTTTTTTAATACAGTTAAACAGGGCGGCACTACCACCCCCTGAGGCCAGCACTGCTGCCCTCAGATGCTCCACACTTTTATTTTCTATTTTCTTGTTCTTGCTAAATCTAGTTTCCAACCACTTCTATCCTCCACCACAATCTCAGAATTATAGTCTACAAATAGATCATGGTGACCTAGCCATGGATTTGAAAGAAATTTGCATAAAGAAATAGACATACAGTGTTGGTGATTGAATCTAACCTATTTGAAGTGTCCCCAATTGAATGGAGCTACAGAAGGGTTGATCTGCAGTCGCCGAGGGCGGCACTGCCGTCCCCTAGCTGCGGCACTGCCACGGGGCCAACCCCCACTCCATTGAGGAAACATTAAATCGGTTCAAATCGATCATTACCACTGCTTCCTACTCCTTCACACTATCCATAGAAATCGAAATCCATAACCAAAACCACCACATTGCATAGATCGATATGGTTCTAGGGTTTCACCTTAGCTTCCTCGTGGATTGAGAGGATGAGGAGAAGAATGATCTGTCCCTAGGCCTCAGGCAGTCACCAGCCATGAGCAGAGGCGCTGGCAACTGGCGCGGCACTGCCGAGGTGGCAACGGCGCGGCAGGCGACGGCGAGCATGTGTGCGTGCGAGCGGAAGAGAGGCTGCATGCGTGCTGTGGCGTCGGGGAAGGAGGGAGAGAGAGAGGGACTGCAGGGCTAGAAGGATAAGAGAAGAAAAATGGGCCCCCACAGACCCTTCGTTGTGGGCCGGATTTCAACAGAAATCCAGACGACGGCACTGCCGCACCCCTAGGGCGGCACTGCCACCCTACCCAAACAGCGCAGATTTAGCTACAGACTATGTGACTCTCTCTCTCTCAGATATAGACACATATCCTCCATATATCATAACCAGAAACAAATAATCATTACAAACCATGGTCATGCTATATAGATCAAGTTTTATAAAACATTTTGGAGCACTTTAAATGAAGATTTCATAAAATTTGCCTATGTCGCTAGTTGATCAGACATTGGTGTGCTAGAAATCAAATCACGTTATGAGAATCAAGTATATTTAGCTCACTACGCAAAGCACAAAACCTTGACTCATCGAGAGGCTTAGTGAAGATATCGGCTAGTTGCTTTTCGGTGCTCACATGGTGAATTTTGATATCTCCTTTGGCTTCGTGGTCTCTCAAAGCACAAAACCTTGACCATTTGGATTGAATTTGGTTTTGGGAGAGGATTTTTTGTTGTGCTGTTCGTCAATATCAGAGGGTCCGGTATTGCTTCCCGTGCTGAAATCAGCTGGGCTGAAGGCTCATACCAGAGGGTATGGTATTGCATACCGGAGGGTCCGGTATTGAACCCCCAGGAAGTCTAGTTTACTCAGCATTTTGTGAGCTTTTCTCTATTTCTTTCCCTTCCTGCTTCCAGCTTTTTTCTGCTGTCTGTCGAGTACATCTAGCCACCGGGAAGTGTTTTGGTCTATTTGAGTGCTTCGTGATTGAAATTGGGACAATGGTCTAAATTGGAACAAAATTGGATTAGGCTATCATTCACCTCTCTGGTTGCTTTGCTCAGTCCGTCAATCTGTGTACACGTATGCACCTCTGCCTCTTCAGTCTTCACTACGGGCTACGACTGCATAACAGCTTGACAGGTTGCATCTGGACTAACAAATCTCGCACTTGAAACCTGTCATAATTCTATAATATGTGAGAGTCCTACATCTATTGGTAGCCTATGCCCTATGCGGTTTTGCCGATTGCCATAAATCCATGATTAATAATTAATAAAGTTTTATTAATGATGATGCACTCCGCATACATTTGCTAATTATTTCTTTACCATATTTCAGCAATGCATATACCAGTCCATATGTGAAGCCAAGTTGTGTCAAAGTCCAAAGTAGTGTTGAGAGAGTAATCAGGTCTAAACCCTTAGATTAGAATCCGGTGCAAATTAAAATCAGTTGTCAAAGAGCGAAGAACACATGAATCTCCTAATATAAGGAATCAGGTGTCAAAGGGAGCCTGACAATGTTCGAGTTTGGATCAATAAGGAGATTATGAGAATTATACATACGCAAGGGTATAGGCATACAGCCGTACTCCCACATTTTCAAAATAAATGTCGCTCTCGCTTTATGAAAAATAACTTTGACTAATTTTATATAAAAGAATAAAAAAATTAATATTGATGGTACACAATTAATATCATTAGATAGATCGTTGAATTTATTTTTATAATAAATTTATTTGGAAATACAAATGTTGCACGTATTTCCTATAAATCTATGACACAGGAAAAAACGACAGTTATTTTGAGACGGAGGAGTACGACGCATACTTAATTTCATTTATTTTGCACATGCAAGTGGCCAATCAATGGCCAGCAATGAAAGAAACCTTTATTTTGCACATGCAAGGTGGCCAATCAATAGCCAGCAATGAAAGCAACCACTCGATCCATCAGCGCAACGGCCTCGGGGCTGCCGTGGTCGGCGACGAAGAATGCGCGTCCCTCGTTTTGTGACTCGAACCGCTCCACCTTCCCCCGCCAACCGCTGCCCCTCACGGCCTTGCAGTACGCCCGGCCCCTCGGTGCCCTCGGGTCCTCCGACGCCGTGCACACCAGCAGCCGCTCGCCTAGATTTTTTTTTTATTTTTAACCGTTTTTTAAAAGTATTTTTAAAAACGATCGTGAAAAAAATTGTTTTTTTAAAACTAACCGTTTTGACGGCGCCGTCAATCATGGCGCCGCATTTGTACACAGCGACGCCATGCATGGTGGCGCCACAGGAGGATGACGTGGCACCAGTGGCCCGTGCCCTGGCCCCACCTGTGGCGCCACCATGCATGGCGCCACACTGTGGCGCCGTAGATCATGGCGCCACAGGGCCGTGTACCAGCCCGACCCATCTTCCTTCTCCTATCTCCCTTCCCTTCCGTTTCTCATTCATTTCAATACGAACTGCCGCCGCCGCCAGGTTCCTCCATGCCACCACCGGCCGTACCCCGCATCCTCCACCACCGCCCCCACCCACTCCTCGTCCAGCAGCGCCCACCGCCCCCGCCGCAGCGCCGCTTCCCCCACTTCCCCCTTTGCGCGGCCGCCTCCACCACCACCTCCTCCACCATCACCACCTCCTCCACTCCACTCCACCGCCACCTCCACCACCGCCCCTCCCCCACCGGCCCCTCTGAAAGGATCAAGATGCCCAAGAGGGGGGTGAATTGGGCTTTTCTAAAAATTAATTGCAAGAATTAAATCCTACAAGCCAAACTTCACCCCTAGTGCCTACTTGTGTTCCTTGTGTTTCTACCGATAAAAGTTAAGCACCCTAAGTTCCAATCCTAGACTAGCAAGGCAATTCTAGGAAAGTAATCAAGCAATGAAAGTAATGCAAGAAAGTAAATGCTTGAAAGTAAGGGATAGGAACACGGCGATGTTTTGCCAAGGTATCGAAGAGTCGCCACTCCCCACTAGTCCTCGTTGGAGCACCCGCGCAAGGGTGTAGCTCCCCCTTGATCCGCGCAAGGATCAAGTGCTCTCTACGGGTTGATTCTTCGACACTCCGTCGCGGCGAATCACCCAAAACCGCTCACAACTTGAGTTGGGTCACCCACAACCGTCGGATGATTACCTAACTCCCAATCACCACCAAACCGTCTAGGTGATGGCGATCACCAAGAGTAACAAGCTAGAACTCTCACTTGACCACAACAAGTCTAATGAGAAGATGGATGCACACTTACTAGACTCTTGTCACTAGAGAGGATTCTCAAACTTTGATTCGCAAATCTCAATCCTCACTATGGCTCTTGCACTCCCTTGCACTTCAAAGATGTTTCTCAGCTAAACAAATGAGCAAGAGACCTCTAAAAGAGGTGGAGGGGTTGTATTTATAGACCCCTCAGACAAATCCAACCGTTACCTTTCGAAACAGCCAGACGCGCACTGACCAGACGCGCCTGTCGATATGATCGGACGCGCCGGTCAGTTGTAACGGTCAAAAACGGAAACCTGTACTGAGAGACCAGACGTGCCGATCTGTGCTGACCGGACGCGCCGGTCTGAGATGACCGGACGCGCCGATCAGGGATGATCGGACGTGTCCGATCATGCAAGAGCTCTCTGGAAATTTGACCTGACGCAACACCGCGTCCGATCATAGGTGACCGGACGCGTCAGGTCACCACGGGACCTTACTGGAACAAGACCGGACGCACGACCGCGTCCGTTCAAAGGTGACCGGACGCGTCAGGTCTCCGCTGGACCTTACTGGAACATGACCGGACGCACCGGTCTTTTTCACAGTCGCGTCCGATCTTTGCTGTTTACCCTCTGGAACACGTGTCAGCCTGACCACCGCATCCGGTCCTCTCAAGGACCGCGTCCGGTCAGTCAGCCGAAAACGCAGTTAAGTCTTTGTACTGACCGGACACGTCCGGTCATGACCAGGACCGCGTCCGATCATAGGTAAACGGCTCAAACGTCTTCTAAACGCAATGCAACTTGAACCAAGTTGCTTCTAACTGTACTCTGAGCTTTTTCTCGAGCTACCTAGTGCTAAGTTTGACAAGTGTGCACCACACCTAAACATAAGACTCACCTAGGTCAAGCTACTCGCTCATGCCCCTCTTCATAGTACGGTCAAAGGAAGAAACAAAGATCCTAACGACTATTCCAGATGTATCTCAACACCTTGACATCCAGAACTAACCATCCTTAATCTTATCGTTGATCCTTTGAAAACCGAAACGATTTCTATCAAGGGACATGACTGCCACATTGCTCAAAACAGTTATCATCTCCATGACCTAACTTACCGATGTTTCTGCAAAACACACGTTAGTCATGGTAATTATGTGTTGTCATTAATTGCCGAAACCAAGACCGGGGCCTAGATGCTTTCAATCTCCCCCTTTTTGGTGATTGATGACAATACTTAGATTCAGAAGATATGAGTTGAGGTTTTCGATCATGCTTGGTTCACATAAGCATATAGCTATAAGCACAAGGGGTTAGACACTGCTTATGTGTTACAAGCCAACTGAGTGTACTTATAAGATAAGACATGAAAGGTTAGTACACATAGAAAATAGCTCATATGAAATCGGAGAAAGGCACGGAAGCACAACTTTATGAGCTATAAACAAACACGTGATATGATTTAAAGCTGTGATTAGATAAACCATAAAGATTTTAAGGTATCTCATAAGATCACATGTCACACGAATGCAATTACTGTAAAGTAAACATGATGCATGAGAGTAGCACACAAGAAAAGAACAAAAACCCTAACAAAAAGCTCCCCCTAAGCTCCCCCTGAATCTACTCTCTCTCTCCCCCTTTGGCATCAACCGCCAAAAACTAATCTAAGGATCTGACGGAGGAACAGATGGAGTCGAGTCGGGTGCCGAGGAGCGCGGAGTGATCACAAACTGTGAGATGTCTCCCTCGGACTCGGAGCTATCTGGCTGACCCTCTAAAGGAGCACATGGCTGTAAAGCGGTCTGGGTCTGATTAACAGGAACAGGAGCTGCCGAAGTAGTGATAAGTGGAGCAGTCTGTATGACCTGAGCCTGAAGTGAGCCAAAAGCTGGGGGATCTGTAGAGGCAACTGACGACGGAACAGTCTCTGTAGTGCTTGTCCCTGTCACTGGAAGGAGAACTGCCTCTGAACCTGACAACCCTGATGAAGTAGCAACTGTGGTGTGCGAGGGCGTCGGCTGACCAGTCAACTCGCTATATGTGGCACTCAGATCAAAGAACGGTGTGCCGGTCAACATGTGAGGGCGAGGCTGGTCTGAAGGAGTAAACCCCGTCTGAATGGGCGTGTAGCTCAGGGACTGGAATGACTGAGGAACCTGCAGCTATGGAGATGTGAACTGAAAGCTCGGCTGATCCTGACTTGAAGGTCCACTGAATGGTAAAGCTGAAGTCAGGATAGATACAGGTGGAGGAGCCCCAACTGTGACAAGGTGACGCAGAAGCTCCAAGTACTGCTGCTGGCTGGCTGCACTCTGTCGCTGCATCTCATACTGCTGACGCTGCATCTCGACCTGTTGGCGCTGTATCTCAAGCTGCTGTCTTTGGAACTCATCTTGTCGAGCCTGTATCTGTGCAAACGCAGCAGCTGTGTCCTGAGCCTGTCTCTGTAGCTGAAGCTCCTGTCGCTCCTGTGCCTGGGTCAGCCTCTCAAGTATAGCCACCATGGCTGGGTCTGAGCGGGAGGCTGAACCAGAACCACCGGCCTCGTGGTCGTGAGGCCAAGGAGACCGATACCTGGGGATGGGCTGATAGTCCTCGTCAGTGCTGTCAGAGACCTCATCCTCAGCTATATCAGCGGGCTGAGCATCTAGATCTGCAAGTTCTGCCTCAGCAAGACCCTGTATGGTCGCATCCTGCTCAGCCGCTGTCTCAGTCACCTCAGGTCTCTCTCTCTCTATCCTGGTGCAGGGGTCTGCTCTCTAGTAACTGAAGCCCACAGCTGACGAATATCATACTCAGGAAAAGCAGTAGTGGTTTCAGTCACCTCAGCTCCAGTGCAGATCTGATGATGAAACAGATCCAATGAGCATAGGGCAGCTGACGGTGTCCCTTGAAGCATTCTACCAGGGTGTCCTCCATCTCACTGGCCATAAGATCCCAAATGTCAAAAGGTGTCTGTGAAAGAAGGTGGTGAACAACCCAAAACTGCATCCTGGTCAGTCCCTCTCTGTAACCAAATCTAGGAAGAAGAGTGCGTCTGACAATAGCATCCAAGACTCGGGCAAGCGGTGTCAGACTGGCAGGTGTACGACGAGACCCTTCGCCAAAAGGCTCACGAAAGCAGGGTCGGATCAGGTCTGTAGGTGGCACAGAACCGCCATGAGGACGTCTAGGTGGAGCTGTCTGACTGAAGCAGAGCTGGTGGATCTTCGTGTCTGAAGCTAGGAGTCTGAGAATCTCCCGTACTCTAGAGCTATACAGTCTGCGGTCGTGGCCTCTGAATGCAAAGTGTATGAACTCATGGGCTGGATCAATCCATAATGAAGCATAGAACTCCCTAACCCAAGTGCCGCAGTATGCACCTGTCCATCCAAGAAAGTCTAACAGGCCTGGTAGATAGGACAGGTGCGGACGTAGCTGCTCACCCACTACCTCAACAAGTGACTCAATGCGACAGACCCTCTGTGGTCGGAAAGCAATGCCACTGTCAACAAGAGCTCTGTAAAAGTCCTCCTGGAGAGGAGTATAGAATCCCTCTGAAGCTCTGGAGTCCCTCTGAGGTGGGAACCACCGACTGACCTCAACAAATCTCAAACTTTGCACCTGACGTGCAGTAGCACCTCTCAGGTCAAAGTGCTCAACTGGGGGTGTACCTCTAGCTCTCGGAGGTGGACGTCCTCCACGACGCTGGCCCTCTGGCCTGGGAGTCACCGGAGTCCGTGTGCGTGTGGAGCGGCGATGTGATGGAGTATGAGCTGCCTGTTCCGCTGTCCCCTCTGAAGGTGCTGTAGGTGGATCAACTGACATAGTATCTTCATCCATTGGCACTTCTGTGCTCTCAGTGGTCTCAGTGGTCTCTGTACCAAGCTGTCGTCCTTCAAGATGAAAACGACTGTCTCCAATGCATATACCACTGCTCCTGCCACCCCTCTCTACTGCATCTGCTGCATCTGCCACTGCCTGAGCTATCTCTGCATCAGTGAGAGTCTTTTTCTTCTTTCTGGCCATGATCTTTATGCGCTTACCACGCGCAACCTCAGACAGATGAGGAGGACTGTCGTCCCCGTCACTAGGAGCACCACCGGTATTCTTGCAACGAACCATGCTGTCACCCTATCGGAAAACCTCTGAAAAATGATGTACTGACACTTGAGAGGCTTGGCCTCAGTCCGTATCC
Source organism: Saccharum hybrid cultivar R570 (assembly GCA_038087645.1). NCBI lineage: Eukaryota > Viridiplantae > Streptophyta > Magnoliopsida > Poales > Poaceae > Saccharum > Saccharum hybrid cultivar. The sequence continues at coordinate 1,997,144 of JAQSUU010000324.1, forward strand.
GTAGGCTTGGCCTTGGATCCAATCAACAGGACAGCAGTCACCCCGACACACCGACAAACTCGCTGAAAAGACGGAATAGATGGATCTACTATAAGCAACATATATGATCTAAAGATACGAAACCCTAGAGGTAGCAAGCATATAAGATAAGACGTGAAACGAAACTCGATGGCTACCTCGGATCGACGAGAAAACAGTGACTAGGTTGCGAGACTTCCCGACGTACCGGACGAGCGCTGATTCGCCGAAACATAAGTTGATTAGGGTTAACAAAAAACAAAATTTCGACAAACCCTAATACGAAGATTAAGGAGGTGCGAAACAACCTCGGAGCGAAGACGTCGCGCGAAGGACGATTCGACGACGAACGAACGCGACACGGAGGTGCGAACCCTAGGGTTAGGGCCATGCGCGATGGACGAAGATCGAGGATGAGGACGATGGCAGGGACTGGCCGGAGGTCGAAGATGGTCTCAGGCAGCCGCAGCAGTGCCTCACGACGGTGGCGGCGTGACGGTGGCGGCGCAGAGAGCGACGGCTGCGTGGGCGCTGGAGGAAGCGGGTCGCGCGTGAGAGAGGAGAGGCCGCAGGGTCGGGCGGTGGCGCAGATGCGAGCGGCAATGCGGCGTGGTGGAGGTCTCCGGCGAGCGGCGGCGCGACGCGTTAGGGCACGGAGGTGGCGGTTGCAAGTGTACGGGCAAGAAAAAAACGAAGAAACGCGAAAGATTATATGAGGGGTTAGATCCGCTCGAAACGCGATGACCGGACGCGGTGGTCGATATGACCGGACGCGGAGAGGCAGCGTCCGGTCACATTCCAGTAAGCTCCTGGAATGACCGGACGCGTTCGATTATCCGCGATCGGACGCTGACAGCGTCCGGTTTTGATTTGCCCGGAAAACTGAGACGGATGACCGGACGCGGTGGTTAACAGGGGCGCGTCCGGTGCAGCGTCCGATCACTAGATCAGGAGACGGTCTTCAGGATGACCGGACGCGCTGGTGGTGGCCGGGACCGGACGCGGTGGTGAAGCAACACTGCGTCCGGTGCAGCGTCCGGTCCAGCGTCCGGTCACTGTTTTTCACCCTTTTTCAATCCGAACTTAGACGCGACTTCTCCCAATCAAGTTTCAATTCAAAGAGACACAGATAAACATCAATTGGAACAAGATATGAGTGACCTCACTCAAACCCTCAAGCTTCTCAAAATAGATTGCCTTAGGCTAATATTATTTTTAGGAAAAATAGGCAACAAACACCCGAGGAGCAACGTATGGCCATGCAATAGAGCTTTTGAACCCTTGGGAGCGTCAAAATGCTCTCTCTACCCATGGACGAACACAGAGGTTGCTCAAAACATAACCAAAAAGGAACGACCAAACAACAACCATGCATATGCAATGCAAAACAAGTAAGTAAGAAAAGCTAGGTTGCTTGTCAAGTTTGATCCACGGTTAGGCTTCTTCACTCCTCTAAAGGAGGGTTATCGTAACCATGTTAGTCAAGCCCTAGATGCATTGCGGGTAATTAAACATGACATATAATACAAATGCAATGCAAGGGACAACACAAGCTCATCTTTTAAAGTTACTAGAATCAAGCACATTTAGTTCACTTCTCAACCTACAAAAAGTAGCTTCATCCAAAGGTTTAGTGAAGATATCCGCTAATTGATTCTCACTTCTTACACCTTCTAGTGATATGTCATTTTTAGCAACGTGATCTCTTAGAAAGTGGTGGCGGATATCAATGTGCTTGGTGCGAGAGTGTTGTACCGGATTATTAGCAATTTTAACCGCACTTTCATTGTCGCATAAAAGCGGCACCTTTTTAAGAAGAACTCCATAGTCTAGGAGGGTTTGTTTCATGTATAGGATTTATGCACAACAAGCCCCCGCGGCAATGTATTCCGCCTCGGCGGTGGACAAAGCCACACTATTTTGCTTTTTAGATGACCATGATACTAAGGATCTCCCAAGCAAATGGCACCCTCGGGATGTGCTCTTTCTATCAATTTTACAACCGGCATAATCCGAATCGGAGTAGCCAACTAGTTGGAATCTAGCTCCTTTGGGGTACCATAGTCCGATGCTTGGAGTATACTTAAGATATCTTAGGATTCTTTTTACAGCACTTAAGTGAGGTTCTTTAGGGCACGCTTGAAAGCGGGCACACATGCACACACTAAACATGATGTCGGGCCTAGATGCGGTAAGGTATAATAAGCTACCAATCATAGAACGGTAAAGAGTTTGATCGATTGGTTTACCTCCCTCATCTAGGTCGAGATGTCCATTAGTTGGCATTGGGGTCTTGATTGGCTTGCATTCTTCCATCTTGAATCTTTTGCGAAGATCCTTAGTATACTTCTCTTGAGAGATAAAGATCCCTTCTCTCATTTGCTTGACTTGAAACCTAAGGAAGAATGTTAGCTCACCAATCATTGACATCTCGAACTCTTTTGACATCAATTCACCAAATTCTTTGCAATAGTCTTCATTTGTTGACCCGAAGATGATATCATCAACATATACTTGACAAATGAAGATCTCTTCTTTGAATTTCTTGGTGAATAGTGTGGTGTCAACCTTCCCAATGGTGAAGCCCTTCTCAATGAGGAAGTCCCGAAGGCGCTCGTACCACGCTCTAGGGGCTTGCTTGAGCCCATATAGCGCCTTGGACAACCTATAAACATGATTATGATATCTAGGGTCTTCAAACCCGGGAGGTTGTTCAACAAAGACTAGTTTATTTATAAAGCCATTTAAGAATGCACTTTTCACATCCATTTGATATAGTTTCATATCATGATGTGATGCATATGCAAGTAGGATACGGATGGCTTCAAGTCTTGCAATGGGTGCAAAAGTCTCTCCAAAATCAAGACCTTCAACTTGAGAGAACCCTTTTGCCACTAGTCTTGCCTTGTTTCTTACCACTACCCCTTGATCATCTTGCTTATTGCGGAACACCCACTTGGTTCTAATGACTCTTGCACCTTTTGGATGCTCTTCAAGTGTCCATACTTGATTTCGGGCGAAGTTGTTCAATTCTTCATGCATGGTATTCACCCAATCCGTATCTTGAAGAGCTTCTTCTACATTCTTAGGTTCAAGACAAGAGACAACAGAGTGATGTTCAATAAAAGAATTAATTTTTTGAGATCGAGTCATTACACCCTTTGTAGGACTCCCTATGATGAGATCTTGTGGATGTGCTTGAAGTAGAGGTGAGTTTCTTCGATCAACCATTTTAGGGGTAGGATGAGGAGCATCAACATCTTGTGCTTATGCCTTGGCTTGATGATGAGAGACATGGGTGTCTTCATTTTCAACTCTCTCATTCTTGTCATCATCCTTCTTGTATGGTTTGTTCTTTCTTTTATCATCTTCTTCTTCACTTGAATCATCTTTCTTGCCCTTGTACTTATTCTTGTTCTTATCTTTTGGAGGCTTTGGGCATTGATGAGCTAGATGGCCAAGTTCTCCACAATTGAAGCAATCCATTTCAGAGATTGGCTTCCTTTTGGTACTAGTGAAGAATTTCTTCTTCTTGCCATCGAACTTGATGCCACTCTTGTTGAGCTTCTTTAGCATCTTGGTGGTTCTTCTCACCATGAGTGCAAGTGATTCATCATCAATATCACTCTCACTTGTGCTCTCTTGCACTATCATGGCTTGGCCCTTTTTCTTTTTCTTTTCATAGCTAGCTTTGAAGGCCAAGTCCTTTTTCTTGGAAGATGATGAACCCTCTTCCGGAGTGATGTGCATGTACATCTCATGTGCATTGATCTTTCCCAATACTTGAGTCAGTGTTGCGGCGGAGAGATCACTTTGGTGAAGTACGGTGACAATATGTCCATACTTCTCAACGGGGAGAACACTCAAGATCCTCCTTGCAACATCCGATTGACTCATTTTAGTGAGTCCAAGAGCATTGAGATCTTCTACAAGAACATTCAAGCGAGTGTACATTTCATTAGCACTTTCTTTAGGAAGCATCTCAAAAGAATTAATTTTCTTTAAAGCAATATGATAGCGTTCCTCACGTTCACTCTTAGTTCCCTCATGGAGAGCACAAAGATTCTCCCACAATTCATGAGCATTTTTGGCATTACGCACACGATTGAAGATATCTTTGCCTAGAGCCCGGTAGATTGCATTTTTTGCTTTTGCATTCCACCGGTCGTATTTCTCCTCGTCACCACTTGGGTTAGCGGGATCCCTTATGGGGGAAGCCCTTCGATTGTGGCTCTAAGGCACCCAACATCTATGGCTTTGAGGTACGCCTCCATACGAATTTTCTAATATGGAAAATCGTCTCCCTCAAAGGTGGGAGGTGGTCCTTCCCTATTAGACATCTTGCTCTAGGCGGTAAAGCCTAAATTTAGAGCAACACGACTTTGATACCAATTGAAAGGATCAAGATACCCAAGAGGGGGGTGAATTGGGCTTTTCTAAAAATTAATTGCAAGAATTAAATCCTACAAGCCAAACTTCACCCCTAGTGCCTACTTGTGTTCCTTATGTTTCTACTGATAAAAGTTAAGCACCCTAAGTTCCAATCCTAGACTAGCAAGGCAATTCTAGGAAAGTAATCAAGCAATGAAAGTAATGCAAGAAAGTAAATGCTTGAAAGTAAGGGATAGGAACACGACGATGTTTTGCCGAGGTATCGAAGAGTCGCCACTCCCCACTAGTCCTCGTTGGAGCACCCGCGCAAGGGTGTAGCTCCCCCTTGATCCGCGCAAGGATCAAGTGCTCTCTACGGGTTGATTCTTCGACACTCCGTCGCGGCGAATCACCCAAAACCGCTCACAACTTGAGTTGGGTCACCCACAACCGTCGGATGATCACCTAACTTCCAATCACCACCAAACCGTCTAGGTGATGGTGATCACCAAGAGTAACAAGCTAGAACTCTCACTTGACCACAACAAGTCTAATGAGAAGATGGATGCACACTTGCTAGACTCTTGTCACTAGAGAGGATTCTCAAACTTTGATTCGCAAATCTCAATCCTCACTATGGCTCTTGCACTCCTTTGCACTTCAAAGATGTTTCTCAGCTAAACAAATGAGCAAGAGACCTCTAAAAGAGGTGGAGGGGTTGTATTTATAGACCCCTCAGACAAATCCAACCGTTACCTTTCGAAACAGCCAGACGCGCACTGACCGGACGCGCCTGTCGATATGACCGGACGCGCCGGTCAGTTGTAACGGTCGAAAACGAAAACCTGTACTGAGAGACCGGACGCGCCGATCTGTGCTGACTGGACGCGCCGGTCTGAGATGACCGGACGCGCCGATCAGGCATGCAAGAGCTCTCTGGAAATTTGACCTGACGCAACACCGCGTCCGATCATAGGTGACCGGACGCGTCAGGTCACCACGGGACCTTACTGGAACAAGACCGGACGCGTCAGGTCTCCGCTGGACCTTACTGGAACATGACCGGACGCACCGGTCTTTTTCACAGTCGTGTCCGATCTTTGCTGTTTACCCTCTGGAACACGTGTCAGCCTGACCACCGCGTCCGGTCCTCTCAAGGACCGTGTCCGGTCAGTCAGCCGAAAACGCAGTTAAGTCTTTGTACTGACCGGACCGCGTCCGGTCATAGGTAAACGGCTCAAACGTCTTCTAAACGCAATGCAACTTGAACCAAGTTGCTTCTAATTGTACTCTGAGCTTTTCTCGAGCTACCTAGTGCTAAGTTTGACAAGTGTGCACCACACCTAAACATAAGACTCACCTAGGTCAAGCTACTCGCTCATGTCCCTCTTCATAGTACGGTCAAAGGAAGAAACAAAGATCCTAACGACTATTCCAGATGTATCTCAACACCTTGACATCCGGAACTAACCGTCCTTAATCTTATCGTTGATCCTTTGAAAACCGAAACGATTTCCATCAAGGGACATGACTGCCATATTGCTCAAAATAGTTATCATCTCCATGACCTAACTTACCGATGTTTCTGCAAAACACATATTAGTTATGGTAATTATGTGTTGTCATTAATTGCCGAAACCAACACCGGGGCCTAGATGCTTTCACCCTCCACAACCCCCCTCGCCGCTGCCCCCTCCAGGACCTCCACTTCCCCTTCGTCGGTCGTTGGAGGGGGCGGGGCACATCGCCGGCGGCCCTCTTGGGCCGGTCAGCCTCCTGCCGTCGGTGGGCAGTGCTGCCGGCAGACAGATCGTCAAGGTAAATTATAGTTGGAAATTAGTTGATGACCTATGTACATTTTAGTTAGTAAATAAGTTTAAATTTAGTTGATGACTAATAGTTGCAAATTAGTTTGACGTATGTAGTTAGTGTAGCTATTTTAGTGAGTGTAGCTAATTAGTGATTTTAGTTAGAATACAGATTAATATTAGTAGGGACATTAGGTTCGATGTTTTGATAGATTTTTGCTGAAATGCCTTTGTAGATGGATTGTTGTGTCCGAGTATTTTACGGAGGAATTGGTAGGAAGTCAGATGGTATGTTTGAGCACATGGATGAAGAAATGGAATGGTTTGATGAACCTCCTAGTTTCGACGACCTTTGGGTTCGTTTGGAAGCCAAGTTTGGCGGTGATTTCACACTCAACGGGAGGTTTGATAGTGGGAAGACTAGGACACACTATGTCGTTGTGCCCTTGTGCAACCCTACTAATTGGTCGCGCTACAATAGAGTGCTCCAAGGATCAAATGTGACCATGCCTGAGGTTGTGGTGCAGAATGGATACAGGATAGAGGATGATGAGGAATTGTCGTACAATGACGGTGTTGGATATAATGAAGAAGTTGGGGTACAAGGCGAAGGAACTCAAGGTGATATTGATTTGGATGGTCATTTGACGCAGGAGCACTTTCATTCAACTCCAGTTGGTTGTATTAGCAATGACTTTGATGTGAGTGAGTTTGCATGGGAAGAGGAGGAGGAGGAGATGGAGGACAGGATGACTGATACAGTTAGCAGTGATTCTGATGACTCAGATGATGAGAATGGAGTTGCTGATGCAACGGCAGCACCGGTGGGTCCGATGCTAGCACCGGTTCCAGCTGAGGTGCTTCATGCCATGCCGACTTAGGGCAGTCTAGTCCATGATTTGCCCGAGGAAGATACTCCTTATGAGTTATGGGGGAGGATTAGCGAGGCACAGCAGTACGTTTCACCGCCATCAACACAGCGACAGAGCTTATGCAGATGAGGGGGAGGAACCCACCGTTGAGTGACGTTCCTAACTACAGAGATGTCAGCATGACACATTTGACAGTTTGTGACACTGGGCTGCAGATGCGTTCTCACTCATTGTATAACCATCAAGACAGTGGTATCCTTAGGAAGAGTATGATATTCGGTACAATATCAGAGATAAAGCTATCCCTTCAGGACTATGCTGTGTACCACCATAGACCCTACCGCGTCACTCATTCGGACAAGAATGAGAGGTACCAAGTCGCTTGCCACACCTTTACTTGCGATCGGAGGTTGCATGCAAGGAAGAAAAAGAGTGATGGCAAGTGGAGGGTAACCAAAGTGGTCCAACCCCACACATGCAGGAGCAATGAGGCGAAGGATGTGCATCCGCAACTCACTGCACGCTACCTCGCCCGCCGTATATTGGGTCTCGTTGATAAAGATAACAACGTTTCGGTATCTTTGTTACGACAATCCATATACGGCCCTGTGGCGCCATGATCCACGGCGCCATGATCCACGGCGCCTTGCATGGTGGCGCCACAGGTGGGGCCGAGGCACGGGCCCGTGGTGCCACGTCATCCTCCTGTGGCGCCACCATGCATGACGTCGCAGTGTGAAAATGCGGCGCCATAGTTGACGGTGCCGTCAAAACGGTTAGTTTTAAAAAACATTTTTTTCACGGTAGTTTTTGAAAATACTTTTAAAAAACGGTTAAAAATAAAAAAAATTCCTCGCCCACCAGCTTCGCCAGGCTCGGCGCGCCAGCGGCCACCGGGTTGATCCTCCGATCGTCCAGCCCGTCTCTCGCGCCGGGGAAGATGGCCTCCCACCTCCTCTTGTTAGCTTGCCAGAATCCGTCTTCCTCTTCTTGCATCTTCTGCTCACAGGCAAACGAAGGGTGGAGCAGGAGCACGCCTTCGACGCGTGGTGGTGGTTCTTGTTCCGCGGCGCGCAAGCCGCTCACGCCCGCGGCGATGGCCATGTTGTGGGCGATGTTCGCGCCGGCGCTGCCACCGGCCACGAAGACGCGGCCGGGGTCGCCGTGGGCAGACAGCCACGGGTCTGCTGCGCCGGAAACCGCCCAGTTGAGCGCGGTCCAGGAGTCCTCGTAGGCGGCAGGGAGCGGGTGCTCAGGCGCGAGGCGGTAGCCGACGGAGACAGCGACGACGCGGGCGCTAGCGACCAGCGACTCAGCGAGTTCATGTAGCGGTGGAAAGCAGGATCAGCCGGTGAGCCCATGACGAAGAAGCCGCCGTGGAAGACGACGAGGATGGGAAGCTTCGCGGTGGCGCTGTCGTCGTTGTCGTCCGACTGGTGGGGAGATGACGGGGACGTATGGATGGCTGGCAGGTAGAGCCGCGTGGCGACGCCGGTGGCGGCGTCGATGACCACGTCTTTGGAGGTGACACCAGTGTCGGCGTCGAAGCCGGCGGGCACGGTTTCCATGCCGGCGAAACGCTCGCCGCGACCGTCGCTGTATATCCGGAAGAAACCGCAATCCACAACGATCTCGGTGCTGCCCGAGTCCATGGCCCGCCCGGCGTCCAGGTCCAGCAAGTACTCGATGGACCCTGGACAGTAGCACTCGACTGATAAGACTAGAAGAACAGGGCTATCCTATATATATCCTCTACGTCTGCAGACTGCAGCTGTATGCCTGTGTCGGTGGAGTATCTGATCAAGTTTTGCTACCGTCACTGTGCTTTAGTTTAGAGCACGTTAATCACGTGATCGTGATGTGCTCAACTTTTATATTTTCTTCTCATGTACTCCTAGTAGTCACAGCGACATTTCCTGAAATAGTCACAGCTACAGCCTCGTACGAGAAGAATAGAAGATGCAAAAACTTGTTGCAATAAATTCGATGGTTTTTTTTAACATGGAAAGACTTTTCCATTACGCATAACTTGCTGCCAAGTCGTTGGCAACCAGTCGACGAATACAACTTGGAATGTTGTCCATAACCGGTACAACACCCACACTCAAACTTACCCCAAGGGCGGCGAGACTGTCAGCTACCATATTACATGAACGAGGGATATGATTTACAGCAAATGAAGCAAAATTACTAGCTAGCAAATCATTCATCTCCCAAATAAAACCACCTGCAGAGGAACGATCATAGTCTGATGATTTGACCGCTTGCACCACCATGGATGCATCCGTTTCTAGGATCACTCTTTGAACTCCCAAATCAGCCGCCCTTTGTATGGCCTGTAAACAGGCTATGACCTCAGCATGAAAGGCTTCTCCCACATTTTCCAAGTTACCATAAGCAGCGCTAATTACTCCACCATCCGACTCACGAATCACAAAACCCCAGCCTCCATTTCGTGTGCTGGCAGAAAAGGCTCCATCACAATTGAGCTTGACAAAATTATCTGGTGGTGGCCTCCAGAATTTCTGAGCTGGTGACTGGTTAGTTTTGTCCTTGGTCTGTTTAAAAGACGACCATTCTTCTGCAAATGAGTTGATCAGCCATGCTAGATGACCTCCCCTTCTCTGGTTTTCGCCTTCCCTAACACTGCATCTTTCAGACCACCACATATAGATAAGAGTGATCACCCTGCTTTGTATATCCGGCTTCAGTTTCAGAATGGTTTCCAAAACCTCCCTTGCTGATAGCAGTTTAGACAGGTCTCTTCTCACTCCTTCCCGTTGCAGCTCTGCCCATATATGCCGTACAGACTTACATTTGAAAAACAAATGTGCTCCATCTTCATCGTATCGTCCGCACATAACACATCCTGTGTCAATTCTCATCCCACGCCTTCTCAGATTAATTCGAAGCACCAGACTATTGTGCCCCATCCGCCACAAAAGGTGAGTCATCTTCTTTGGACAGTTTAAATTCCACAGATGCTTCCAGAATGGGTCCTCAACTCGGCTAGTTGCTGAGGTGGAGCCACCTCGTCTAGACTCCACTCTTCTCCTGTTATGCTCCATAAATACCTTGTATGCCGATCTAACAGAGAACTCACCAGAAGTGTTAAAGTGCCATGCTACAAGATCATACATACCTGCATGCACGGGTATGCTGAGAATGCACTCCACATCTTCCTCCCAAAACATCTCTCTTACTAACTCCTCATCCCATGCACCATTGATCGGGTTTATCAACTCATTTACATGTGTCATCAGATTCTGACCTCTTGATGTAAAGGGCCTGCGTGACTGATCTCTCGGAATCCACTCATCTTCCCAAATGCGAATATTCACTCCATCCCCGACACGCCAAATGATGCCCTTCTTTAGCAACTCCACCCCAGAGAGGATACTGCGCCACGTATAAGACATGTTGCTCTTATGCTTGGCTTTAAGAACACCACATTCTGGGAAATATTTTGCTGCAAGTACCCGAGCACAAAGAGAATCAGGACATGTTAATAATCTCCAAGCCTGCTTCGCTAGCATCGCCATATTAAAACCGTATATGTCCCTAAAACCAAGGCCCCCATCCTCCTTTGCCTGTGTTAGTTTGTCCCAACTGAGCCAATGCATTTTATTGTCCTTATCTTGTTGACTCCACCAGAACTTTACAACCATAGAACTTATCTTGTCACAAAGGCCCTTCGTCAGATCAAAACAGCCCATCGCAAAGGTTGGTATGGCATGCGCTACTGCTTTTATCATAATTTCCTTGCCCGCTTTAGAAAGCATCTTTTCTTTCCACCCCATTATTCGTTGCCAAATTCTATCTTTTAGATAACTGAAAGTGCCAGATCTTGATGACCCCACATGCACAGGCAATCCCAGATAGCGGTCATTCATAGCTTCATTTGAAATTTGCAGTGTCTCCTTCACAGCAAACCGATCCTCGTCACTTGTGTTAGGACTAAAGAGCACTGCAGATTTTCCTTTATTGATTGTCTGACCTGACACTTGCTCATACAGGTTCAAAATGGCTTGGATTTGCACTGCAGTGCCTCCATTTGCCCGGACAAGAAGAAGAGAGTCGTCTGCAAATAACAAGTGAGATATACTTGGGGCGCGCTGACAGATACGCATCCCTTTAATTCTTGAAGTATTCTGAGCTTGATTCAGCAAAGCACTGAAACCCTCCGCACACAGAAGAAAAAGATAAGGGGATAAGGGGTCCCCTTGCCTCAAACCCCTTTCCGGTATGAAACTTGTGCCAATATTACCATTCACTTTCACCCGATAAGACACTGAGGTCACACAATTCATTATAAATTGAATCCATTCATGACAGAAACCCGTTTTCTCCATCATAGCATGCAAGAAGGACCACTCTACACGATCATAAGCTTTACTCATGTCCAGTTTAATTGCTGACCAACTCTGTGTACCCTTTCTTTTATTCCTCAGAAAGTGTGTATGCTCATATGCTATCAAGATATTATCAGTAATAAGACGACCCGGTATAAAAGCACTTTGATTTTCAGAGATTATAACTGGTAAAATCTTTTTCAGCCGATTCGCTAACACCTTCGAAATAATCTTATATAGCACATTGCATAGACTAATGGGTCTGAGATTAGTCACCTTATCCGGACGAGGCACATCCTTTGGTCGGCGCACATCGGTAGACGGCTGACTGCGTGGAGCCCGTACGTGCCAAGAAAATCATAGGCTTGGCCCAATAACAGAAGTTTCGGCCCATTTTCTTGGAATTGGTTTATTTTATTTTATTTTATTGTATTTCTTTTCGTTTTCTTTCCATCAAAACCAGCAACGGACAACAATGAAAATTTATTAGTTATTCTAAAAAAATTATTAGTTTATAAATGTATATATACAAAGGTAGAAGAATTTCCTTGAGCAACAAGTTTTAATAATTGAATATAATAAGCTTTCGATATTAGAACCATCCAAAAATTTACAGAACAAAAAGGGAAAAAAAAAGGAGAGCTACCTGAGCAGAGTATTTTAGAGGGTTACTGCATATGATTTTTTTTGTCTTACGCTTGTGCTCTACGATGTGTATGGTAAGGAAATATGTTTTATAGCCCCCATCCCATGATTTTTTTCTTAACCTTAGTTATAGCTACAGTTTACAACTAAAATTATGGATATTATATATGTTTTTCAGTAAATATGATGTACTAAAATTAGGGTGCAAGTGCAACTAGAACTTTTCAGATCGCCTGATTTTCTTGAATAGCATAAAGTTTGATCTCTGGATCTAAGATGAGGCATAGATCTTAAAATTGGATGGGTATATTGTTGTAAGCCTCTAAAAACCTTAAGTGTGGTAGTAGACGCTATGAAGAGAAACATTAGTACAAACAAAAAAATCATCTGTGCAAACAATAAAACAATTGATTTTTTTGCCACATATATTTTTAAAGATCAAACAAGATTAATCTGCCTAAGGGTCAAATTTATCCAGTTTCAATAGTTGGAGGGTGTTAGCTATGCCGTTCTGTAGCTGAAGGTTGAAATTTAGACTTACGTGCAATGTGAAGCTTGAAAAATGTACTTTTACCCTTTTTCATATGTATAGTGTTTGGCCATGAGCTATGTCTTGTTGCATAGGCTAGAAATTTATTAATAAATAAAACTCCATTTATCTTTAGAAAAATGTATTAAAAGTGTGGTTAGAAAGTACTGTGTCTACTGGAAATGTTATCAGAAGTTTTTATCGCATTGCAGCTGTAATGAAGCTGTTGCTCTATTTACATGTGTACGCAAGCACTGACATATTCACAGCTAACGCAACTCAATTTCTTCTGAATAAAGAGTGGAAAGAAATAGTGACAGTGGAATGTTGTTTTCAGTATTTTGAGGTATATCTGACTATCTGTAACAGGTGGTTTGAATAAAACTTGAAATGAAATGGATCAATTTATAGTCTTATCAGTCGAGTAGTCCAACTAGTTTCTTGGATTGCCAAGCAAAAGATGCAGTTACTGACAGGATTCAGTCCGAAAGAAACAGGGACATTTTTCAAGTATACAGTCAGTCGCTTGCCTGCAGTTCACAATTACAGTGTGCTAAGTTCAGGATAAATCTCGATCCACAACACAAATTCAAGATCAGGATTCAGAAGTACTGCTAGATTCGAGATTGAGCATTTGTCCTTCTCTTGCAATATGAATCAAAATCACTAATTGTGCGAATCTTTTTCGCTGAACTACCAGGTCCGGGTAAACAAAGCGAAAGGTACCTCAACAGCGCCTGACGAATTCGGCCACGACGGCGAGCTCCTTGACGGCGTTGTCGCTGCCGTGTTTAGGCAAGAAGAAGACGTGCGCCTCGCCCTTGGTCTCGTAGAACTCGAGCTCCCCCTCCCAGCCGCACTTCTTGATCCCCTCTGCGTACGCCCTTGCCCTCTCCACGAACCAGCACTGCTCCGCCGTGGTCACCAGCACGCGGTGGGACCCGAGCTGCCTCCACTCCTCCGGCGATGCCATTGGGTTGACGTAGGGGTGATCGAGGTCGAACTTTCCGCCGCAGATGAATTCCCATGTGGGGTCGAACATTGCGCGGTAGCCGGGATCCGTGGGCTCCGCGCCCAGCGGCTCCTTCCCCCAAAAGTAAGGGTGCAGGAGGACGATGCCGCTGACCATGTCGCCGTAACCCTCGATGCCCCCTTCCTTCCGCAGGCTTATCGCCACGGTGTGCGCCATGTTACCGCCAGCGCTGTCCCCCGCAAGGACGATACGGGAGGCGTCGCCGTGCGCGGCGAGCCAGGGCTCAGCCTCCGCCTCGGCGCCATCCGCGCGGCAGGCAGCGATGACCGCCTTCAGGGCCGCGAACGCGTCGTCGTAGGCGGCGGGGACGCGGTGCTCGGGCGCTAGGCGGTAGTCAACGGAGACGACGACGGCGGGCGCCGCGGCAGCGAGGGAGGCGGCGTAGATGTGGTACAGCGGGGAGGCGGCGGTGTGGACCATGAACGCGCCGCCGTGGAAGAACACGACGACGGGGAGCTTCTTCCCGGGATCCACTCCGGCGGGGAGGTAGAGGCGGGCGGAGATGCCTGCGGCGGGGTCGAGGACGACGTCCTTGGACGCGACGCCGTTGGCGGGATCGCCGTCGGGGGACGGCGGGACGGTCTCGGTGCCGTCGAAGCGCTCGACGCGGCCGGTCTTGTACATGCGCAAGACGCCGGGCATCTCGAACTCGAGCTCGGAGTCGGGGTCCATGGCGGCGTGGGGACTGAGGAGCCTGTGGATCGGGAACCGGACTAGCAGAGCGGCTAGCGAAGCGATGAGAAGAGCCGCACAGAGCACCCGACACGACAGTTCGGGCATTCTGCCCGTTTCTTCCTGTTGGTAGCGAGAAGCCGAGAGATTTGGATTCTGATCTGGTGTGGTGGGAATTGTGACCGGATGCCATTGGCTGCGTTTGGATACATCCAGCTTAGATAAAAAAAACTACTCAATTCCAATAATAGTTTTAAACCAAGCGTTTCAGCTCTATAAAATTCAAATCCACGGAAAAACATGAATCAAGGGCTTAGATCCATGAAAGATTCATGGATTTTATGAAGTTGCTGGAGAGGTACTTTAAAACACGGGGTTGAGACTTACTTATGGAGTTATGTGGTAATTATTCAGCATGTCATAAATTATCATCCCGTACCGATTAATTCTTTTCCATCCGTCCCCTTCCTCGCACGCAACTCTTCTTCTGACCTTCTCATGGCGCCGCAACATATTTGAAGGACTATGACATTTCTTACATGTATATGGATGCTTGGCTGGCAGATGGTGAGACAATGGGCCTCAAATCCTATTATTACATTCTCAACAATATATCCAGGGCCACTATTTACCTAAAGATTGTTGATGGCAGAGTTGTTAGGAACATGAAGGGTACTAAGAGCTTCATAAGACCTCAAGGTAATGTGGTAATTCGGCGATATGTTTCCGTAGAGCATTCCCTTGGTGATTTTGAGTTTTCACTAACCTCCAGAATTGTTGGATAGGTTCAGGAGTTCCGAACTAATCTTTGAAACTTTTTGGAGTTTTGCTAATCCGCTGCTTTTAGTGTTATAAGAATTTCTTACATACGCTATTCACCCCTTTAAGCATTGTTGTTCCTTGTGGACTTAGGTAAACCAGATCCAACCACTTTGTAGAAGAGCCCTAGCGCCGCCGCCGCCGTAGCAGCAGCCGCCCCCGTCGTCCACCACCGCTGGTCCCCCTCCCTTCTCCTCCGGCATCTCGCCGGGGGCTGAAGGGAGTGGGGATCCATTGTTTTTAATAAGTTTTTCTCAGTAAATCGAGTCATTAGGGTTAGCGTCTCTCCATGCCAAATTACTTGGTACTGGAGTTTTATCTCCTCCTTCTCCTCATCTCTGTCGACGGTGAAGGAGAAGGGTGGAATCGTCTTCTCCATGGCGGCTCCGTTGAAGATGAGGGCGACGACATCGGCGTCAGCATCTTCATCGACATGACGACATGGAGACTTTGGTTTCCGGACGACGGCATCAAGGCGGAGATGATGTCGCCGTCATGGAATAATTTTCTCCGGTCTTTTCTCCGTTTTGTTGTGGTTAGATCTGGCCACGATGAAGGACTAGGGAGAATAATTTTCAGATCAGTCTTCCTCACTCTTCGGTGGCAGAAAGAAGAAGAAGGAAGACACCAGAAAGAAGAAGTTCCTCAATTCCGCCTACAGGAATGTTGGCCGTTGTTCGTTGGGCATTTGTTCTCAGGCCATTTGCCGAGTGTTTGCCTGTGCGGTCATCCATACTGCAAAGCATTTAACAGGTTAGGTTTTGAGTTGTGCTTTTCACAGCGTGGGTACTATTTTGTAATCCAGAGTGCTTGTAATGTGTTGATGTACCCAGCTATCATATAATATAATTCTTCTTTCGTCGCAAAAAAAAAAAAAAAAAGCATTGTTGTTCCTTTTCAGGAAGGTGAAGGATAAGATTGACCATTCAAACGGTCATTAGATTATCGGAGCTACCCCGCCGACAGTTTAGCAGAGGCCATGGCTACTTGAGTTGCAGCGGCATGAGAGCGTCATGAGAGGAAAAAAAAATCGCATATGAGGGAGAGGAGGGGTCGAACGGAATAGAAACGAACGGGTGCGAAGAGGTGTAATCAGTATACTGGTGGATAATTTTCTCCAACTCAATGTGAAAGTATGGAAGTCTAATTTTTGGAGCACCCCTGAAGTTTCATGATATCAATGGATCTGCCCCCACTAGGTCCATGGTTTTTATTTTGATTTTGTAGAATCGAAGCATTTAGCTTGCATTTCGTGATGAGAAGCTGTTTTTTTTTCCTTCCAAATTTAAAGCTGCTGGAGATCTTCTAAACAGTCATTTAGATTTTAGAGCGTCTCCAGAAAAGGTGTCATCCTCGCCATCGCTATCTGATCCACCACTGCACAAAAACAAAGCCTCGAGCGCTAGCTCGCTGCCCTCTCCGCTCGGCAAATGTATAAAGATATATGGAGAATGGGATTTGACTAGTCTGCTGGAGATTGCTGAGATATGAAAAATCCTATAGAGTGGATAACCAAATGGAGATGTGGAGATTCGAGAGTAGAATGTGTATGGTGTGTTGAGATGCTGTTACTCTGATCCATGGGCCATGGCTGATAATCATCGTCCAGGATTTGCTTCAATTTTAGTCACTGAACGGAAGCGTCTCCTTTATTGTTCTAAAGAAAATCAAGGGCGGGTATCGTTACATATCGGATGATATGTACTCCTGCCGTCCCAAAAATAAGTGCACTCGAAAGACGGTCGATTCTGAATTTCTGAGCCTGTCACTGCGTCACCGCAAAATTCTACGGAGTACTACAATTCTGAAGAAGCACACAGTGAAAATTTGTTCTAATGATTGTCCAAAGACAGACAGCAGCACAAACAGATTAGCCAGCACGAGTTGGTGTTCTTTTCTTTCCAGTCCCCTTCACCTTGTGATGCGGGTGATCCACGAGGAGTCGAGGGCCACCAGCACCATGACCACCGAACAAAAGTCTCGTCACATTCCTACTCTCGTCACCACTCGAATCTACAGACTTGCGAGCCCCCGCAACCGCGGCATCATCCCCAGACGGCCAGACGCAGCCTCGCAATATTGCAGAGTATTCTACAGTCCGTAGCAGCAGAAGATGAGAGACCAGTAGCAGTCGTTTGTTCAATCGTCTGCCGGGGTCCCAAATCTCGCTTGTTTTCTCCTACCCAGCAAACCAGCAAAGCCCAGCTTACTCTTCCAATCCCTGTCAGGGCTGTTAGCCTTCAGCTGGTGGGATCATGGTTGCCAAGACGAGGCGACAGCTCGCCAAGCTCACGCTGCTTCTGCTCGCCCTGCTCCTCCTCCTCGCCGCCATCTTGCTGTGCGTGTTCTTGATCCCGCGCCACCACAGGAGGCCGCTGCCCCCTGCGTCGCCGCCGGGGAACGCCTCGAACCCCGACGACAGCATCGTGGCGTTCGACTTCTCCCCGTACCTCATCATGTACAAGAGCGGCCGCGTGCACCGGCTAGACGGCACCGCCCGGTGCTCGGCCGGCGTCGACGAGGCCACGGGGGTGACCTCCAAGGACGTGGTGATCGACAGCGGGACCGGGCTCGCGGCACGGATGTACCTGCCCCCGGCGCTCGGCGGGACGAAAAGCAAGGACCTTGGCAGGCATCCGGTGCTGGTGTTCTACCACGGCGGCGCGTTCGTGATCGAGTCGGCGTTCACGCCGCTGTACCACGCGTACCTGAACGGGGTGGCGGCGAAGGTGCGCGTGGTGGCGGTGTCCGTGGAGTACCGCCTGGCGCCGGAGCACCGGCTGCCGACGGCGTACGACGACTCGTGGCAGGCGCTCAACTGGGTGGCCAGGAACGCCGCGTCCGGGCCGGAGCCGTGGCTGCGGGACCGGGGCAACCTGTCCCGGCTCTTCGTCGCCGGGGACAGCGCCGGCGCCAACATCGCGCACAACATGGCCATGCGCGCGGGCACGGAGGAGGAGGGCGGGCGGCTGGACGGCGGCGCGGCCATCACGGGCCTCCTGCTCCTGGACCCCTACTTCTGGGGGAAGCAGCCGGTGGCCGGGGAGACGACGGACCCGGCGCGGCGGCGCCAGTACGAGGCGACGTGGTCGTTCATCTGCGGCGGGCGGTACGGCATCGACGACCCGCTGGTGGACCCGCTGTCGATGCCGGCGTCGCAGTGGCGCAAGCTGGCGTGCTCGCGCGTGGCGGTCACGTCGTCAGGCCTGGACGACTTCCGGCCGCGCGGCCTGGCGTACGCGGCGGCGCTCAACGGCAGCGGGTGGGACGGGGAGATCGAGCAGTACGAGACGCCCGGCGAGCGGCACGTCTACTTCCTGGATAGGCCCAAGGACCCCAATTCCGTCAAGGAGCTGGCCTTCGTCACCGGCTTCCTCACCCGGGAGTAGTAGGTAGGTAGCCATCACGGCGAGGGCGTACAACAGTAGTAGGTGTAATCGTGAGGATTGCTGGTTGCGGTACATGGTTAATTAATACAGTAGATATTATTGTTATTGCTAGCACCGACCGTAGCATGTTATTTTTGTTTTTTGTGTTTGGATCTTGATAGGGTTCTCGAGAGGTGGTGATGATTTGGTTGATGGTGAGCACGGTGAATCTGGGGATGGTAGCTCACCACACCTCTGACATCGTGAGGAAAGCTGCCTGCAGACTGGAGTGGGCGATGCTTTCCGGCGTTCGCTTCAGGGGTGTCTAGGGCGTGTTTAGATGTGAAAAATTTTGGAGAAAAGTTTCTGTAGCACTTTTCGTTGTTATTTGACAAAATTTATCTAACCATGGACTAACTAGGCTCAAAAGATTCATTTCGACATTTACAGACAAACTGTGCAATTAGTTATTTTTTTATCTACATTTAATGCTCCATGCATACGTCCAAAGATTCGATGTGACAGTTACTATGCAAAAAATTTTGGCTCTTTTTTATCTAAACAGGCACTTAGGTCCCGATTTTTTTTTTGGAAATGCAACTGTAGCAATTTGGTTGTTATTTGATAAATATTATCCATTCATAAACTAATTAGACTTAAAAGATTCGTCTCGTGAATTTCGTATAAACTGTGTAATTAGTTTTATTTTTTATCTATATTTAATGCTTCATGCATGTATCAAAGATTCGATGTTTCGGAAAATCTGAAAAATTTTGCAAATTTTTTTACAAACTAAACAAGCCCTCAGTTTCTTCCGGCAATCAGTACTAGTAGTGCAATATAGGACTTTTTCAGTTTCAGAAATCCTCGTACTGGGTCCAGCACTTCGGTTGTTCGGCGATCACTATTCAATAGAAGACGCACGACGCAAAATGAAGTGCGTCGGCTGTTCTGTTTTCAGCTTGTTGGTGATTGACATCTTAAATCTCACCATTTCCTTTTAACAAAACATCTTCATCAGACGATTGTGTGTGAGCTCGAAATTACGATATGGTAAACGCGATCTCACCGTGTTCGATTTTCAGGTGCCAAGGAAGCGACAGGTTGGTACCTCCCCACTGCTTGCGGTAGCGGAAGACGGCAACGGCACGGGTTCTTCTACTGCTTTAACAAAGTTGGCGGATCAGGGGCTAAATCACTGTAGCAATAGCTTCAAACTACTATAAAATCTTTATTATCAATCAACATTTTTATAGATTAGCCCCTTATGCCATCCTGGATCCGCCCCAACGTGTCTTCCCTTCACGGATCACGATTCACGACCCGTGCCATCTCGCGCTAGCAGGACATTAGGCGTCGAACATGGACTTTCTGGAAAGTACCGCATGACGATGACATTTCACCCACCGTGAAGGAGCTTTTCCCAATTTGTTTTTTCCTTTTCGTTTTGAAAGTGGCCTTGCCTGTCTGAAAGAAGGATGAATCGATTCGAGTCAAGCGATGAATGAAGCCTATACCGCAATGATGACAGGAACCATTCCCATCCACAAAATCGTCGTGTCGCAAGGATAAGACGCTGCACGCACGTCTACGGCTTCAGTTTCTGGCTACTGCTAGTCTGCGTCTCTGAGTTGTGACAAGGCAATGATTGGCGAACGGGTGCAAGAATGAATACGTGATCAAAGTCTCAGGCCATGTTTAGTTGGCAATTTTTTTTTGAAAATAGTACTTTTTATTTGTATTTGACAAACTTTGTCCAATCATGGATTAACTAGACTCAAAAGATTCGTCTCGACATTTATAGACAAACTGTGCAATTAGTTATTTTTTTACCTACATTTAATACTCCATACATGTGCCAGCATATGCGATGTGACGGAAAATCTTGAAAACTTTTTGCATTTTGAAGGGATCTAAACATGACCTCAAACGATTGTATGTACGTGTCCAATCAACAATTATTCGTCAATGTTCACAAAACACCCGGGCGATCCTAAACTCCTAACATTATATTCTCCTCCGATCTGTATCTCATGATATGGGCTATTCTTGTATTTATGAAAATATTTATTTAGCTCTTAGCCCCTCGAGTCTCGGCATAACTTATGCAGTTACCATATATAGTAATATAAAGACGTGGATGCTCATATTTTTCTAAATTTATTTTAAAATTTATTTTTTAGCGGTATGTAATGTGCCCTTACGACCAGAGGCCTGAATCCTTCATCGGCCACGCTTACAAACTCCAGTCATGTGAGCAAGTTAGATCCCACTTCCACGTTCTTGACATGTCTTGTTTTGTATGTTCGCATGCTCAGCTAAACACAAACCTGTGAGATAATTTATATACAACTTTTGTTTTTTTTTGTTTTCCAATTATTATCTTTTTGATAGAATAATTTGTAGAATATGTTAATATACATATGGCTTTTAGTTAATAAACTAACTGTAGCTCAGCTAGTTAGGTTCCTTATATTGGAAGGTACCAACACAAGTTTAAATCCTCAAGTGGACATAGGTGCTAGTATCTTCTTGGATTTAATCTAGGATTTAACGTCATTATTCCTTCAGTGGAAGACAACTGGACACGAGTGCTCATACTTTCTAGGATATCTATATCTATACATCTTATAAAGCTAATTCCCACTATGAATCTATCTCAACATGTAAGCCATCCACACCATCCCACACTAACTATCCACATCATCTCCAATTAATAGTCATGTTACCCTGCTAACTTTCTACCTTTTAATGCAATTTATCCACATCATCTCCACTTAATTTCCTTTCAAATTATTCGCAATCCCCGCAACAATGTGCGAAGTATCTTCAAGTATATACTAACAAAGAGTACAATAACAAGAAACCTTCTATCCTTTGGATATTCTTGAAAATGTGATCATTCCTGCAAGTCCAAATACTCCAAATTCCATATAGAAGGTACTAATTGTCGTTTGAATTGCGTCAATATTTTTTCATTGGAAGCACATCAAAATTTCAAATGTTTTTTTTTTCAGAATTTGGTATTTGAATATTCACAAGGGACCAACACCGTTTTGAGAAATCACAACTCTTCCACATTGTTAGAGCATAGAACACAATTGTAATCCTAAAGTTTCATATTCTTTTCCTTGAAGGCTTCTGTTCCTAAGTCTGTCTTTTAGCAGTAACTAGAAGATTACCTTATGTTTTGGCTAAAACCAAGATTTTCAAAGCCATGTAACAGCTTTTATGCACTGAACGGTGACCAAATATATGTCCAAGCGTCAAGCTAAGCGGAGAGTTCAACATCATGAAGAAGAATATCTAGTTCTTGTAGTTGTCGGAAGGCTTATACCGAAATGGAAAGATGAAATTGAAGGGACAGTGACGATTACAAGGGGATTGAATTAGGTCACTTAAAAATTAAGGCTCAAAACATTTATAAAAACCCTACACAAGTCTATCTTGGACGGGCGGAGAGGTGAGGCAGGGCAGCGAGGCAGAGACAACAGTGTGGTGCAGGGGCGAGGCACGAGTGGGTGAGCGTGGCAGGGGGCATGATAGATTTGGTGGGTGTAAAGAGAGATGAGAAAGAGAGAGAGGAAGAGATAAACGGGAGGACAAAAAAACCGTTAAAGGAGAAATAAATAGAGGAAGAAAAAAAAAGAAAAGAACAAAGATAAGAGAAAAAAATAGAACAACATTATGTACGTTTCATACATTTTCTAAATGTTCTTCTGACCAGTGAATCGTAGCTAGAGCTGTTTTGACTAGAGTTGGAGCTATATGTAGACCCTAAACCAACATGGCCAAGAATCGAAGTCATGGCCTTTAGCTTTGTGTGCCTCGTTTTGATCAGAACACAGAAAAGTTTTTAATCAAGTTTGGACTCATCAAATGGTGATGGAAAATCCTCCAGCGAATGTATCAGCAACAATAAGTTTCGGACTGCAAAAACATAAAAGCAATGCAATCAACAACAATATGAATTCGCCGGCAGGTTTTCAGACATATCAGCCGCAGACCATACACTAGAATTGTGCGCAAATGCAATGTACGACGCCCACGAGATCGCAAGCATCCTACAGGTTAACAAATCTGGAGATGACGTCGTCCTGCGCGACAGCGTCGGCGCACACGAAGTCGACGAGGTGGAAGCAGTGGCCCTGCCCGTTCACCTCGAGCACCTCCACCTCCCCGGCCCATCCGCTAGCCCTAAGCTCCTCGGCGTACGCGCGGCCCCGGTCGCGGCACACGTCCTTCTCCGCGAGGCACACGAGGACGCGTGCGCACGCGAGCCCCTCCAGTCCAGGCGCGCCGACCGCGAGCGGGTTGATCCAGGGGTCGTCCATGCCCGAGGTGCCCGGGCATACCACGCGCCACATGGTCACCACGTTCTCGACCAGCGCGGGGTCCGTCTCCTCGGAGGCCACCCGGTCGGCTCCGAGGAAGTAGGGGTGCACGAGTGCGACGCCGCTGATGCGGGCGCCGTGCGGGAGGGGATCGGCGCCGGCGCGCATCGCCATGTGGTGCGCGATGTTGGCGCCCGCGCTGTCGCCGCCGACGCACAAGCGGGAGAAGTCGCCGTGGTCGGTGAGCCAGGGTTCCTCACCGGATCCAGTGGCGTGGGAGGCGACCCAGACGAGCGCCCGCCAGGAGTCGTCGTACGCGGCGGGGAGCGGGTGCTCGGGCGCGAGGCGGTACTCGACGGAGACGATGATGGCGCGGGCACGCGCGGCGAGGGAGGTGAGGTAGGCGTGGAAGACGAAGTTGAAGGCGGTGTGGAGGCAGAAGCCGCCGCCGTGGAAGTACACGAGGATTGGAAGCTTCTTCCTGCTTCCGCCGTTGTCTTCGGTCTCCTTGGCGGGCGGCGGGAGGTAGAGGCGGACGGCGACGTCTGGGGAGACAGCGTGGTCCTTGGAGGCGACGCCCGTGGCGGCGTCCGTGGAGGTCGGGACGGGGTCGGAGCCGAAGAAGCGCTCCACGCGGCCGCTCTTGTAGACGCGGATGAACTGCGCCATCTCGAAGATGACCTCATCGTCGCTGGCGCCGGAGCCGGCCATGGGTGGTGTCGGGGTGTGGCTGGGAAGGCCGAAGGGAAGGCGAGGGCCGAGCAGGTTTGAAGTGCGGTCGCCGCAGGTTGCACGTCTTGACGTCTAAGCGCCGCCAGCAAACGGTTGGCGTGTGTTGAATGCGGGAGGCATTGACAGATCAGCGGCCTGGTTGGGATGGGCTCAGCTGAGAATGGCCCATGTGGCCCACGTCAGTGAGTAGTTGGATTTGGACAGTTGGGAGTGTTGGGCCCTGTTTACTAAGATTCCCCGTCACATTGAAGCATTACACAGTTTAGATGAAACGGAGGAGACGAATCTTTTAATTCTAATTAAACTAAAATTGAACAATATTTATCAAATAACAACGAACGGTACCATTTTATTTGCATCTTAACCGGGCCTTGGACTCTCGAACAGGCTGGTTCGAAAGGTCAGATCAGATCCGGCCATACTTCCTCACTGGCCACTGGGTCTCCGGCTCTCCGCCGCACAACCAAATCCAAATACTGAAGTAAACTTTTCCAGCTCGTCGGTTCGAGTTCTGCGATCCCTTCCGTGGCATATTACAATCCCCCCAACGCCATGGCCAACGCCGACGCTGGCGACGGCGGCGAGGTCATCCTCGACGCCCCCGGCTTCATACGCGTGTACAGGAGCGGCCGCGTCGAGCGCTTCCTGCCGGTCGACTTCGCCCCGCCCTCCACTGACGCCGCCACCGGTGTCTCCTCAAAGGACGTCGCCATCCTCCCAGACGCCTGCGTATCGGCTCGCATTTACCTCCCGGCGCCACCCTCCTCCGGAAGTTACAGCGGCAAGCTCCCCGTCCTGGTATTCTTCCACGGCGGCGGGTTCTGCCTCGGTTCGGCGTTCGACGCGGCGGTGCACGCCCACGCCAACCGGCTCGCCGCGGCAGCCGGCGCAATCGTCGTGTCGGTGGAATACCGCCTCGCGCCGGAGCATCCGGTCCCCGCGGTCTACGGGGACGCTTGGGCGGCGCTCCAATGGGTGGCCGCGCACGCCGCGGGCCGGGGGCAGGAGCCCTGGCTGACCGCCCACGCGGACCTCGGGCGCGTCCACGTCGGCGGAGAGAGCGCAGGCGCCAACATTGCGCACCACACCGCAATGCGCGCTGGCAGCGAGGAGCTGGGCCACGGCGTGAAGCTCAGCTCTCTCGTGCTGATCCATCCCTACTTCCTGGGAGGCGAGAGCTCCGAGACGGACGAGATGGGCGTAGCGTTGCTCCGCGAGCTCGTCCGGCTGTGGCCGGTGGTGTGCCCGGGCACGAGCGGGTGCGACGGCGACCCGTTGATCAATCCGATGGCAGAGGGCGCCCCCAATCTCGCTAGCTTGGGGTGCCGGCGCTTGCTGGTGTGCGTCGGGGGAAAGGACCCGATGAGGGGCAGAGAAAGGCTGTATTGTGAGAAGCTGAAGGGAAGTGGGTGGCGCGGGGTGGTGGAGGACTGGGAGGCGGACGGCCAGGGACACGGTTTCCATCTCTTGTGCCCCATGAGCGCAGAGGCGGAGGCGCAAGTCCGGGTTATCGCTGAGTTTCTGAGCTATGGATGACATCTCCGTTTATCCACTCCACGCGGCCATGGTGCATTGTTCTCGAACCTGATGTTTGGTTACATTTTTGTTTTGAGTTTTGATTAAGGACATGCATGTTTTGATTTTTTTTCATAGATATGTCTAGTCTATACTCCTTATCTTGTTGCTGAGTTACAGTTAGTCCTAGATTTTATCTAGGGTGGGTTCACTTCGCGAAAAATAGGTGAAAAGTTACTGTTGCATCTTTCGTTGTTATTTGGTAAAATTTGTTCAATCATGGACTAACTAGGCTCAAAAGATTCGTCCCAACATTTACAAACAAACTATGCAATTAGTTATCTTTTTTACCTATATTTAATGCTCCATGCGTCCAAAGATTCGATGTGACGGGTGACAGAGGAAATATTTTGGGTTGGGATGGGGAAGTGAACAAGGCCCTACTAGATATTTCATAAGCTTAATGAAGGCCTGGGTATGGGTTCCAGATTCTCAAATTTCATCAGAAGAAGGGGTTACTGAACCAGGACAAAGTTAACTGAGCTGTATTAGACTTACCTTTGGGTTAATTACTATTAGTGCAAGACCCAGATTAGGTATACCTATGCAATCTATATTTGCTTTGCCTGACTAAAGTTAATGACAAAATCCTAGCATTGCTAATATTCTCTTTAGTACTGCCCTGGTGACCTTGTTGCATAACATGAGCAGTCATTTAGTATACATGAGTCGTGAGGCTTCTCATACTAGAGCAGTGTTCCTGCACAAATGGGAGAAATGGCTGGTAGTCTCACATGCAACAGTCCAGGAGCAGCCACCTACGATGGATCATAACCCAACAGAATTTCTCTTGGACCAACTTATTTGATGATATCTGTTGCGTTGATATACACTTCAGGTATCCTAGGCGTGTTTTGTTTGTCGTACAAGGCATGCAAGATGTCTTGGTCAATCTTTTACTTCCATTGCTGCATCATGGAGCTTTGAGAAATACTGCTTCCTTGACTTGTCTTTTTGCTTTCATTGACCAAACACACTTGCCTTTATCATCTTGCAAAAGGCATGCTGTTTGAGCAAGATATAAGTTATACACGTAATTTTTGTGATATGCATGAACCGAAGGATCTTGATAGAATTTACAGAGAAATGCTGTAGTGATTTGATCTGTTGCAGTATCAACGATTGAGTTAGGGTTGACCATCGTGCATATGTTCGTTCATCTATGTTGACTCATGAGGAAAGAAATGTTTTCGAAAAAGAACTGCACAAGAAGTCGACTCCAGTGGTGCCAGGAGCCAAATTTGACAGCAAATTGACCAGAAGCCGAATCACCATTCACATTACTAGTAGCTATCATATCAAATTTCTTGCATTTGTGATCTATATGCAAATCTTCTTTATCTTGTAAAGATATAAGATATTCTTCAAAATTTCAAAAAGATATGATGGATTTCCTTGGAAGCCACTGCTTGCTTCACTTAAATTCTAACCTCTTACTAACTTTTTTAAAAGAAATTGGCAGGAGCTCTGCCTTTCAATTAAGAGTGGAATAAAAAGTTTATGTACAAGAGGAATGAATTAAAAGCTCAAGCTTGGGGCAGCTCTCTGTAAGGGCTCTCCCCTCCCGACCCCCTGCCCCCAAACCATAAAGCCACAAAAGTTTACTCCTCAAGGTCTAGCACCCTTCTTTGCCAACTCCGCGACCTGCAACACAGTGCAATACTCGTTTTGAAAGACTCTTTGGTTTCTTTCCTTCCATAAGTTCCACATGATGTAAATGGCCATCCCATTAAATTTGCGCCTTTGGCTTTGATGAAATGAATGTGCTGCAGCTTCCCACCAGTCTTTGATATTGTCGAAATCTGTAGGTAGCGCTTGCTGCGAGATCACCAATTTTTCTCAGTTGGACACTTGCAACCAGACCATCTGCGCAAAGGGGCAAAGGAGGCAAAGATGATGGCCTGTTTCTGGAGGTCCGTTGCATAATGGACAGCTGGTTGGGTGTGGCCAACCCCTGATGGTGAGGTTATCTGCCGTTAGCTGTTTGTTTTGAATTAGGATCCAGGTGAACAACTTGTATCTATTTTCAGTGTGAGCCCGCCAAATGAGTTTTGTGTGATCCCACTTGACCACCCCAAAGAACTGTGCACCGTAAGCTGAATGGGTGGTGTAGACGCCATCCGCCATCCATTTCCAAACGATGGTATCCTCAGTTGACGGATCCAAATGTACCCCCTGTAGCCTAATCCAAAGTGAGACAAATTCCTCCACCTCAACAGCCGTTGTGATCTTTCCTTGAAGTTGTCTGCACCAGGTGTTGCTATTTAGCTCTTGTTGCACCGTTTGGTTTTTTCTCCTAACCAGGACGAAGAGGTGAGGTGCCAAGTATTTGGGGGCCATGCCATCAAGCCAGTTGTGGTGCCAGAACTTTGCCCTCGAACCATTTCCAATGGTTATGCTTGTGGATGCGTTGAGCAGCAAGTGGTCTTCAGGCTTGCATGGAAGCTCTGAGCCTACCCAAGGCTTGTCCAATTCTTTCAATTCTTGGCACAACCATCGAAGGCGCAACGCTCTCCCAAAATTTTCCAAATCTACCAAGCCAAGACCACAGAGGTTCTTTTGCATGCAGACTGTTGGCCAATTTACCAAGCAGTGTCCACCGTTTGCCTTTTCTTCTCCTTTCCATAGGATCGCACGGCGGATCTTGTCAATTTGCTTTCTTGCCCACTTTGTGAGAGGAAAGACGGTCAGATGGTAAGTCGGAATTGGTGAGAGGACCGATGTGACCAGCGTTAGGCGCCCAGCTCTGTTTAGAAGTCTACCTTTCCAGGCCGGTAGTCGCTGGCCAATTTTTTCAATTAGTGGTTGAACGTGGATTTTTTGCAGGGAGCGGGGTGTGAAGCTGCGTGCCTAGATATTTGCATGGGAAAGAGCTGCAGGTACCAGGAAAGTGTTGGAGTATTTCCTGTAGGTGGATATTCTCACATCTAATCGGATGGATGGAGCTCTTCTCAAAATTGGTGACTAGGCCGGTGATATTACCAAAATCCTGCAGAATTCATTTGACCACATCTAAGTCAGGCTTGCTCGCATTAATGAAGATTGCCGCGTCATCCGCATATAAAGATGTCTAACCTCTTACTACTGACATGATAATTTCTCATAATACACAGCGTTGATGTCATGTACCTTCCTTTTCTGTACTTAAACTAAGTAGCAAATTTCATTTTTCCATGTGCATATAGGTTCACCTAAGTTTGTATTATCAGTTGCACTAATTTTATGTTTTAATGTTAACTATTGGATCCACAATACTCCCTGCACAGTCATCTTCATTCTTTTGTTCTTTGCACCTTTTGGATATCAAACATCTATCCTTTAGATTTCTCTTTGCCCAAAGAGTCTTGAATCCTTAATCATGAGATGATATCTAGTCTTAGCATGCGACCTTACATAATATATGAAATTTGATTACACTTTTAGCTTATGGAAACCTGGAAGTCTACAACTTGTCCCTTCATTGAGCCAAAGAAAAAAGTGATAACCTTTCTGTTAGTTCATGTGATGTGGAGAACAGAAAATAATCATTTGCATATAAAAGGAATGAACATACCTCACCAATGATGCAACAACTATCCATGTAATAAAATCTGTGATAAATTAAATGTAATATGCTATTCTGGTTGTTTCCCTATAGCTGCATGATGTCCAAAGTCAACTATGCAGCAGCGAGCTTCCTGATCTTGGTAAGTCAATCAGCATGAAATAGCACATGGAATTTGTCACCTTTGACAGGGTTGCATGCATCGGCGCAAGCTGAGGTTGAAAACTTGAAATAGTGCACGGAGGCTTGCTTTCTTTTGGTTCTGAATAAGTGAGTACTACTTTTCCATCATAACTAAAGCATTGAATTGTGACAATTTCCTTTTTCTAGCAGTGCCTTCAGGGCATTAGTAGATCCCTTAGCTCAAGGGAAACTCAGAAAGGGATGTTTGTTCTCCCAAAAAATGATATTTGTTTCTCACAAATGCAAGCATCTCAGTCGTTACAATAAAGAGAACCACATTTTCCATTCCTAGAAATATTATAATAAGGATTAAAATTTTACTTAGTTGACTATTTGTGTTCCTTTAAAACACCCTAACCTTATCCACCCTTAACAATGTTTCAAACATTTGACTTGTACGTTTGCACTTAGGAATGGAGTATTTGACAATTGACATGTTACCATATTGGGCACGATATTATCCCATGTTTAAGTTGCGCATAATGGCATGGCTAACCACTGAATGTATAGATCCTCTTGGAAACATCTCGTCTCTTTATGTTTAGCCAGTTCCTTTGCCTACCAATACCTTGAAATTTCTCATTTCGAAGCCTATAAATACTTGTCCTGTTTCAGCATCCTGATTGTCCTTGGCGAAGGTTCAATTGTGTTAAACCGGCCCTTACAGAGACTCGGAATATGGAGAAAGGAAAACACATCCAGCCACCAACTTATGGCAACCTTGTAACGATTCTTTCTATTGATGGTGGAGGCATTCGAGGAATCATTCCGGCTGTTGTTCTCACCTTTCTGGAATCAGAGTTGCAGGTAAATCTGTAGAAGCAGAACTGCGCAATGTGGTTTCATGTATCGTATGATTGTATAGGCAACACTAACTTAGTGAGAGATATGATAGTTTAGAACTCCCTATTGCATATGTTGCTCGCATGAGGGTGATAAATGCATTTGTAGAGTCCAAAATTTGTTGATATGCTAGTTCAAAGTACAAACCATTTAGAATTAAACCCGATTCACAACTATAATCCATTGTGGGCGATAATTCTGGAGAAGCATTGTTAACTTAAACCTTAATAGATCATGACTTTCATAAAACCTGAGTAAATCTTGAAAGCCTGTCGCAATTTGCATTGCAGTCAGAATTAGGAGTGCCATCCTATTTTTAATACGCTAAATGTTCTCTTGATTGATTCTTATGTACTGTTCTTCTTAATTGATAAAGAAAATTGATGGAGAGGAAGCCAGGTTAGCAGATTACTTCGATGTCATTGCTGGGACCAGCACAGGGGGGCTTGTGACCTCAATGCTGGTTGCACCAAACAATACAAACAGGCCACTCTTTGCAGCCAAGGATATTCAAGCATTTTATATGAACCATGCTCCCAAGATTTTCCCACAGCAGAGGTGAATACATATCTTATTGTTCTTGTTAATTGGATTGCAAACTTTTCCGGTCAATGTTTTTTTGGTCTTTCTTTAGGGGTCCATTCGGTAAGATAATGAGGATATTCCGATCGCTGTCAGGACCTTCCTATGATGGTAAGTACCTTCATGAAGTTGTCAGAAAGAAGTTAGGAATCACCAGGCTGCATGAGACTTTAACAGATGTGGTAATACCAACTTTTGACATCAAGCGGCTACAACCTATTATTTTCTCGTCCTATGAGGTGTGGCTCTCTCTCTCTCACCCCTACCCTATCCATCCCTCTCAAGCCTGTGAAGAGTGGTGATTCATACCATAACACATTGTATGACTTATGAATAGTTCTCTGCATGTTTATGACAACTAGTTAGAACCAAATAACTTCAGCTGTGTATGAAATGCTTCTACTCAAATGAGAACACTTCAACTGGTGTTAGAATAAATCAAAGGGGAAAGATCTAGGAGTGAATAACAGGGACTTCCATTGATCCTCCATGCTTAAAATTTACATGACAACGGGCATTTTCTTTTATATCATAGGTTAAGAATGAGAAGTACAACACAATGGATGCTCTACTATCAGATATTTGTATCAGCACATCTGCTGCTCCAACTTATCTTCCTGCACACTACTTCAAGACAGAAGATTGCCATGGGAACACCAAGGAATTCCATCTTATTGATGGAGGAATAGCTGCCAATAATCCGGTGCGATATTTATCAGTAATTATGCATTAGTATCAGAAATTTGCACTTCAATCATGATGCAAGTTATTTGCAGTTCTATGTGTAAAATCTTGCGAAGTATCACATAGTATGTGATTCAGAAATTAAAATTAACTTTGAACTTTTTAAGGAAACCTAATTTACCTTTCTGTTGTTTAGGCTTTAGTTGCCATTGGAGAAGTAACCAAGCAGATATTCAAGAAAAACCCAGATTTCTTCCCAATAAAACCTATGGATTATGGCCGTTTTTTGGTCATTTCACTAGGCACAGGCTCTGCAAAGTTTGAAGCAAACTACAATGCACAAACAGCTAAATCATGGGGAGTATTGGGTTGGTTGCTTGGCAGTGGATCCACTCCCTTGGTAGATATTTTCACGCAGGCAAGTGCAGATATGGTGGATATCCATATCGCTGCTGTTTTCAAAGCCTTGCATTCTGAGCAAAACTATCTGAGGATTCAGGTGTGTACAATGGATACATTTAGTTTGCAGAGCTAATAGATATGCTTTATCTCAAAGATTACTATTTCAAAATAACAGGATGATACTCTACAAGGGACACTGCCCTCAGTTGATGTTGCAACCAAGGAAAATATGGAGAAACTTGCTAGAATTGGAGATATGCTACTAAAGAAACCTGTCTCACAGGCGAACTTGGAAACTGGTCATATGGAGCCGGCTTGTCATAGACCAGAGATGACCAACGAAGAAGCTCTAAAGCGGTTAGTTTTATGTCTACAGCTCCTATCGTAATGATGATTGCATTAGAACACCCAATTAGGATGTACTTAGCTGTTTAGCATTTACAGATTTGCGAAGCTGCTGTCTGATGAAAGGCGAATTCGCAAGGCAAGATCGCCAAAATGAAGAAAGCCCTCATGCTTATTTCAACACACTGAGAGAACTCTGCATCACTTCAATTAAGAACTATGGTTGATATTATTTGTTGATATGAATTGTAACAATAAAACAATTTGTAGGCGATCATGCTGACACTATAAATTGATGATGTTGGCATCTGCCGGCTGGCTTTTGTAGCGTGTAAAAAAATGGAAAATACTAGTATTCTTTTTAATAAATATCAGCATTGGATTACTTGTATCATTGTTTTGTTAGTATTGATGGTTTTAATTCAGCGGTTCAGCCGACAAGGGAAGAAAAAGGTTCCAGGTCGGCCATGCACTTAAACATTGGAGCAGATAGATACCCAGCAGTGCTGCATGGAACAAGTACCTGGTACGATTGTGCCTCGCTTTCTTCAGAGAAATAGGCTAATCGATCTTTGCTTTGAGTAACAGGCAAGATGAATTTTTTTTTTTTGTAGAAAGATCGCTGTGCCTTTGGTACTTGCTAGGCTTCTGCCGTTGGGCATGGGCGGAATGACATCAATTCCATTCGATTTGGAGCGTGTACAGTCTAGACAAATGTGTAGCTCATATTTCACTGGATCAAAGGCAAAGATGCTCATATTTTATGGCATACTTTATGGATGGTCAATGCAAGAGGATCATCTGTGAGAATCTGTCAGCTTCTGATGAAAGTTTCACCTCGTTACATTGCTGCCACATAAAACTTTAAACACTGATGTAGTTGTGATCAGATCGCTGGCCGTTGCAGCAACCAAGGGGCAAGGGTGCTGGGATTGGTATGGGTACAGACCGTCTATAGCCTTCCAATGCAAAACGAGGTACCCGGCCATGTGGTCCTCTATAGAACACTCATTGGCCCCTGCAAGGCTGCAACTTGAAGAAAAGGACTCGAACATCCATCACCAATCGATTTGGGAGCACCGAAAGATCTCGTCAATCTCAGGAAGTAGGTGTATCATGCAACTTTAGGAATACAAATTGTCGACAAGCACATCTCTAGTCCTTTGTTAATATTATAGCTACGTTCAGATGAGTGGCACTGGGTAGAAAGAGTAGAGACAGTTGGCATTTGGAATCAGAGTGCCCTCCCCTTTCCCTGGATGGCGGCTAAATATGCTGCAATTAACTAGAGCTCAGAGCTCCGGCCAGCCAGCCATGGCGGCACTTGGTCACCCCTTAGTGCCCCATGGCTGCGCCCCATGGACCATCGTTTCGGAAAAAGCCCCATTTGACAAGTATTTCCGGCAATATAGAATGGCCGCCGTCGCCCTGCCCCTGACAGGACAGGCGTGAGCTTTTTCTTGGAGCCTTTTCCCGTGATATAGTGGCTTGCGCTAGTTGGGTGTCCTAAACCGTTGGTTGGATCCTTGAGCTGGTGACTTTACAACGCCGTCGGCCGCCGGCCGTCGCCGGGCCAGCCATGTTTATTTCCCCTGGGAGCTCAGGCGCCCATAGGCTGAAAGGTTTAATGATGAAAAGTAGGGATGAAAACGGATCGAATACGGACGGATATCACTGATATCGTATTTGTTTTCATATTTATGTCCGGATTCGGATTCGAATACGGATAGTATAAAAAATACTGGATAGGATATGATTGGATATCAACATCATAAATATGTGATTTAAATATTCGGATACGAATACGGTATCGGATGTTAAATATCCGGACTCGGATACGGACGGATTAAAACCCCTCTAAACGGATTCGGTCTCGAATACGGTCGGAAAATATCCGTACCATTTTCATCCCTAATGAAAAGGTGAGTTCCTTGGTCCCGGGAGCTCTGCCGCCGGCGAATGTGCGTGACCGGTCAAAAGATGGCCCTGTGTGGCTGTGTTCGATGGAGCACAATGCAAGCGGAACACAGATGCCATTGCCATGGGTGCCTAGCTACTGTCTCTGTCTGTGCGTGATCACAGCTGGTCAGAGACGGGAAGATTCCCGGAGTGTTCCATGCAGATGCAGAGATTCAGTTGGCGCCACCCTGGTTCTGAATCCTCTTCTGATGGAGACATGGCAGTAAACATAATGTTGTAATAACACTTTCTGCAGTGGTCTTGCATTTCAGGTTATTTTCAACAGTTTACGTGAGTGTGGCGGCACCTTCCGATCCGAATCATTACGCTTTAGAAGTTCCTTTTCCTTTTCCGAGCGACGTGCGCGTGCACAAGAACAGAGTTTTTGACTGCAGTCTTATTAGTTATTACCATGTGACCATAACCTCGGATTGCGGTGAAAGTGACCTGCGCCATGAATGGTGCCATGGCGCCATGGTGGACTAACATGGGTCAAAGAGTAGACACTTGCATTTCCACTTCTTTTCTTTATATATCTCTCTTTCATGTTCTACCCCCTCGTACTGATAGCCCTTTTGTTTTGGGCGTCACAACGGTGCAAACGGAGCACTTCATCTCCCTATAAATTGTCGCAGAGATCGCCCTTCTCGAATCAAACTCGCTCCAACCCAAGCTCAGGAGCTCAAGGACACTACTAGTGCTAGCACCAGCAGACTACCAGAGCAATATCCCCCTTCTCACGCTACACCCCCAGTGCGTAGACTCCACACATATATACTCGCGTGCTAAGATGGCCGTCGGTCTCGTCAAGCCGTCGTGGGCGTGCATTGCGATCATCGTCTTAATCGTCACGTCGTCGAGCGGCGCGGCGTCCGGCGAGGCGAGGAGGCTGCTGGTGGCGGAAAAGCACGCGGTCGAGGGAGCATGCGCCGGTGGTTGCCGTCCCCCAGTGCATGGTCTCACGGGGACGACCACCAGCATGATGGCGACCACCGACGGGCGGCCCACGGCTCCCGGACACAGCCCAGGGATCGGAAACAAGATCGCTGGCAACACCCGTTGAATATACATACATCTCATCGGGGTCGATCGATCATCATCGTCATCGTCATCATTCCCTTTTAATGAAACACGTGTCACGGACACGTTGTCGGTCGTCGTCGTCGTCGTCGTCATCTGCGCGCGTTCCTTCGTTACATGCAGTCCAGCCGTCCAGGGATCGGCAGCAAGATTGCTGGCAATGCAACACCCGGCCCGGCCCGTTGAGTATACATCAACGAAGCCTTGATTTGCTTGATGTAATGTAAATGCATGTTTCTTTGTTTTTCCTTGTGATTATTGTACATGAGATAGCGCATCATGGACGTATAATGCAAATTTCCTTTATTTTCCTTTTCCTTCTTTTGGAATAAAGTTAATCATGTTTTATACGGTCTCTGTGTCTTTGTGTATATATAATAAAACAGTACTCTATGTCCCTCTCTTCAGAGTTCATATACGTAGAAGCAGTGTATTCTAAATAGCGGGCTAAGACATTTAGCGATCTCCCTCCGAAAACAGCTAATAGCGGCAAATAGTGCCTAAATTTGTACATAGAATCAAGGAGTATATAGGATATGTGGCCACTTTCAACGAGATAGTTAATGGAGACGACTACTGCATGCAGAGGTCGGAAATGAAGTGCCCCGCGCCTGGCCATTTATAGCAACAAACAAAAACATGCAACGATGTGTGTCGATTGGAGCACGAAGAAAAGGAATCTAGCAAGTACTCCTAAGTAGAGTAAGTTCAATATTAAAGTCAAGTGTTTAGCTATTACACAAGTTGTAAAAGACAAACTATACAATACTGGTTCTTATTTGCCTATATATATATATATATATATATATATATATATATATATATATATATATATATATATATATATATTATCTATGTCCCATCTTCTTTTTCTTGATCTCCCTCAGAGCGAGCCTAATAATACAGTCGACTACTGGCTATAAGAGTTCTTTGCAACATTCTCTCAACCCATCCATATAATAGTTAGTTCTTCATAATTAATACATGATTCACTTGTCTCTCTCACAAAGTTTCCCACTTATCATCTGTCTTCTCTCCTCCAATCAGCATTTAGTCAGCTTACAACCTCTAACTATACTTG
This sequence comes from Saccharum hybrid cultivar R570, assembly GCA_038087645.1. Taxonomy (NCBI): domain Eukaryota; kingdom Viridiplantae; phylum Streptophyta; class Magnoliopsida; order Poales; family Poaceae; genus Saccharum; species Saccharum hybrid cultivar. The sequence continues at coordinate 2,032,975 of JAQSUU010000324.1, forward strand.
CTCTTAAATTCATTTAAAGTACGGACCCACCACTGCATATACTTCCGTGTCCAGCTTGTTGGTGAGAGTTCGCTCTTCTCTCTCCTCTCTTCTCTTTTCCATATTAGTATATATTTTTCTCGAATACGCAGGAGAGCTGCGTATCGTTGCATTAAGAAGAAGAGTTGTAAAATACAACACGCACACTACACACACATTGTTCAGCACAAACAACGCGCATTTAGCGCGCTAGGTGATCTAACATCCAAACCAACCTAGCATACTGCTCCCTGGTTCGATATTACATAAATGGAACAACCAACGTGTGAACACCGCCGCGCCCTACGAGTCTTCCACGAAGAGCTCGCACGCGCGCCCGTTGAACGCTGGAAACAGCGCGTCAAGGGCCTCCACCTGGCTCGACGACAAGGTCCCAGAACGCAAGACGTCGAGTATCCCCTTGGGCGCAGGTGAAACAGTAGCGGCCGGCGGCGCAATCCCCAACCGCTGCTGGAGGAGTACCTCTCCCCGCTAGGAAGCAGGTATGTGTGCCAACGGTTGGGCGGCAATCCGTGTGCTCCTACGCCTGACAGGCAGGGGCCTCCCGGCTCTCGCCCTTTGTCGTGGTGAAGAGGCAATCAGGGGCGGCTCTCACTCGACCCGCACCTTGTCAAGAAATCGTACGAGGCGCCGAGCGGCCTCGCGCGACGTGGGCGTCTCGTCTCCAATCTCGACGTCGGGCTGACCCAACCGAGGAGGCGTGAGCAGCGCTAACTCCTGCGCTGACGGCTGAGGTGAGAGGACAGCCGCCACCGAAGGCGGCTCCACGAACCCTGGGGGGTGGCCACGTCGCCAAACTCGGCGTTAGGATGACCCACCCGAGGAGGTGTGAGCTGTGTCAGCTCCTGCGCTGACGGCTGAGGCGATAGGACAACCGTCGCCGGAGGCGGCTCCATGAACCCCTAGGGGGGCTCAACAGAGCAGCTCATGACGAACGCGGCGGCTAGGAGCTCCTCTAGCATCGGGTCGAAGAAGACGACCCAAGCTGGAGGACCATCGCCCGCGCATATCGCCTCCGCAAGCGGGGCGTGGTCGGGGAGGCACAGCGCGGGTGCCCCTGCGGTGGAGCCCGGCAGCGCTTGGGCGGCCCTAGGCGAGCGACCGTTGCTGTCAGTGGCAGCACCCGTTGCCACCACGATTCCCTTCCCCGTCCGTCGGTGCCGACGTCGATGACGCCTTCGCTGCCTGCGCCATCCATTGTCGCACGTAGCCGCAATAGGCACTTGAGCAGCCGCACCCGGTGCCGCCCAACCCGCACCCGGCGCATCACCTAGGGCACGCGGCCGGTAGCCCGGGGTAACCTCCCAGACTGAGCGTCGATCAGGGGCACCGACTATACGGGAAACGGGAGAAGGCACCTTTCGCCGCTGCTTGCAGTCCCGAGCGAGGTGCCGGAACCCCATACAACGGAGGCAACATAGGGGCAACCGACAGGTTGCCACCCTGTGGGCGGTGGAGAGACAGTTGAAGCACTTCCCGTGAAGATCAACTAGGTAGCGATTGTGGGGCCGCTGGCTAGCCGGTGCAGGACGGGTGGGGTGTGTCCCACCGGTTCCACCATGCGACGCCAACGACAGGACCTCGTGCCAGCCTTCGGCATCTGGAGTGGAGATGCACCGACGAGCGGAGCACCGTTCGCGACGCCCGAGGCACTGTCGGCCAGGGATGCAGCCCTCCACGGGCCGGGCAGGCAGGCCGTGCACTAACTCGGCGCGCGGCCACCGCCCGCGCGCCGTGCCAGTGCCAACCAGGGGTCGCTTGTCCCGCTCAGCAGCGGCGCTGGCGCAAGAGCCACCGACGGTGGGGCGTGTCACGACCCGCTCCGGCAACAGCGGCGACCGAACCTGTGACCCTAGGCGGACTGCGTCGAGGTAGGAGGTTGGGGTCCTCTCTGCATCAGAGTTCTCGTCTGCCCAACGACGAGCTTTGGAACGCCCCATCGAGTCGTCCCCAGGGTGGAATGGGGGGTGAAGGGGGACAGAGAGGACGACGGGCTAGGCGCGAAGGGGTGCACGAGGAAGTTATCGTGCCCCGATGCCAGAGCAGCCCATAGCGGTGAGCTGGGCGCCGAGCCGTTGTCGTCCTCGAAGACATCCTCGACGAGGACCACTGACCCATCCTGCATCAGCCGCGAATCGAGTTGGGCAGCTGTTGTGCCCTGTGGCGGGTGACATGTTCCCCCGCAGAGTTGCGGGGAGCCCGGTGACGGCACACCTTCATCAGGTGTGGTAAAGCGGACGACGGCGGCGCTGGGAGCTGCCTGCGGTGGCGGGCAGGGGCCCCAGCTCGCATGGTCCATACCCGACATCAAGCGGACGCCGGAGGTGGGGGAAGCGGACGACGGTGGGGACTGGCAGCCGGGGTCCAGTCTTGCTGACGGTGGGTGCGGGGGCACGCCAGATCTGGGCCCCACGCAAGCAACAGAGGCGACGTCCGGCGGTGGAGGGGACGACGACCTGAGCAGCATCGTTGGGCGCGAGGCGTGCCGCCCCATGGCCAAGGCGGCGCGGGGCCCGGTCCAGGCGACTGGGGCTCGCCAGATCCGGGTCCCCCCCCCCACGCAGCAGAGGCGGCGGAGGGGGCGGTGGCCCATACGGCGGCGGCGGGCAGGCGTCGACAGCGAGCACAGGGGGAGCCTGAGGAGGGTCGGAGGAGGTGGAGGGGGCGGGTGGGGCGGAGGAGGAGAGGCCGGCGGCCGCCGGTGGCGGGGAAACCGCTGGCGCCGGCGCCGGCGGCGGATCGGGGGCGGTTAGGGCGGGGGTGCTGGGGAGCGCGAGTCCGGAGCCAAGAAACGGGGATGGGGAGAGGGAGGGGGTGGCGGGGGAGGTGGGGGAGGAGGGGTAGGCGGGGAGGGTGGGTGCGACGGCCGCCGGCGCCTGGAAGGCAGCCGGTGCCGGCGGCGACGGCGACGTGGTGGGGGTCAAGGTCGGGGACGGGTGAGGAGCCTCCTCAAAACGGCCCCCACCTCCTCCGTCTTTCATTAGTATATATTTGTTTAGCTATAAGCCAATTGTTGTACTTGCTCTCGTATATGTCAACACCCATTGAAAAGTTAATGACATAATATATATGTGCAGAGATGCCTATGTTTAGATTTAGAGCTTGATAGATTAGTCTATGTGCATGGCTGCATTGCCGTCCCTGTCCACCGAAGGATCCTTATCATGCATGATTATTCTCTCACCGTACGTGCAACAAAGATTTATTATGAATACGATCACTGATCAAATGATATTTTTCTTGCACAAGCTCAAGCTAGCTGGGTGCATGAAGAATCTCAGGATAATATCTCCGAAGTCCGAACTAATATCGAGGCACAGTGTCGTTATTAGTCATAACGTAGAGTATCTGTATCTCGGTTATGGTAGATGAAAAAGGCACACGTACAAAAGATCATCCACTTGGAACTACTAGTAATGTATAGTCACAGGTTATCAAGAATATTCCTAAAAGGTTGAGACAGCATTGGCCGCACTAGTTTCTGTGATGGCCATCTTTGACGCTCCTGCTCTGTCGCAACCTTCATCGGTCAGGATTGTTTGCCTGCATCTGCATCCACGCACGGTCAAACTGTACGAAAAGGAGGACCGCTCCATTCGCAGCTCTTGCCCTGAACCATTGATCTCATGCCTTTCTGGCACAATTGGGCGTATAAAATGAACTCCAGGGAGACAGGCATGCAGGCGATAGTGAGGTACAGCCAGCCTAACATGTAGTGACAAGCCTCCAAGAAAATCTTGCCATGGCAAAAAAGCGACGGCTCAGAGATGTTTAGGTACTTCGATTTCTCCTTAGCTAGCAGCGTTAAACTCTAAAAAGTTTGCTAAAAGAAATCAAAATGCTTCCTTTTCAGTTTCATTTGGGTGCAATGTATGACTCGTATACTAGTTTGCTATTAAATCAACTCTGCATATTTTTGTTGTTGCAGGAATTTTTAGCTACTTTGTCCCCAGAGAGAGGATCCAAATTAAATTAGTTTTCCATGTTCTCTTTGGCTTTCATCTTTGACTATTTGAACGAATAATGTTCTAGGATTTAATGTTATTTGTTGTTATTTGTTTGAACATTTTATCTTTTCTATTCAGGCTGTCTGCCAGTCGCGGCAGCTGTGTCTTGTCAACACTGCATAGCACAGATAGCGTTGCTTTTAATATATTTTGAAGAATTGTTGCTTTTATTTTTCAATGTCGTTGCTTTTGTATGGTGCTACATTTATTATACTCACATGTTTCTTTGGGTTATTTTGCTTTATACCATTGAAATTCTCACGGATTGGAGATGTACCATTACAACTCTTCATATTGGAAATATGCCATTGGAACTCTTGGCCTCCCTGAGAAATCCCATTCTCTACGTCTGCTCGCGACTTGGGCCCATTGTCAGGTGGTCGTATTTCCGTATGGACGTCTTTGCCCCTGTGTCCATCCTGATTGAAGCATCATAGCCTCTCTCACCCTCTCGTTCCCATCGTTCTGTTCTCCATCTCGTGCTCGTTCCCCATCTCCCTCATCCAGCCGATTGCTCCAGGGTACATGAACCCAAACCCTAGCCGCCCCCGCCGGTGACCTGGAGGACACGGCGGCGCATGGTCCGCTGCAGCCCCCGCCCACGGTGAAGGAGCTCCTGGTCACCTCCTGCTCCTGGTCCACTGCCGCGGCCAAGGAGCTGGCGCTGCCAGAGCGCCATGGCTGACCCGGAGGACACAGTGCCGCACGAGGAGAGGTAATGGTTCTTCGATCTCTCGATGCTTGAAGCTTCTATATCGTATCAATTCATGTGGGATGAGGAATTGCGCTCACCCAAGTGTTTTTTCGCGGTTTGTTTGTTGTTAGGGTTCGGTTGTTGTCTGTAGACAGTTGGCCATCAACAATCGCAGATATTGATGCATTTTCTGCACTAGTGCCTCCTCTTTGTGTGTTTCCGCCTGATGCTAAACAAGATGCACAGCCAAATAGGCATGAGAACCATATCCCAGATCATGCTGAGCAGCCTACTTCCCCTGCTACCAATCCTACTGATGAGCCTAATGAAGGAGTAGAGTATCCTTCTGAGCCTGTAGTAGAGCCCGACAGGGAGGCAGACATATTTGATAATGAGGAGGAGTATGTGGGTGTCAATGATGAGTCAATGTACATGCCAGTACCTCCTCATCAGAACACTAACAATGCACCAAATGCTAATAATACTCCTCCAGCCCCATGTGTTAATGCTGATGCATTTGAGGCAGAGGTTGATGATGCAGATCCACTGGAGGTCCATGTGATACATGATCAAGAGAATCCCAACATTGTCCAGGGAGCGTGTTTTCCTGATATTATTTCCTTCAGGAAGGCAATCAGGCATTATGCAGTGAAGAAAGGCTTCGAGTTGGCTAATCTACAAACTGATCCAACAAGATTTATTGCCAAGTGTAACATGAGGGGTGTCCTTGGCGCATCCATGCTTCTAGGATTTGGGACGGCAAGACAATAGAGGTAAAAGTGTGGGTGTAAACTTTCTTATTTATGCAATTGACACCATATCTCTTATTTATGCAATTGACATCGTATTTCTTATGTGTTGCTCTTGTGTGTGTAGATCAAAAAACTACCGTTCATACACGACTGTCCTAGCACCAAGTTCCGTGAAGGAAAGACGGCAACCCAAGGTTGGTGTGCAGATAGGTTGGGAGACTGGCTGAAGAAGAATCCAACAAAGCAAGCATCTGAGTGCAGGGACAAGTTGGAGACTGACTTTGGCATCAAATTGAAGTACTCCAAAGCCTGGTCAGGTATGAAGGTAGCAATGGACAAGTTACATGGGACATACGAGGAGAGCTTTCAGTTTCTTTTTAATTGGGCTCTTCAAATTAAGCAAGTTTCCCCTGGTAGCATAGTGGAGATAGATTTGGAGAAGATTGAAGACAAGTACAGGTTCAGCAGGATGTTTGTGGCTCTCAGACCATGTGTTGATGGATTTTTGACTGGGTGCAGACCTTTCATTGGTATAGATGCTTCATATTTGCATGGTAAATATAAAGGTCAATTAGCTTCTGCCACTGGAGTGGATGAACATAATTGGTTGTACCATATAGCTTATGGTGTTTTTGAGTCAGAAACCGAAGACAATTGGAAGTGGTTTCTGCAGCAGCTACATAAGGCTATAGGATATGTGCCAAATCTGGTTATATGTACAGATGCATGCAAAGGATTGGAGACTGCAGTGGGGGCTGTGTTCCCACAAGCTGAGAACAGGGAGTGCATGAGGCACTTGTATCAGAACTTTTTGAAGCATTACTCAGGTGACGTGATCACTGAACACTTGTACCCTGCAGCTAAAAGCTACACATTTGGTATGTGGCAGTGGCATATGAAGAAGATTTTTGATTTTGAACCAAGAACCATTGAGTACCTTCAGCTTCACCACAATAGGATCTGGCGAAGGAGTGCCTTCTCTGAGAACAGCAAGTGTGACTACTTGACAAATAATGTTTCAGAGAGCTTCAATGCACAGATAAAAAAGTTTAAAGGATTGCTATTGCATGAATTGGTTGATAAAATTAGAGAACTCATTATGGAGACAAGATGTAGAAGGAAGATGATTGCTATGCAGTGGGCTGCTGATGGAATTGTCCCTAAAGTGATTTCAGACCTTAACTTGATCAGCAGTAATATTACAGTGATTAAGATAGCAGCTTGTGATGTTGATGTTGCTGAAGTAACCATCTTGGATGACTGGGGACGTCACAGGAGGGAAACAGTTGACCTTCAGAACCACAACTGCGGGTGCAGACAGTGGCAAGTGACAGGGAAGCCATGCAAACATGCTTTGGCATGGATTCTGTCAAACTCATGAAGGCTGCTGCCAACCCTCCTCCTGTTGAAGTTGGTTGCCTCAGGATGCTGGTCTATGGAGAGGAATAGAGACTTATGATATGCTTTTATGCCGCTGCGGTCCAACCTTTTGTAATAAAATTACAACTTGTATGCTGGAACCTGTTTAGCAATATATCTTTTGTAATAAAACAATCCGCATTATATCTGATCTTGAGAAGTTCATTCCAGGTAGCAGCTAGCTAGGTCTGAAACACAGCATGGTGATTGCTAAAGCTTGTAACACAGCATGGCATTTTTTTATGTTCATGACTGGCTAGTCCCATCACTGGTGAGATTCACTTTCATTCTTTTGTGCCTATTTCTAACCCCAAAAGGTGTATCTTCCAATGGATGTCAATCTAACTACAGAAAACACAGCTGGTCTATGGACATGGCAAGTTGCATAACAGTTGTAAAATTTTTATCACTTGCTTTGGATATGGCAAAAAAAACATGACTCTGCACTTGACAAATTATGTGCTTGCCATGTCATAGAAGAAAAAACAATTGATCAAACTGCACTTGAAAAATAACTTTGTCTATCAACCATCCATTGACTCTTCATGGAACTTTTTCACTAACAAAGTATCAGATAAGGAGACAAATAATAGGAAATGAAAATTTTCAATGGTCATGTACATGTCAAAATTTTCTGGACTCCATCCATAAAACACAAGATAAGGTGTCATTTACATGTTCATTTCAATACAATAGAAGGCATGAACTGAACATATTTCATTTCACCACAAATTTCAGGGTTCCATACAACGACATAGGCTTACAAACAGCTAACACACAAACTTGGCCTTCACTTCCACATACAGGCAATCACAACACCAATGAGGACACCTACAAATCCCATAAAACTGAAAAATCTAACACAATCTGCTTTGGCTCAGCCTTGGGCTCGGTCTTTGGATCAGTCTTCGGCTCAGCATCTAGCAAGGCCTTCAATTTCCAGAGTTCAGTAACAACACTAGCTAGTGTTTGCTTCACTTCTTCTAATTCTACCTTCAATTCTGTGTAGCAGTCACTTGAAGCCGACTTCCCTTCTTCCAACTGCCGTTCTGCAGCTTCCAAGGACTCACACTCCTTCTCATTCCTGATGAAGCCACAAGTAGTGTTGTCACCCTGTATGCACAGCACAATGAAGCAATCAGACTTGGGTACCAAATGCACTTATCATCACCAATGTCAATAATTCTAACCTTTATGTTGTATGGGCACTTCAGGAACCACTGACCCTTGGTCTTTTCCTGCTTGCTCTGGATCCTGACCAATGGAACATGGCAAAAGGGGCACTGCCTCGTGCCGCTGCCCGTCGAGCTCGACCCTGTCAAAGTGAACTTCCTTGGGCTTGAACTCCACCGACCGGCCATGGCCTCACCTGAACCGAGGAGGGGCGCACGCGCAGAAGCAGCGACGGCGTGTGCACGAGCTGCGCGGCGGGCTGTGCGACGGGCGCTAGCGAGGGCCGCGACGGGGCGCGAGCGGGCTCGGGCAGCTTGCGTCCGCGACCGAGCGGCAAGGCGGGCGAGCTGCGCGCGCCGGCGGCAAGCCGGGCAAGCTGCGCAAGCGGGCGGTGGCGCGGCGGTCCTGCGCGAGCGGGCGGTGCACCGAGCCTGCGCGACGGGCGCGAGCACGGTGCCGCGACGGCGCGCGAGCGGCCGCGAGTGGGCGGCGCAGCGGGCGACCTCCGCCGCGGGGGCTGCACGGCGGCGGCTAGGGTTTGGTTGGCTCACCGGCCGGCCACGGAGACAGAGCAAAGGAAAGGAGAGGAATGAATCGAAGATGAGGAAGAGTTGGGCAGGCTGTCTTCATGTTTGGGACGGGGGCAAAAACATCCATACTAAAATACGTATAGGCCCAAACATCTGAAAGACGTAGAGAATGGGATTTCTCAGGGAGGCCAAGAGTTCCAATGGCATATTTCCAATATGAAGAGTTGTAATGGTACATCTCCAATCCGTGAGAATTCCAATGGTATAAAGCAAAATAACCCTGTTTCTTTTGTAGTATGTAACTGGTAGTTGAAATCCATGTTGCTTTTGTGTTTGTGTTACCTTATGGGACACACGCGTCGCTTGTATAGTATGTAACTGTAGTATTGCGCCACTGGATCTTGTGATTGGGCCGTATTCTTTTTTTTTCTTATGATCATCTGAGTCTGAATATTTAATTTTGGACACAAAATCGGATTTAATGAATTTGTTAATTACATGTTCTAGCATTAGTAATCTTTGGGCAGGCTCTGGGAGAGGCGGTCTCTAGGCAAGCTGAGCTAGCTCAATCTATTACACGCACTGATCTTCCTCGAGGTATGTAGGATGGAATCAGGCCCTTAAGGCATTAATTGGCCAGGATAGAGGGCAGGATTGGTATATTGGAGGTAGGGATGAAAACGGTACGGATATTTTCCGACCGTATTCGAGACCGAATCCGTTTAGAGAGGTTTTAATCCATCCGTATCCGAGTCCGGATATTTAACATCCGATACCGTATTTGTATCCAAATATTTAAATCACATATTTATGATGTCGATATCCAATCGTATCATATCCGGCATTTTTTATACTATCCGTATTCGAATCTGAATCCGGACATAAATATGAAAACAAATTCGATATCAGTGATATCCGTCCGTATCCGATCCGTTTTCATCCCTATTTGGAGGGCAGAGCCACTCTCCCAGAATCCACAGCTAGCTCCCTCTTCCCATCTCCACAGCTGCCGGCAGGTCGACCCCGCTTGATCGGTTGGGTGATGGTGATGACCATCAGGTCCCGGAAGAAGCCTTAATTTGCCTTATATTCTTCGAGATAATGAAGGAGAAGATCTTCCAGATACTCACAACACGATGCGTATGTTCTTGATCCCCCAACACACACAATCATGTACCTGATTAGTGTGTGTATTCTTGCAGTGCCGCTATGGCCATGCGTTGTGCGAAAAGTGCAATATCCTCTGATAGGGCGGCAAAGAAAAATGCTATATGTGTGGTGTCGCCTTGTTAGATGGGACATACAACTGGTGCCACTTCTTGGAAACTCTGATGAGTTCCCTACGCGCCCGGTGTCCGCATGCGGGCTGTAAAGCCACACCTAGAGCGTCACCTCCTGGAGAGCCACTGCCCCACTGTCATCACTGCTACTGAAGGCGCAATTGATCAAAACCCCAACTTAAAGGGAAACACAACATCAACTGAAGACACCACCAGCGCTAGCGTGTCCGACTCGCCCGCCCAACCCACCCAAGTCACCACCATGTGGGACAGGTAGGCGGACCTATATTGAGGTTGTATTGAACCCAGAGGATAAATACAAAATTTGTTCGATAATTATAGAGACGATTAATAATTCATTCATAGGAATTGATGCTGCGCCACCATGAGAACACGATGCAAGCGTGCCGTGGTAATAAATACAACTCAGTGATTGCAAGTACCGGTATCCATTTACCCTTGCCTTCTCCAGCATGTCGGAATTTACGCTAATAGTCACATGTTAGTCTCCATGGTATGCATTCACCCTAATGGTTCGCAGTTACCCTCTAGGGTGTGCATTACCCACAGAGACGAGGAGAGGAGTCGGCATTCAATGTGGCTGAGGCCGACGAGTGCTTGGGCCTGGTTGTGGGTGAGACTTCCGATCTTTTTTGACTCTTTTTTCGAAAGAATCTTTTAAATATGTCCTTGGCGGAAAGATTTCAAAAAATGGATCCTGTTCTTGGCGCCATAGTCGCCGACGCTAAGATATAACGGCATAGCGCCAGGATCATTGGTGCCAAGCCCCTGGCATCGTGGCGCCGATGTGACAGGGTTCTTGGTGCCAGCCTCATTAGCGCCAAGCCTTGGCATCATAGATCTTGGCGCCAAGACCCTATTTTTAAAACATCAGCACCCTTCCTCCCCGAGTCATGCTCATTTTCTTCCTCCTTCCTCTCGGGTTTTTCCTTTCTCCACTTCGGCCAACCTCTTCAATCGACATATTGGACCGTAGAAAGTTGGATTTGATCTGTCGATCTTCGAGAGTTAGGTATCCTCTCACCTTTCCTTCTTTATTTCAAATCAATTTGGTAAAGTCAAGTCGTATTCTTAACCTATGAAGCTTCACATGATATTGGTTCATGCACTTTTTTAAAATTCGTATGTATTATACAACCGTAGGATGCCTAGGCGTGAAAAAGCTAGAAAACAAAGGTATGCGGTGATCTTTTTCATCACATGTTAAACTCTAGGTTTTAGGATTTATTGTTATTTATTTTGTTATATTAGAATGAAATTTGTTGAATTGTAGTTATGGACAGATAACCAAAAGTCCCTACGTCCCAAAGCTGCTTCCTAGTGATGTACCAATACTCATGTGCTTCTGTGGCGATCCTTGCAAGGTAGATATTTTCGAAGACGAGACAACGTATAAGTAGAGGTATTGGATGTGTTCTAATTTTGCATGGAAGCCTACATAGCGTCAACGTCGCAATACATTTATTATGAGAAATTGCTATTGTTTGTTAATTAATTTGTGTCATATGAAGTCTTGCATATTAATTGGTTTTGTAACAATTGCCTTTGCTGCAGACCCCTCCACCGCTCTGTGATTTTGAGCAGTGGATCGACACTGAGATCAATGAGGATGACATGCGGCTTCTACAAGGCCTAAAGGAGTAGGATGCGGAGCGTCTGGAGATATTACAGAAGAGATGTAGAGAGGAGGCAGCAGAAAAGGAGCACAAGGAAGAGGAGGAAAGGAGTCTTGTTGCTACGTATAGGGAGGAGAGGGATAAGAAGCTTGAGCGCATGCGTCGAGCGAAGGCAGCGATGGAGGAGAATCCCGATGCCTAGAAAAAAAGAAAAGTGGCCTTGTTTCACTCAGTAGTTGGCTAGTTGTATGATTTAACCATAGACAATGTGGCTGATGTAGTATGTAATGTGTTTAATGTAATGCACTTTAGGTAAATCATGTACCTAGGGCATGTTCTGTATTATTTAATTCATCGTCATGTACTTCATATACACTTTAAGTTATTGGACCTTTCATAGTGTTGTCGCTTTTATTATTTGTGGTCATTATATTAGGTTTAATGTTATTGAGGTAATGAAACTAGTTTTCGAAGTGCACATAAAACATAAGAAAGTAACTATATATCATAATTCAACACGCATAATATAGAGCATGGCATGTCAGAACATGTACCAAATTAGGACACATATGTCCTGAACTAAACCTAACATGACTTAGGTAATTGGAGCGAACAACAAGCACATTACATGTCATGTGAGAAACATGTACGAAACAAGTGTACATAGTTCTTTAGACTAAATCTAACATGCCTTAGATAATTAAATCGAACAATAAACCTAACACGGATGTGGCATGTGAACACGATCGTCGCATTCTATCTAGTAGTGTGGCCACATAGCAGATTGTGTTACCCCTTCTCCACAGTACCCTCCCATTGTTGATGGTGGGGTGACGGGGGTGGTGGCGGAGGCCTGTTATTCTTATGATTAGGGCAGGTGCAATATGGATCATGGTATAGTCCATCCTGTGAAACGCCACCACCATTGCTATCGTCGGCTTCGTCGTCCTTGTAACCCCTGCTAACTTTCCTTTCTAGTTCAAAGATATGGTCTTGCAAGTAGTAGATGTACTGTGCGTGTGGATAGATTGGTCTAGGATCAACACACCTAGTGAAGCCATAGTTTTCTTGGACTCTGAACACTGCATTTCAAAGATTTTAGTAAACAATACAGTGAATTTGACCTATAAGATGCAATGCAATGGAGAAAAAAATTGAGTAAAGAATTTTAAAACCAATTACCTCTGCGCGTGGACATTTGAAGAAACAACGACCTCCATCCAAACCCTCCACGAACATCTACACTAAGCAGTCATCATCATGCCTATATTTTGACCAATCTTCTTTCTGGTTATCGTATCCTCGGAGAGGGCACTCTTTGGTGAAATCTCTCTTGGTCTCGATCGGAAAATGATACACTGATTCATCAAAGTCTTCCGGACCTAGAGACCCCTCCCACACAATGGGAGTTCCCTTCATCCCCCTTCCCTTCCCTCTAGATGACCCTCCAGACATTACTACTCACACGCAACCAACTACTGGTTTCAAGTGAGTTGCATCGTATGAAGGAAGGTGTATATATAGGCAGTAGTGGAGTAGGAAGCTATTGTAGTGTGGCTTCATGCTCCTAAAAAGCATACTACGTATCACTGAAAAGTCTATTTTGTAGGACACTGTAACAGCCTAGATGCCATCCCCGAAAGCCTATTTGAAAAACTAAAATGCCTATTTGAAAACTCATCTGAAAAGGCTAGATTCCTTTGATCAATCCATTCATTTGTAAAAGGTGATGTACGATAGGATGGTGACATGATAAATAACTGAAAAGACTACATGCTATCGGTGTACTGTACAACTTGATATGTGGCAGAAAATTTTGGCAGGGTTTCCCTGTTTTTTGATTCAATGCAAACACAAATATCACATTAACATATGTCATCAACAAATATTTATGACATTCATCTCAAATAATATATATGAGCAACCTAAAAGCCCATAAAGTCCTTAATATGCCATAAACTCCATAGTAGCTCATACAATACATAATAATAGGCTAGAATAGTCCATAATAATACATAATAAAAGTCAACAAGCCTACCATAATCCATGAAACCATCTAACTTAAAATCTACCAAAACCCTCACTGCCTCCTAGACCTACCCTTGCCCTTGTGTCCAAGAGCGTGGGTGCCTGGAGTGTAAGGGTCGGGTGGTCGACATCACCTAGTACCTACCTGCTGCATAGGTTGAGTCAAGGGAGCATCCTCTAGCTAAGATGGTCCAAGCTCCTCGTGCCCTGGTCCATGTCCTCATGGTCATCGTCCTCGTCCTTGGTGGAAATGCCTCGTGACCTTGTAGGTGCATGGCTAGATGAACGTACACCACCTCTGGCTGTAGAAGACATGTTCACATCTTACGCCATGGCTGTCCTGCAACCATAGCGCGTAGTGGCACGGCGTAGCCGATGTGCTAGTCTCTGGTGCACAAAATCATGTCAACTGAATGCATTGAACGTGTTAGTAATCTACTATTTGCATATTTGTAGAATCTTACGTCAAGGAAGCTATGCGTGTCGTTGTCTGTCACCCTCAGATGAAAGTGCTCTATTTCTTCAAACAACACTCTGAGGGTGTTGCCCTACAACAAAGTTCTAAGTTATAATTCATTGTTACGCAAATCGATATAAAAAATAGAGCAAATGTCATACCACTCTGTCCAAGATCGGTCCTGCCTCCACCTGGTGACCTACATGAGTAGAGTGGTCATACACCGTGTCCTCATCCTTGGACAACTCAATGTCCACGTAGTCATCGTGTGACCACTATAGCCTAAGCCTCGGATGAGTCGCTAAGTGGTACCAAGCTTGGTACCGCCTGTACTCATTGTTCGTGTGCGGCTCGTCGTTGTCATCCATGTTTTTGTCGAACATCTCCCACTCATTAATGTAGTCTTGGTGGTGCCGGTCCCAATCAAAGATCTTCCTGTTTTTCTTACGATCGAGCCTGCAAAACACGTATACCAAAGTTAGTGAACATAATGTGACTATAACATGCATGTATGGCAAAGTTAAAAATTTTGGCAGTGTTTCCTTTGTTTATTGAAGGAAACCACACATATATGCATTCCATACACATACAAACATAACAACAATTATTTTATCTATCTCATTCGATATTCATGTGATAATAATAGAAGTGCAAGTCCAGGAAAACGGTCCAATTGAAAGAAGAGAACACTTGTGCAAGTCAACACCGATCGACACTAGAGACGGTGGCCAAAGCTGCCTCGCTCCAAACTAGCGTGCAACTCTATGTGGAAAGTGGTACTCGATAGCATAGAAGCAGATACGAGGGCACCTCACCTTGTAGAGCTCGCTGTCGCTATCACACACATTGCTCACCAAAAAAGGAAGTGCCCCCTCGTCCTCGTACAACTCTCAAGTCACCTGCAACATGTTCAAACAAGATGTTAGATAACATAATAAATAATTTATTGAATCCACCATGCATAATAATTTATACTTACACTAGAGGTCATGAGCCTATCTAGCTCATTCATATACTCTTTGTACGCCTGCTCCATCCTCACGTGAGGAACTGTTACCTGGTCCCACTGGTACGCCCACGTCGGCTATAGACATGCGTGCTAACCTAGGAACTAGTCATGAGGAGCTAGAATCATGGGACGAGCAACTGGAAGCCATGACCACATCCATAGCTAGAGTAGGTACACACACCCACCAAGTGAGGCTGACTGCGAAGACCGCCGACACGCCTCGCAAAGCTAGCGGTAAAGAAAATCTAACACTACAGAGCCCCAGCTGTAGTGACCCGCCTAGTCCCAGTCAGTAAGGCAGTGGATCCACATCCATGATGTAGTGTCCCCCATTCCATTGGGAAAGATAACACAACCGAACAAGTGTAGGATCCACGCCCTGTAATAGTACTGAACTATCTGGTCGTCTGCCTCTGGAGGACACTGTGCGAACTCTGCCCGGAGCCAGGAGATTAGAACACCAGAAGTGCGTGCCCCTTGCTCACCCACCTCACATCCAAGGAAGGCCTCCACCCGAGCTCTCCAACCCTCTAACCTACACCGTCCTGTCACTGCCGTCCCACGAATCCTCAGACCTAGCATTTTCTAACAGTCCTGTAGCGAGACTGTCATCTCCCCAAACACTGAGGTTTTGGAGAATGCTGTCACACGGGAGTCGTTGTGGCCTTGGATGGACCGAACCTTGGACTTTTCATGTGCTAGCCTTGTGGGTTGGTACCCTGGGCCCGTGGGGTGCTCGGTGCGATCAGGCCCCGCTGCCCGTTTTCGCCCCCTTTTGGTTTGTTTTTGCTCATTTTGCACCTTTGACTCATTTCTAGACTGACTTAGCCATTTTCAGTCACGGCTTTGTGTAACCTAACCTTTTTTGCTTGCAATTACCCATTCTCGGCATGGTGTGAATCGTTTTCGCCTCCTGTGACCCATTTTCGCCTCCCGTGAACAGTTTTCGGCCCGGCGTGACCCGTTTCTTCCCCAATGTGACCCATTCTCTTCTCTCATGGGTCATGAGCCATATCTATCATGCACACTATGAGTCCTAGTCATGCCCACCATCCATGCAAAATATCCCATTCTAAAAATGAGCCATTGGGGTTATAGGAAGGCAAGGTGCTACCGCTCTGGCCTCCTCTGTTGTTTCATTATCTTTTTTTACGATCCTTCACTTGACTTGAACCAGGAACAAACTTGACCAAAATGAGGCAAGATTGTCTTAAGGAAAGTCGCTGTTGGGTTTATCTCCTCATTAGAGGGGTATTTGAAATCATGGGCGACTAGTGGTTTCACAACAGTTTACCCAGGTCTCAACTGTCCTCACCCCTCACCCCCTACTATACCTAAGGGGCATCCCCCTCCCAAAAGTTTTGAGAGTTCTCCCACACAAAACCACATAGTTTTAGAAGACCACATGGAATCCATGTGATATGAAGTTTTCCCACGTTTTTGCTCAGAAACTGGGTTTTGGATAATGGGGTCGCACGGGAGTCGTTGTGGCCATGGATGGACCAAACCTTGGACATTTCATACACTAGCCCCGGGGGGTCCACGGGGTGCCCCGGTGGGATCAGGGTCCGCTGCCTTTTTTCGCCTCGTTTTGGCCCATTTTGGCCTGTTTTCGCTCATTTTGTCCCTCTTGCTCGTTTTCGAGCTGACTTAGCCATTTTCACCCTTGGCTTTGCCTAACCTTGCCTTTTTCACCTTTTGTTACCAGTTCTTGGTGTGATGTGAACAGTTTCTACCTCCCATGACCTATTTCATCTCCCTGAACTATTTTTGGCTCGATGTGAGCCATGTTCCACCCCAACATGACCCGTTTCTGTCCCTCATGAGTCATGAGCCATATCTGTCACACACGCTATGAGTCTAGTCATGCCCTCCATCCATGCATGCATACACATTGTTGCATGCATGCACATGCACTTAGATATACACTATACCTACTATATCTAGATACACAAATCAAAATGTCATAATTTGGAATGGAGCGAGTAGTTCATTACCACCAGTCCCGCTGATAGGATTGTAGGAATATCCCAAAAGCTGAGAACACCGAGCATCGAGCTTGTTGTGGCCAGCTTTGACCCTCCTTGCCAGTGCCTATCGACCGTCGCAACGTTCACCTGTTAGGATTGCATATTGCAGACCAAGCCGTACGAGTAAAAGGAAGTTCTCCACTGGCTGTGGGCCCTAGGTAGCCCCTCTTTGGATCTCTGCACCATCGATCACATGGCTCCGACTCCGTAGGCATAAAAAAATAAAAATGTGGGCAAACCGAGGCAGGAAGCAGGACATCGTGTAGCATAGCCTAACATGCATCGCCCTAGAAGGGAGATTTTTAGCAGCTATTTCCTTTAGAATATTCTCAACTTTGCAAATGCCCAAGGATTGATCTCTTTGCCAATTGATTTGCCTCACAATCAAGAGTTTCCAATACTACAGTATGCTGATGATACCCTGGTATTCCTAAATGGAAGTGCAAGGCGGATTTTCTTCTTAAAGGCTTTACTTAACTCTTTTGTTGAGTGCACAGGGCTAAAGGTCAACTACCGCCAACACTTTTGTTGCTCCAAAGGATCCCTCCCTTTTACTTATCAGCTAGGTCTACCACTAAGCTTAACCAAACCCACTGTGGCTGATTTCTGGCCCTTGGTCACTCGTTGTGAAAGAAGATTGGTGAATACCTTTGTGTTCTTAAGCCAAGAAGGAAGACTAGAATTGGTGAGTGCAGTTTTTAGTGCACTTCCTACTTTTTCTATGAGTACATTCCTTTTATCAAAGACAATTATTATGCAAGTTGATAAATATAGAAAGCACTACTTGTGGTGGGGGTTTGATCTTTCTAGTAAGAAGCCATCTAAGGTAGCTTGGCAACAATTGGTATGTGCTTCTAAAGACAATGGGGTTTAGGGGTTCTCAATTTACAGACATAGAATGAGAGCCTTCTTCTAAAGATTTTGCATAAGTTTTTAATCAAGTTAATATCCCCTGGGTGCATCTTTTGTGGGCATGTTACTATGCTAACGGTAATCTACCTATGCCACATGTAAGAAAGGGATCTTTCTGGTGGCGTGACTCACTCAAATTGCTTGATCAATTCAAAGGCATGGTTTCAGTATTGGTTCATAGTGGATCATCTTGCCTTTTCTGGTTAGATGTTTGGAACAATCACCTCCTCTCCCAACATTTTCTACACCTATTCTCTTTTGTCAGGAATCAGAAGCTTTCAGTGCTGCAGGTTGTTCAGACTTCAAACCCTCTTGATCTCTTTCACTTGCCCCTATCTGATGAAGCATATCAGCAATTTCAAGATCTCCTCCTTGTCCTAGATGATCTTCATCTTCGAACTGAACCTGATCAATGGACATATATTTGGGGTTCTTTAGTTTCACTCCTAAGAAGGCTTACAAACATCTGTCAGGTTCACCACAAGTTCATCTAGTGTTTCGATGGCTTTGGAAAACTAGTTGTCACAACAAGCGTAAGATTTTCTTTTGGCCTCTTCGGGACAGATTGAGTACTAGACAACTTTTGAGAAGGAGGAATATGGTTTTGGAAGATACAATTGTGTTTTTGTGCTACATTACCAATTGAGGAAACAGTGACACATCTGTTTCTCATCTGCCCCTTTGCACAAATTTGTTGGGCTTGCTGGTCCCCCAATTTGAAGATCAATAAGCCACAATTGTCATGTTTAGAGTCCAGTTGCACTGTCCGTTTGCTATGGAGATTCTGATCACAATGTGTTGGAGTATTTGGTCAGTAAGAAATGACCTTATTTTCAGGGGGATCCAACCATCTCTTCAATGTTGCAAAGCTATTTTCAAGAGGGAATTTGCTGAAGTTATCCTTAGAGCAAAAGCTGGATATGAACCACAGATTAGTCAATGGCTAGAAGTATATGTGTAATTTTGCTTATTTACTTTGTTTCCTTCTTTGTTTCGTGATACACTTTGTAAAGCCTTGCTTTTTGTTTTTATTAGTAAAAGCCAGTAGGGGGCAACCTCTCCTGTATTCATAAAAAGGGGAGATTTTTGCATTGGCGGAAAAGCGACGGCTCATGAGTTTCTCCTTGAGTAAGTGTTAAATATATACTACCTTTTCTTTTAACTTTTGAGTTTACTAGAAACGCCCGCTTTTAGTTTTGAATGTGCATAATGTATGTCTCGTATACGAGTCAAAACCTACGTGGATGGGACGAGCAAAGAAAGATTTGAGTTGTCTAGCAGTTTGGAAAAGAGGAAAAGCAGGTAGCCACCAAAGCGAAGCACCGAGCATCGAGCTTGTTGTGGCTAGCTTTGACCCTCCTTGCCAGTGCCTATCGACCGTCGCAACGTTCACCTGTTAGGATTGCATATTGCAGACCAAGCCGTACGAGTAAAAGGAAGTTCTCCACTGGCTGTGGGCCCTAGGTAGCCCCTCTTTGGATCTCTGCACCATCGATCACATGGCTCCGACTCCGTAGGCATAAAAAAATAAAAATGTGGGCAAACCGAGGCAGGAAGCAGGACATCGTGTAGCATAGCCTAACATGCATCGCCCTAGAAGGGAGATTTTTAGCAGCTATTTCCTTTAGAATATTCTCAACTTTGCAAATGCCCAAGGATTGATCTCTTTGCCAATTGATTTGCCTCACAATCAAGAGTTTCCAATACTACAGTATGCTGATGATACCCTGGTATTCCTAAATGGAAGTGCAAGGCGGATTTTCTTCTTAAAGGCTTTACTTAACTCTTTTGTTGAGTGCACAGGGCTAAAGGTCAACTACCGCCAACACTTTTGTTGCTCCAAAGGATCCCTCCCTTTTACTTATCAGCTAGGTCTACCACTAAGCTTAACCAAACCCACTGTGGCTGATTTCTGGCCCTTGGTCACTCGTTGTGAAAGAAGATTGGTGAATACCTTTGTGTTCTTAAGCCAAGAAGGAAGACTAGAATTGGTGAGTGCAGTTTTTAGTGCACTTCCTACTTTTTCTATGAGTACATTCCTTTTATCAAAGACAATTATTATGCAAGTTGATAAATATAGAAAGCACTACTTGTGGTGGGGGTTTGATCTTTCTAGTAAGAAGCCATCTAAGGTAGCTTGGCAACAATTGGTATGTGCTTCTAAAGACAATGGGGTTTAGGGGTTCTCAATTTACAGACATAGAATGAGAGCCTTCTTCTAAAGATTTTGCATAAGTTTTTAATCAAGTTAATATCCCCTGGGTGCATCTTTTGTGGGCATGTTACTATGCTAACGGTAATCTACCTATGCCACATGTAAGAAAGGGATCTTTCTGGTGGCGTGACTCACTCAAATTGCTTGATCAATTCAAAGGCATGGTTTCAGTATTGGTTCATAGTGGATCATCTTGCCTTTTCTGGTTAGATGTTTGGAACAATCACCTCCTCTCCCAACATTTTCTACACCTATTCTCTTTTGTCAGGAATCAGAAGCTTTCAGTGCTGCAGGTTGTTCAGACTTCAAACCCTCTTGATCTCTTTCACTTGCCCCTATCTGATGAAGCATATCAGCAATTTCAAGATCTCCTCCTTGTCCTAGATGATCTTCATCTTCGAACTGAACCTGATCAATGGACATATATTTGGGGTTCTTTAGTTTCACTCCTAAGAAGGCTTACAAACATCTGTCAGGTTCACCACAAGTTCATCTAGTGTTTCGATGGCTTTGGAAAACTAGTTGTCACAACAAGCGTAAGATTTTCTTTTGGCCTCTTCGGGACAGATTGAGTACTAGACAACTTTTGAGAAGGAGGAATATGGTTTTGGAAGATACAATTGTGTTTTTGTGCTACATTACCAATTGAGGAAACAGTGACACATCTGTTTCTCATCTGCCCCTTTGCACAAATTTGTTGGGCTAGCTTGGGCTTGCTGGTCCCCCAATTTGAAGATCAATAAGCCACAATTGTCATGTTTAGAGTCCAGTTGCACTGTCCGTTTGCTATGGAGATTCTGATCACAATGTGTTGGAGTATTTGGTCAGTAAGAAATGACCTTATTTTCAGGGGGATCCAACCATCTCTTCAATGTTGCAAAGCTATTTTCAAGAGGGAATTTGCTGAAGTTATCCTTAGAGCAAAAGCTGGATATGAACCACTGATTAGTCAATGGCTAGAAGTATATGTGTAATTTTGCTTATTTACTTTGTTTCCTTCTTTGTTTCGTGATACACTTTGTAAAGCCTTGCTTTTTGTTTTTATTAGTAAAAGCCAGTAGGGGGCAACCTCTCCTGTATTCATAAAAAGGGGAGATTTTTGCATTGGCGGAAAAGCGACGGCTCATGAGTTTCTCCTTGAGTAAGTGTTAAATATATACTACCTTTTCTTTTAACTTTTGAGTTTACTAGAAACGCCCGCTTTTAGTTTTGAATGTGCATAATGTATGTCTCGTATACGAGTCAAAACCTACGTGGATGGGACGAGCAAAGAAAGATTTGAGTTGTCTAGCAGTTTGGAAAAGAGGAAAAGCAGGTAGCCACCAAAGCGAAGTTCCATCACCTCGGGAGCCAACCAACGGAGCAGAGGAACAGAATTGTTGGCACGAGCCGAGAGGACAAAAGGACTCAAGAAAATCCAATATATGGCAACCTTTTCTCTCCACCCTCTCCTTTTTTTTTGTCGTAAAATGAACTGATGGCGATGGACAATCCTAATCACTGTAACTATGATTTGTTGTGTACTAGTCTTAGTGGACATTAGGTTTTTATGTGGAACAATTCAAACCAGCGTAAGCATATGCATTTGGTTAGTGTTTGTGGCTAATGGCTACCCTGCACATGCATGTAATATATATAAACCGTATCTAATAAAATTATTTAAATTTTGTTGCATGTAGTTATCTCCCATAGTAGAGGTGGATAATGTGAGAAAAGTTCGTTACTTTTATAGTCTTGTATAAACTTGCATAAAAGTCTATGCTAGCAGCTGTACACGGCCACGCAGGTACTAAGCCATAAGCCCGGATACACATGCATGGTTGCATACGCATGTCATCAAAGGCAACCAATATTATCTACTGTACGTTTATACAGGTACCACCCACGAGAGTATGGTACGGCTCTGGCTTAATGGTTACGTCCTAGCTCTGTCACTTTTTAACTGTCGTTTTGGTTTCCTCAGAAGTCAAACGTACTCGATTTAAATCAAATATATACATAAATAAAAAATATTTATGGTATATAATTAATATCATTAGATAGATCATTGAATTTATTTTCATAATAAACTTATTTTGAGATATAAATGTTGTTAATATTTTGTATAAATCCAATCAAGCTTAAAATTTGACCGGCACGTAAACCATAACGACAAAAAATAGAGAGAGTGAGTATGAAGTGGCAGACCTACAACTCTGTTATGAAACAGTGGCCATAGGACACTGCTAGGAGTTAAAATTTTCTTGCCCATAGAGCTTGTTTGGTAGAGTTTTATTTTCTAATTCTTAACTCTAGCTTCTTGATTCTCTAATGAAGTGATTATGATTAATTTTGATGGAGAATTAGGGTAAGGAGTATGTGAAAATTGATCTGAAGTGATTCTGATGGAGATTAAGTATTGAGGAGCATTTTTTTTTACTTGTAGCTCCTAGTGAAAATGAAGAATGAAGAAGTGATTCTTATCTACTTCTCACTAGAATATGTGCAAAGTTTTGCTGTTTGGCTGATAAAGGGTGATTCTCATGGAGAATCTACTCTAAGAAGCACAGCCAAACATAACTTGTTTATTTTTTCTATAAAAACAAACCAATAGTCAGGTTTGAATTCATTGGTGTTATTTATTAGAAGCTAAATTTAGTATTAGTGAATTTAAGTATTTAGCTAATAGTTCAATTAATAGTTTAAAATAAACTATCTAGCTAATTTAAAAGTTATTAACTGGGTTCATTAGCTAAGTACTAGTACTAACTATTAGATGGACCAAAACGAGCTCAACTTAGTTTTGTTTACAATTTGCACGTTGCAGAGCACACATGAAAACCCTACTCCTATAAACATCTTCGAAAGACCAAGTCGGTAGATATAGAAGTTGATGAAGTGACTATAGGCGCTTTGTTGTCAACGAGCACATTATGTCTACCACTGAAATAATATCATTATTAAATTTCAAAATAAATCCAAAAAAATACATGCACTAATGACAAGTCGAGAACTTAACCTGTAGGAACACGTTCTACCATAATTAATCTAATAACCCGCTAATCTATGCTTAGCTGGGAACTAATAGATTAACCAATAGCCTCGTTTAAAAAATGTTACTGCCGTTCCTCTATTAGTTGTTTAATTTTAGCGTTAACGGATCAAACATACGGCCAACAGTATTCTGTTTATAATCGAGGTGAAAGGTGAAGTAAGACGGGAATTGTGTAAAGAAGAAGGGCGAGCGACGAAGAGCAGGAACTGTGTGAAGTAAGATGGGCTTTGACGTGCCACAAAAGGCTTTTTAACATGGTTCGTGCTTCAGTTTTGGACTACCTATGGGTTACAGCATCGGGCCGGCGGCAGGCCCACTTCACTTAGGCCCGTGCTTTCTCTGATTGATGGGAACCTCAGACAGAGGACGAGACAGATCACTGCACCCTGACCAGAAACAGACGAAGAATTTACAGACCCTGTTCTATTGTACTCCCTCCGTCCCAATAAATATGCAACTATGGAAGCGTGCCGATCAAACTATATTAAGGCTGTGTTTAGATCCAAAATTTGGATAGCCAAAATACACTGTAGCATTTCGTTTGTATTTGGTAATAATTGTCCAATCATTGACTAATTAGGCTCAAAATGTTCGTCTCGTAAAGTACAACCAAACTGTGCAATTAGTTTTTGATTTTATCCACATTTAGTACTCCATATATGTATCGCAAGTTTGATGTGACGGGGAATCTTATTTTGCATAGTGCACTTTTCAGTGCATCTAAACACAGCCTAACTTTGACTAAGTTTATAGTAAAAGATATTAACATTTATGTCTCAAAATAAATTTATTATAAAAATATATTTTATAACTGATCTAACGATACTTATTTTGACTCATAAGTGTTAGTATTTTTTATATAATTTTAGTCAAAGTTTGCGATGTTTGACTTCTCGGGATGTGAGAATTGCACGTTCATTGGGACGGAGGGGACTGTAGTGTCACCGCAATAAGGCCTTGTTTAGTTACCAGACTCGGGGTGGCCAATTCTGCACAGTGCCACCCCTGAGCACTGTAGCACTTTTTGTTTTTAGTGCAAAAAAATTATCTAAAAATTGATTAATTAGACTCAAAATGTTCGTCTCGTAAAGTACAACAAAACTGTGCAATTAGTTTATGATTTCATCTACATTTAGTACTCCATACATTTACCGGCATTTTGATGTGATGGGAAATCTCCTTTTTGCATAGTGAAATTTGAGGGTGAATTCTAGAATCTAAGCAAGCCTAAATACCGCACTACAGTACGATTTACCCTGAAGAATTTACAGACATCGCACACCAGCAGTGGCCTCCCCGAAATCATTTGAACCAGGGAAGGGTGAAGCGACAGGCCAGGCGACCACTTGCAACTTGCAAAAGCAGCGCTGCGATTAGCTCACACTCCACATGCGTCGTGTCTGTTTGCTTGCCTGCCTGCCTCTGCCTCTGCCTGCTAGAGTGCTAATGCTAGGCACCAACAACAATAAACACACCCACCCACACACTCGAGACGGAGATTCGGGGGTGTGTGCTCCCAAAAAATTTTCACTCCGTCGCATCACATGTTTGATACATGCATAGAGTATTAAATATAGATAAAAAATAACTAATTACACAGATTATGATAAATTTGCGAGACGAATTTTCTAAGCCTAACTAATCCATGATTTGACAATGTTGTCCTACAGTAAACATGTGCTAATGACGGATTAATTAGGCTTAATAAATTTGTCTCGCGGTTTCTAGGTGAGTTACGTAATTAGTTTTTTCATTAGTATCCGAACACCCCTTCCGATATCTCATAAAACATCCGATGTGACACTCTAAAATTTTTCACCCCAACATCTAGGCTGTGTTTAGTTCGCGAAAAGAAAATTTTTTGGTGTCATATCAGATGTTATATGGGATGTCGGAAGAGGTTTTCGGATACTAATAAAAAAACTAATTACATAGCTCGCCTGAAAACTGCGAGACGAATTTATTAAACCTAATTAATTCATCATTAGCACATGTGGGTTACGATAACACTTAAGGCTAATCATAGACTAATTAGGCTTAAAAGATTCGTCTCGCGATTTTTAAATAAACTGTGCAATTAATTTTTTCCATCTATATTTAATAGTTCATGCATACATCAAACATTCGATGTGATGGATGAACCTAGCAATTTTTAAAAACTAAACCAGGTCTAAGGGCTGGTTTAGATGCAAAAATTTTTACAAAACAGCACTGTAGCTCTTTTCGTTGTTATTTAGCAAATATTGTCCAATCATGGTCTAATTAGTCTTAAATGATTCGTCTCGTCCATTTCGTCTAAACTGTGTAATTAGTTTTATTTTTTATCTATATTTAATGCTTCATGCATGTATCCAAAGATTCGATGTGACGGGGAATCTGAAAAAATTTGTAAATTTTTATGGGAACTAAACAGGGCCTAAACACCCCCGATTCTAAACCAGCAATTTTTAAAATGCCCGCTCAGCACCCAGCAGTGCAAGGTGGGACGGCGGCGTCCGCAGGCAGGCAGGCAGGCGACCTTATGATGCCAGCGCAAGGCTGCATGCGGCCTGCCTGCAGCCTGCAGGTGCACCCAGCCGAGCAGCCTTTGGCCGCTTATCACTCGCAGTGCGCAGGGCCGTGGAAGGCCCTGACATGTGGTTTTATCCTCGGCCGCCTCCCTCCCACTGCCGGGCCTTGTTTAAATTTTAGAATTTGGCCATCAAATTCACTACGCAGAATTTCTATTTCATGTTATATCAAAATATCGGCACATATATTAAATACTAAATATAGATGAAATAAAAAACTAATTACACGGTTTTGTTGTACTTTACAAGACGAACATTTTAAGCCTAATTAATTAATATTTAAATAATAATTACTAAATAAAAATAAAATTGCTACCGTGTAACGCGACACTTGCTATGCAAAATTTAGTTCTAAATTTTGGAATCTAAACATGCCCAGTCCCCCGTTTTCTTTATGCGATGATGGTGATGATAGGGGCATGGTAGGGCTTGGTTGTCCGTGGCGCTGGGCGCGGCAGAGTGGACAAGTGCTAGAGTCTGAATCTGTGGGTGCAACTTGCAGTTACCCGGTTGTTTTTCTCTGGCTGCGACTGCGATGCATATCCTATCCACGGCGGCAAGCAGCAGGGGCTGTTCATGCGATAGATTCAGATTCAGTAAAAGAACATGGAATTTCTTTTTTTTGGTCCATTTCGTTTCTTCAGCGTTCCCGGTAGTAGTGAACAAAGTTCCCAAAAAGTATACACATCTTTATTGCATGCCCTGCAATAACGCTGATATAATAAACAGATGAAAAACCCTCAGAAAATGAATTTTCAATGGTGCATGTTGATCAACATGCTTGATCTAATAATAGATATCGCATGCTCATCATCCAAAAGAAACTTCATTTTGCGTAGCCAAGACCAAGACTTTTACTCTATTTCTCTGCATGTTTTTATTTCTCGCTCCAATTTATTTTTTCTCCTCTCCTGGCTGGCAATTCCATGAATGAATGAAGAAACAGCTAGAAATTATATTTGTTTTTTTTATCGTTATCATCTTGGCCGCTCCATGCCTCCATGGCTCCATGCCCATCCGCACCCTAATCGAAAGTCAGAAACGAGTCTACGTGTAGCCCGCAGGGGCCGGGTCAGGCTCAGGCAGGCCGACATCGGCGTGGATCCGGTCAAATTCCCCTACCGACGGCCTGCCAGCCGTCCACGCGCTCCATCGGACGGCTAGCTGCCGCCGCTCACCGATATCCTCCTCCGCCGCCTGCTTTATTTAGCCTTCTCCCGCGAGCTGCTCCTGCTCCTCTTCTTCCCTCCACTCGCCTCCAAATTTTCTCTCTCTCCGGCCCCTTCTTCTCTTCTCACCACCATAGCCACCTCTCTTTCTATCTCCGGCGCCGCGCGGGTGCAGTGCTAGAGTAACCGACCATGCAGGCGGCGGCGGTGAATGGCGCGGGCGACGTGCAGAAGCCTCACCACCAGCAGCAGCAGCAGCCGGTGGTGGTGGGGGCGCCGCCTCCGCCGGCGGCGGCCGTGGTGCCGCCCCATTGGGTTGCCATGCCGTTCGTGCCGCCTCCTGGGGCCGCGGCCATGGTGATGCAGCCACACCAGATGGCGCCACCGCCGCCCCAGTTCGCGGCGGCCCACTTCCTGCCGTTCCACACCGTCGCGCCGCCGCCGCCGCGGGCGGCGCCCGTGCCAGTGGTCGCCCTGGGCTCCCCCGCGCCGCATCAGGCCGGGCACGAGGACAACAAGACCGTCTGGGTCGGCGACCTCCATTACTGGATGGACGAGAACTACCTCCACAGCTGCTTCGGCTACACCGGCGAGGTGAGCACGGATGCGCGCGCGCCCTCGCAAGCCCAGATCTTGCCCACGGCCGTGCTAATATTCCCGAGTCAGCTAGCTCCACGAAAAAATGAAACCAAAAAAGATGTTTCTTTTGCACCCGCCCATGAATCTTTCTCTCTTTTGTTGACGTGACAAACGCGTGTTGTTTTCTCCTTCAGCTCATGCTCAGCCTCAACTCAACCAGCCAACTAAAAATGGCAATTTGATGCGTTCGTTCGTTTCCAAAATGTGCCCCGTTTCTCGGGCTGCGCGAGCTGGAGAGAGAGTACTCCTAGGCGGTGGTTGCAGTTGCAGATGTGGGACTGGTCACTCCCGTCACCATGCTGAAAAAGGAAACGGGTTCGGCAACCGTTGGGTAAACGGCAGGCATGGATCTGCGAGCTGGAGCTGGAACTGGGAACTTGCAGTGCCCAGTGCCTCAGACCTCATGCTCGTTAGATTGGCCCTTCTATTGTACTGGACTACCGGTCTGCGAAAATATTCCGCCTGATGTACCGGCACCCCGTGATGTGCCATTGCCACACCTGTTGCAGTCCTGATTGGCAGATTTCCTTTTAGGTGTTTTGGGTTCCTAGCACCATGGTTATTAGGGTACTTTGTTCTTTTCGTGATGAAGACATGCTTAAACGATATGGCTTATTTATTTGGATACCGAACAATATTAGCTACATAATGTCAGAATCAATGCTGTCTTTCAGTAGACTGAATATTATAAAAAGGAAAGTAATGGTAGCATTTTGGAAGAAAATATATAGAAACGTGAGTGTCATGGAGAAGTATTTGGTGAAGTTCAGTAACGTTCGGTGTAGTAATGAAGAAAAATAAGCCTATAATTAAAGTTCAAACTAAGCATTTTTAGTTTTTGCTGCTGCTGGTGCTGACTAAGCCTTAAGCCCTTGGTTGTTACTCTGCCATTTCGATGGTATTTGGTGTGTTTAAGTGAAACCTATCTTGTGATGCAATTCTACATTCTTTTCTCTTTATTTGGATGCCTAAAGTCCAAACTTGCACTAACGGCTCATAATGCATTGTAGGTTGTGGCAATTAAAGTTATTCGCAATAAGCAGACTGGACAGTCTGAAGGATACGGATTTGTTGAGTTCTATAGTCATGCTGCAGCTGAAAAAGTTCTTGAAGGTTTTTCCGGTCATATTATGCCAAATACCGACCAGCCTTTTAGGTTAAACTGGGCATCGTTTAGCATGGGAGATAGGCGTTCAGATGTTGCTTCAGATCATTCCATATTTGTAGGCGATCTTGCTTCTGATGTCAATGATGCCACACTACTGGAGGCTTTCTCCAGCAGGTACTCCTCTGTCAAAGGTGCCAAAGTTGTAATTGATGCTAACACTGGGAGATCCAAGGGCTATGGCTTCGTGAGATTTGGAGATGACAGTGAGAAGACACACGCCATGACTGAGATGAATGGTGTGTATTGCTCTTCTAGGCCCATGAGAATTGGCCCAGCAACTCCAAGAAAATCATCAGGTTCAGTTCATAGTATCCATTTATTATATCTACTAGCTTTCATACTTCTTTCTTCATGGCTGTGTTATTTCACAAATCCTTGTCTTTGTAGTATCCAAGTTTATGCAGTTAGGTTTCTTTGTTTTTTATATAATCATTTGTATTTTAAAACTAGACAGAGCATAAGTGATTTATTTATTTATTGGTTCCAGTGTTCATTTGGAGAAAGTATTGCGATCCTCTGTCACTTTTCATATGATTCAAGTTGCATTTAACTGTTAAATCCAATTGAATAGGTGTTTCTTGATTTTTTCGCTTCATTTTAAATGTTGACGTTCTATTAGGGGAGTAGGGATCATATTTATGGTAGTTTATTAGTATTAGTTAATATCTGAATGTGGCTTGTGCATTATATTATCATGTGAGATTCTAGTAACTTGAGCACTCATGGGAAGTGGAAATTATCTTTTGACATTAGTCTGCCCTTTAGCATCGCTTTAGCCTTTTATATTTCAAAGCTCTCTTATATTTTGACTTGTTTTCATTTTGTTTGATCAATGACTAGTCTTTCATGTTTCAACTGCTTACAATGTACCTGTCTGTTTTCTTTCTTATTAGGTATAATTTGGTCTCCTTCCTATACTTTAAAAACATCATTTGCCACTAAAAAAAGGAAGAGAAACATCACTTTACTGGAACTTTACAAAATTTGACATTTATCATCCTTCCTTATCTACTTTACTCTTTTTTTTATCCTGTCACAATGCTAACAACTTATTTGTTCTTTCTGTTCTGTTCTGGGGTCAGAACGAACATCATATTCTTGTGGCAGTTTAGTTCTCTAATTCCAAATAAACATGCTGGTTGATGTTTATTGATTAATCCAACACATACTTGAAAGACTATAACATCATGTAAGAAGGATTTATATTTAAGATATGGACTGCTTTGAAAGATGCTGAAACGAGCTGATATAGTACAGGAGATAAGTGACTATATTTATTTAGACCTGAGAATAACAGTGGAACAGTGCCTTGTGAATTGCTACTAAC
Organism: Saccharum hybrid cultivar R570; assembly: GCA_038087645.1. Classification (NCBI taxonomy): domain Eukaryota; kingdom Viridiplantae; phylum Streptophyta; class Magnoliopsida; order Poales; family Poaceae; genus Saccharum; species Saccharum hybrid cultivar. The sequence goes on from JAQSUU010000324.1 coordinate 2,063,064, forward strand.
ATTGTACCAAATAAAGTTTGCTTTCAGAATCATACACACCTTTTGGACGATGGTGATAATTTATTTCTAGTTCTCTAAAAATCATGTTGGTTTTAGGTACTTCTGGATCGAATGGTTCATCTGCTCGATCAGACGGAGGAGATTTGACAAACACAACAGTGAGTAAAGATGCATTCCATGCAACATGTTTTGCTGTCCATCAATTTTTCACTTTTAATCAAAGTTCTTTGAATATACATAGGTATTTGTGGGTGGGCTCGACCCAAATGTTAGTGAAGAGGACCTTAGGCAAACCTTCTCCCAGTATGGAGAAATTTCTTCAGTAAAGATTCCAGTTGGGAAACAATGTGGCTTCGTGCAGTTTGCTCAGAGGTATGAGCCTCCATACTTCCCACATTTCAGCTCCCCAAATCCATCCTGTCAGGTGTAGTGGACTCTGTTACCGTCATGACATCTGATAGATAATTCTTCTCCCTTCTGGCAGAAAGAACGCGGAGGACGCATTGCAAGGATTAAATGGCAGTACTATTGGCAAACAGACCGTGCGTCTTTCATGGGGTCGCAACCCAGCAAACAAGCAGGTACTAATGTACTATTAACCGGCCTTGCTCTGAGTTACAGTACGAGCCAACATACTGTAAAACTCTGCAGCAAAACCTTTGACACTGTTTTCGGTTGTATTACAGTTTAGGGGCGACAATGGTAACCAGTGGAACAACGGGGGGATGTACTACGCGGCGTCCCCGTTCTACAACGGCTACGGTTACCCAGCGGCCCCGTTCCCTGATCCAGGCATGTACGCTGCTCCAGCCTACGGTGCCTACCCGTTCTATGGCAACCAGCAGCAAGTGAGCTGACCTGGACTACCGCGAAGCCTGGCTCGAAGCTGGAGCCTGGAGGCATTAGGCGCTTAGGCGTAGTAGCTCTTGGTAGAAGAAGATGAAGGTAGACGACGACGGTTTCTTAGGTGAGCTAGATACAGTGACTAGTCTCGTATAGTGCGTTTTGTTACACGTGCTAGGGTCTAGCGCTGCCGAGAGTCCGAGTGTCCGACACACCTATTGACTGGCCACGGTATGTCGAATTCAGCGACAAAAAGAATTTTTGATGTCCTAGAGCTGCATATGCTACCATGAAGCAGAACAATAAGCTAATGGAATCCTTTGCCTCTGCTATTCGATTTGGCTTGAGTTTGCAGTGATCATGCGACGGTTTATATTAGTATGATATATGAAGAGTAACTATAATGCAGAATGGGTTGGTTTCTGCCGGAGGCACGTAGCCACATGAGGCTCGACAAGTTCCAGATGTATCTTTGCCTATAGCACGATGAGTGATATACAAGATTATTAGTTTCCTCAAAAGTATATAAGATGATTAGAGCCCTTTGGTTGACACCACTGTAGAACACAATCCCCAAAAGACTGTTATAGGAACGAATCTGGACAGATTCATTCCTATGTCTTTTGGGGATGGAGGGAGTGAATAATACATCAGCTTACACCTGCTGGCGTCCAGGGTCGCTGGACCCTGGGTCTGCCAGTGTCCCTGTCGATCTATCATTGTTGGGTCTATTGGAGCTGGCAGTGATCCGGTTTCATTGTCGGGTTGTAAGCCTAGAACACATTGGAGCTGGCAGTGATCTAGTTTCATTGCCGGGTAGTAAGCCTAGGACACAATTTCTATCGGCTCAGCACCATCGATTGTACAGCATACTAGAGCCGGCGGTGATCCAGCTTCATTGTTGAGTCGTAAGCCGGCTAGGATCTAGACAATAACTGTGATCTTATTGATTGACTTCACTACCGGGTCATAAGCCTTGATCTGAAAAATGATTAGGATCATGTTGACCCAGGTCCCATCTTACTACCGAGTTGAGTCATGACCTGATCATGATATATCACTGCTGACCAGGTCAAGTCTTGATCTCGCAACAACAAGAAGATATTATTGCCAGGTTGTGGATTGACTCGGTAGTGTTCTAGGTACAATATAAAACCCTAGCCTCCGTCGTGCTCCTTCCACCCATCCTGAGCACACCCTTCTAAGAAGTCGTCTTTTCCTACCTCTCTCTCTCTCCATTGTTGCGTCTATTTTTTACTAAAATGCTCATTGATGGTCTTAGTTTTTCAAGGATGGACATGATCTCCTTGGTTTAAAGTGTGTAAGTAGCAATCGTTTGAATTTGTAGCTTATTTTGTTGGTTAGATTGTTTTTTATTCTCATGCTCGTTTCTCCATTTTAGAGAGCATTTTTCAAAGAATTCTTCATGAAAGCTATCGAATCTTGGTCAATCCATATAGTAGCAGTAATTTAAGTTTAAGACCTATGAACCCATTTAATTTTTAGCTATCTTGTTTCATTAGATTGCTTTTGATTCTCTATCAAATGTGATGGTTTAGTTGGTTCATCTAGTTTCCCGTTTTCATGTAGCATAGAATAGAATTGTTCATATCCATACTCCATGTAGGCTTGAGATGTATTTTTCGCCAACATTCTTTGTTACGTCAGTCTATTTGCTTGTTTACCTTGTTATCCAGATTAAAGGCATTGGCCAAATTTTTCATGCATCAAATGTTTTCGTTTGAGAGGTTACTAAGTGTTTTCAGGAAGTGTGTTAAAAACTGACACTGGCCAAAAGGGTGCATGGCTCAAGGATAGACAATGGAGGAGGCCATGGAGCTCTGCACATACTATCTGTATCTCTTGGGTCGGTGTTCCTGTATCTCCTCGTGAGGGAACGCTACAAGGCAAAGGAACGATTGGTGATGAATCTATGCTTGTAGAGACGACCTTGTTGCTTTCAAGCAAGTGCACTCTGCTGTTTTCCAGCAATCAACTATAGTTTCACCATACTTTGACGAGCACGGATGCATGGACTATAAAGATAGAACCCAGACAGGACATGCTTGGCTCGCAAACGGCATATATAGAGATCACTTCGGTGACTAGTTTGCGACAAAGCTTGATGGGAAAAGTATGTGTTCTCCTCAGGTGGATGTATTGGTCCTCGGACCATCCACTACATAGTTGAAGTACCAAGGGTATGATATAAATACATTTACACTTTACACTAGAAGGCAAGATCAAAAAGAATGAAACAGAAAAATAGTGTCTTTCGATGATTACGATGAAAGTGGTCGGGTGGAGACGCACTATGGATTTATAGAAAAGATCGAGCTAGACTACAATGTATTGAAGGTGCCTCTTCTTCAGTGCCAATGGGTTTGACTCTCGAGAGGGTCTTCAATAACCAGGACGGTATGACTTGGTGGATCTCAAAACATCGTGCACAAAGACGAACCATTTGTTCTTGCAAAAGATGTACTACAAGTCTTATGTGCAAATGACAATGCTCATGATGGAAAATATGTGGTACTTAATTTTTAAGGGAAAGGAAGATCATCGGTATTGAAGGTGTGATAGACGAGGAGGAAGTCTACAAGGGTTATGAGGAAATGGCTCTTCTGGATAGACGTCGACCTAACTATCTTTGAAGAGGGTGAGAAAACTAATTACGTACGACATGGTCTTGGCTCTTGATGAGGCCCTGATTGCCAATTAAACACACCGTAGTTGTTTAGATTTTGTAATAGTTGAATTATCTAATAGTTGAAATGTTGTAATATTAATTCATATACAAAAACTTTTGTCTTATCTACCATAAAACTTTTTTACATGCAATAGATGACATATAGTTGTATGGGAGTTTGAGAAATTTTAGAAATAACTTACTATTTTCTATAGTTTACATGAATGTCTGTGTATCTATTGAAAAAATTCCAAATTAAACTACGTGTACCTAAATAAAAAAATTGTATAAAAATATATTTAGGCTCATATGGTCCTTTCAAGCCCTTATAGTCAAATAGATGAAAAATTCAATTATTTTCTAGGATAATAATTCGACCGTTTATCTCGAGATTACCACAAAATAGTTCTAATAATACCTAAAAGTGGACAGAATTTTTTTTAAAAAATTTAGCATGGAAGCATATTTTGTGTCTATGCGCTTTTTGTAAATTTTCAATGACTTTAATAACAGGAGCCTATACATCGTTCAAAGAGCAAAATTCACCGCCGGTCCCTGAACTTGGCTGCTGGTGTCATCTAGGTCCATGAACTTCTAAAGTGATATATGTGGGTCTCTAAACTTGACAAACGATATTCATTCAGGTCCCTAAACTTTTAAGATTGTCACACTCCAATTAAAGGACAATATAGAGTGCATACATCTTATGTGCGCCTCAGGAATAGTCGCACACATAAGCCGACAAATTAATACAAGTATCATCATTGTGTACATACATCACGATATTACATCACGTAGTTCTTAACATAACAAGCGGAAAAGTAAATAACACTCTCAAACAAAGTATTTGCTCCACAGGGAAGGACGACTGTAATCTTCAAGGAAATCCTCGTAGAAACTATCATCTGTTACCCATCCGGGATTTTTATCTAAAAACGAAATAATAATAAGTGTGAGTACAGTCATACTCCGCAAGTATAGTATGAGGGTTCATGAGGCTCAAAAAGGATGGACACGGTTGACTGCAATTAGCATTTTTAATAGATCGACATTTTATTATTAATTATTATTAAGTTATGCTTAAGCCCCCGTTTAACCCACATGATCACCTACTAGAATTAAGGAGAGTAATTGATTATCAATATAATCTCATCATCGTCGTCACAAGTCATCCACATGTCAAGTAACCATTTATTCTGTGAGTTTTCCGGGCCGCTCGTGACTGTGAGCACGACTGTTATAACAGTTTTAACACTCCGCAGAGGTTGTGCATCTTTACCCGTGAGTCGTGTTGCCCATATGCCTAGGGCCCGTCAACCCCCTAACACTCCCAAGGTGAGCAGGCATAGTACACTATGAAGCCTTCCATAGGCCTTTTCTAACAAGTTAGGGCCGCAAGGTTTCCTCGGCAGGCAGATATAGAGAACCCCTTTCGATGGTATAATTCCCGCAGGCTATACACATCAGAATAGAGGCAGTTCTATACCCAATGTGGCAAGCCCCTCTTGCACCCTTTCGGGTAACCTCTAACAAGCTAGAAAAGATCCTATTACTGAGCTAAAGTCAGAGTCATATAACTCTCACGGTTGCACTGTATGTTCCAGCTTTTGCCCTACAGATAAGTCCTTACGGAGGATTTAGGGCAACATGATCAAGATCATTTGCACCATCATCCTATAGTTCCACTGTTATTATCATGTTTATCCGTTTGTTCCATTAATCATAGTATTGATCAGGTTTGAATAGAGCATTCTACCCATATGCAAATACCCCATAGGAATCAAGGTAAAGTCATCAATTAGCTAGGAAGTCCTTATAGTCAAGCAATATTAGACACATGCATAATGAGTATATTATATAATGAATAGGACATCAAGCTATTTACGGTTCCAAAAGCTAGCTATTAAACTATACTTAATCGAGAAATTCAAAAGCTCCTAACAGGTCTAACAGTAGCACTATTGCGTAGATCATGAAATTATGAAACTAACGCAAGTTGAACGGGTCGAATCGGAGCTAAAACGACGATTTTATAAGCGTTTTACTGCAGTGGCAAATCTGTAATTAATCTAAAAACGTATTTTTCATTTAAACCGAAGAAACTACGTTTTCAAAATGGGAATGCGAATTTCACGAGTACGCCAAGGACGGCGGGTTAGATATGCCAGAAATCGAGGGGCTCTTTTAGAAAAAGAACCCACGAAGGGGTATGGAGTGTTTTGGCCGTTGATCAAGAGACGGACGACCACGATTAGATGAAAGAGGGAGAGAGAGTGCGACACCAGAGTTGAGGGGGAGCACGACGGCCCTCCATTGCCGGCGGCGAGGATGCTCGTCGGCGTGAGCGAAACGGGCCCTATAGGCCACTAATCTGACCACCGAGGCCACCGAGATGATGCGGGGACGACGGAGAGTTCACCCCAGGGCAAAACATGGCCGCGGAGTTGCCCGCGCGGCGTGCGCGCCATGGCCGGCGGCGAGCGCTCGCCGGAGCACGCGAAAACGAGGCCTACGGGTCACGGTTCGATGAACCGAGGGCACCGGGGTGACGCGGAGATGATGGCGACCTCGCCCGAGCCAATTGCGCGGCCGGGGAAGTCCTTGCGCGGAGCTCACCACGGCCGGCAGCGGAAAGAGCCCGCTGGTGCTCGCGGAGATGGCCCTAACGGCCATGATTCGAAAAATTAAGTGCATAGGGAGAGAGTGAGGAGCACGGGGAAGCTCACCGAGCGGTTAAATGAAGACAGGGAAGGCTCGGAGACGATGGCGACGCGGAGGAGCGGACGGGGCTCTCCGGCGACGTTTGCTACGGGACTTCGGGTGCTCAAGCGAGTGGGAGCGGGGAAAAACCGGAGAAGGGGAAAGGCGTGGACGGGGTCGCGCCTTCCTATAAAGGCCCTGAGGCGCGGGGGAGGCTCCCACGACGCGCGAAGGTGGGCGCGGGCGGTGGTTGCCAAGACCGAGCAAGGCGCGGGGAGAGGTTAGGGGAGGAGCTGACGGGCGGGCCTGGCCTGTCGGTGGCGCAGGGGGAGAGCGGGGCGCGGCAACGACAGTTAGCCAGCGTTGACGGGCCGGCCCAACAAGGAAAAAAGGAGGGAGAGGGGAAAATGCGGGCGGGTCAAGGAAAAAACGGGCCATCGGGCCGAAATAGAAGGAGGTAAAGAAAGTGAATAAAATTTTCTTTTTATTTTCTAAATTGATTTTCCAAATCTAATTTCAAATGTTTTTGAATCTCTTTTGAACTTTGGATCAAAACCAATCAATACAATAAATAAAATGTGGCAGCATGAGTGCATCAACATGTTGCTAACCTTATGATTAATTTTAATTTCACAAAAAAATTATTATTCCCTATATTTAAATGCACACTCAATTACACAAATAAATCATATTTAACTATTTTGAAATTATGAAAAATTTAGGGTGTTACAAAGGTGGTCACCGCAGGTCCCTAAACTTGACTGGCGGTGTCATCCCGGTCTCTAAACTTTCAAAGTGATCACCGCAGGTCTCTAAACTTGGCGAGCGATGTCATCCCTGTCCAAATGTAATAATATTAAAAGTTACCTATAGTATTAAATATTTTCTCTATTAAAAGTTACTTCTAATTTTAGTATTATTTTAAAAGTTTTAATAGTATTATAGAAGTAACTTTTCTCTGTTATTAATACTATAACATTATTACTAAAACTTTTAATACTATAATACTATTATTAAAAGTTCTAATACTATAATACTACTATTAAAAGTAGGATAGCATGAGTATAGTATTAATAATAGAGAAAAGTTACTTCTATAATACTACTATTAAAACTTTTAAAATAATACTTAAATTAGAAGTAACTATTAAAGAAAACTTTTAACAGAGAAAACTTTTAATATTAAATTAATTTTAGTATTTTTTATTTTAGTTTAAACCTAATATATTTGTTGTTGTAAATTATTTAAATACTTTAAATTATTTTTTACTGATGTAAATTATTTTATATAATTCATATTTTCATGATAAATACTATATAAATAATGATTGATTAATTGACACATGTTGGATCCACGCTTAACGTACGATCAGCGTGTCACGCCAGCTTAGAGAGTAGGTTAGACTACATTTGGACGGGGATAATACCGCTTGACAAGTTTATGGAGCTAGACTGCGGTGATCACCTTGAAAGTCAGGGACCGGGATGACACCGTCGGCCAACTTTAGGGACTTGCGGTGATTACCTTGAAAGTTCAGGGACCCGAATAACACCGTCTGTCAAGTTTAGGGACCCATAGATATCACTGTAGAAGTTCAGGGACCTGAATGATACCGTCCTCCAAGTTCAGGAACCGACGGTGGATTTTGCTATGGTTGAAAATATGAATACCCCTGGTCAGTTTTGAACTTAAGGTTGATAACTACGTTTACTCCACACATCCTTTTGAAAATCAACAGTAAATTTGTAAAATATGAAAGTCCTTCCTGCTTCATAATTCAACTATACATTTTTATTTGGTGGATTAGAGCCTTGAATTTGTCTTTATATGATATGGGAAAAACAGAGTAAATATTTGAGGATTACAATTGCCATTAGGGAGAACAAACTTTTATGAAGTCATCTTTACTATAAAATCATCACATATAAAGACTTGTGTCTCATGCCAAGAAACTGATCAAATGTAAAAGCATTTGTTTAAGTATTCAAAGTATATATAACCAGAATTGACTTTTAATAGCAGTGCCACCACACCATGCTCATGCTATCCGGCTTCATTGTTGATTGATGGCCAAACTTTATTATTATGGACTTGGGTATATACTATAAATCACTGTTCTTGGATATAAGGTGGAAGCACCCCTTTGAGGAAATAGTTGAGCAATATGAGTCCTCTCTCGGGTTGGAAAGATGGAACCATGTGCCCAGCGGCCCTCACAGTAATAAATGTGAAGCCTCCTGCATACTGTTGAACATAGCCTCCCACCTGTAGCCATATTAGTGAAGTTATTTACCTAGCAAGTAGAAGCCTTATGGAAAGATACTGTCACGGATATGCATAGTTCACTTATTACCTCCATTTTTGCTGTCCATGGACGCCACGGTGTTGTGACTGAGAGGTTCAGATCTTGGATCGAATATCTTGTGGCAGTGAGCGGGCATATGGCATCGAAATCGCCACTAAAAATTTGTTGATGCAACAATTCTTATGTCAACAACCAGTACCTCGTTAAATCTTGATAATCTCGAGGCGTGAAAAGGATTTACCTAAACAACCATACGGGCAGCCCATGCTTGATTAGCCACTGGAGGGTCGGCACCATAGATTCTGGCGCATCTTTCCAATCTAGGTCTCTACTCACACAAACGAAGTAGCATCAGAAAATAGCCAACTCAAAGAATATAAATGAACCGTATTATAATAGCTCGTTATAGCAAGCAATCTTACGAGCAGCCACCCCATTCTGTCTTTCTAGCATGAAAAGCCTCTTGCACCACAGGATCATTGAGGTAGGTCAGGGTAGGATAGGAGTCACATGGATTGTACCCTGGTAGCTGCATGCATAGGTACGGAGATTAATTTGACTGCTTTAGAAAGTTATCAGTACATGTAGAGTACAAATAGCGAGAACATGAGATTGTAAATTTCTCTCTTACATAGCTGCTGGAATGATACGATCCATCAGGTTCATCGATGCAAATGGGAGCGTATATGTTGTAGGGATCAATGGGACCAAAATCGTACCACCCATAGAACTCTGAGCATAGTTTATTATCTGAAGAGTTAAAACTGCAGTGGTTGGTAATGTTGGCCCAGGCCTCATCGGATAACACCCCATGATTCCATAGGTACTCAAATCGTCCCTTCTGGTTTTTATAGTCATCCAGATATGGATTGCCAACCTGAAAACGAACAAGACACGAAATTACTCATAAAAAAGGTTAGCTTTCCTTGTTTGTATGCTACGACCAATACAAGACGGAATAATGCGTACCAAGATGCCTTGAAGGTTGACGATTGTTCTGTTGTTGTACAAGTTGTGACTAAGGATGGTGGCAGCTAGTTGTGGCACATAGTGACCAGCATAGCTCTCACCAGAAATATAGAAGGCACGGGTCTTGTACTCAGGGAACCTCTCAAGCCAATTGACAAGGAAGATGTACGCATCCTCGGCGGTCCTTGAGTCCCCACTCTCTTCGTAGTCAGATGATGTGTTGGAGTAAGAAAATCCGACACCAGCAGGCGACTCCAGAAAGATCACGTTAGCCTCTGTAATTTTTCATGAGTTTATCTGTATAGCTACCCTTGACCTTATAAATTTCAGTGGGAAGATGCTTGAGCTAGTTTTACAATGTACCTTCGTTCCAGGCATACTCGTTTACTCTAAGTGTTGTATTATCAAAGTTTACGCGGAACGGGCCCAGTTCTAGCATTGCTCCGATAAACGACGAACATCCAGGCCCTGCACCATATCCATAATTCCATATGCATGTCAAAAATCAGGAAACAAGTAAGGTCAGAGAACCGTGGCAATATATATGGCATGCGAATTTCATTCAAACCTCCGTTAAGCCACAGGAGGAGTGGCTTGGACGATGCATCCTGCGGCGCTTCCACGAAGTAGTAGAAGAGGGCGCGGCCGTGCTTCTCGTCGACGGTCACGTACCCGCTGTACTGGTCGAAGTCGACGTGTGGCTGCCCCGGCAGCGCCGTGATCTTGTCGGCCGCCTTCAGAGGGCTCTGGTCAGAGCCCAAGTAACCTGCCTGTGCCTGGAGGTGGATCAGGCTGCTCTTGACTCTAACACCAGAATCGTGCACACTAGCCTTGCTGCTACTCCCACTAGTTCTACCTTTTCGGGACAAGATGAATTTCTCAAGTTGAGCTTGCTGCGACGCATTAGCGTGCAACACAGCCACAGAGACGAGAAGCAAGAGCATAAGGTGAGTGAGGTAAGCATCGATCCTCATCTTATTAATGAGTAAAAATATCATATTGTTCGATGTGATTTAACACATTGGAAATGGTTTCTGTATATATAGCCGCAGGAGCTTTGAACGCGCAACTCCAAAACAAGCAGTTTTGGATGCTTATGAGTATCTTCTGGGTAACAGTTTCAGAGTGATTGTATAAGCCGGCTCTTGTTGCTATCGTCGTACACTTGTTCTGGCAAACTTTGGAACAGAGAGTTGATGCTTACATCATGCCTTCCGTTCAAGTTGTCTCTGTTTTTGTCCTGCACTCAAGAAGCTTTCAAATCAATGTGCCGCTTGGTAGGGTGCTGCCAATTTTTCTTCGGACAGATATGCTAGCTATGAATATTTGGTACGCAACGATGGTTGCTCATTAAGCTCTGTGTTTCCATTAGTTTAATTATCTTTGCTTTGGAATTTCAAATGATGTTTTGGAAGCTAACTATTGGCAAAACTTGCAAGAGTGAAGGACCGGAAACGGCGACCAGAGGGGGTGAATGTGAGCCTCAAATTTCTTTCCAAACTTTCGACCGATGTCCCAAAATTAACCTCCAAAAAGGCACACAGATAAGAGCTACAAAAACACGAGCCACCAAGAGTTAAGAGACCCTAAAGACATTCCTTAGATCCCTAGAAACCCAACGCAAAAAACGGAAACTGGTGAGAAACGGATCGGAACAGCACACACTGCGAGCTGCGGACAGTCCGCTACAGTACCACGGACACTCTGCCGGTCAAAAATCTGAAAATGAACTTCGCGGAAGCAGTTCTGTTCTCGACTAAAAAACCACTGCTACAGTACCGCGGACAGTCCGGGCTTGGAGGCCGGACAGTCCGCAAGTACGGACACCGTACAGCAAAGAAAGCACAGAAAAAAATCTCAACTCCCGAACTGTCCGCTACAGTACCATGGACTGTCCGCGAATCGCGAAACAAGCAGGAACAGAGAGCTCCGAAAATCGCCTCCTCTCTTCGATCTTCCGATTTGTGGCCAAATCTTCACCAACTGCCACGAAACTTGGTGAGCATGATCACAAGGTAGTAGGGGAGCTATCTCTAAGAGGTCATCGCCCAATTTGAAGCCAATCAACGGGAAATCGAATGAGAACGAAAAACACCGGTTCTTGAGACCTAGACCAAGAAATCGCCCGATCTACTTGCTCGTGGATTTCCTTCAGTGGAAAGATTCTACTCACGTTATAGCACGAATCAAGGCAACAAAAACGAACCAAAATGGTCTAGAAACGACGAATCGAAGGAAGAACTAGAGGGGAGAAAACGAAGAACGCGAAGAACACATCATGAACTCACAAATTGATTTCTCCGCCGAACACCGGAGGATTCGGGACCTCCTTCCCTCAAAGATTCATGGTTCTTACACTAATCGATGGATTAGTGGACCTCTCTCTCACATAAGCACCTAGAGGAAGAAACCCTAAAGGAGAAAATAAAAATAGAGGAGGTGAGGGAGATGGGGGCTCCCTCATCCTATTTTACATGGCTATTACATAATCCCAGTTTTGCCCCTGGATACAAATGATCCAAACCATTTAGCCTAAGGGCGTAAAGGTCCAACCCTGTGTCATCTTCATCCGACGGCCACCGCGCCTCCTCACCGGTAGCTTCGCCTCGACGCGAACTCCCCGATGCCGCCACGTGACGTCCGTTCCTCCTCGGAACCTCCGCCTGGGTTTTGAGGCCCAAACCCGTAAACCCGCCACCGATGGTTTTGAGGCCCAAACCACCAAACCGCTCGCGAGTAGCGTACTCCATACGCGTCCCCCGCCGATGGTTTTGAGGACGAAACCACCAAACCCCCGATGTCAACGCGTGTCCGACCTCCCGCCAAGCATGACGCCTTCGCCTTCCTCCTTAACTCGGCCCACCGGCCTCCGCCAATTGCCACGACGCCATCGTCTCCATCTTGACTTGGCCGACGCCGTCTTCATCACCATGTACACTTGCACTCGTCGATGTCCCAAGTGTCAGCCACCGCAGCTAGTCATCCGGCCTCTTGGTCCCTCGGTCCAAGCCTCACGTCCGCCCTTCACCACTCTCGGTCCGTCGGCACGGCACGTCCTCCTTGACCTTCACCTCGCCGTCGACTACCGCCTCCGTGCTTCACACCTGCACACCACGAGCCAAGAGACATGCCGCACACATAACTTTCGCCATGGTAGGGTTAGTCACCACTCAATCTACTTCGTGGATCACATTGACAATCACTCATCACAAAACGAACACACAAGGGTACTTGTCAACCTTGTGTTCGCAAAGAGGCGATAGATTGTATGTTTGCCTGCCAGCTGGCCGTATGAGGTGAGATTTGGCCATTTGGATATTTGCCATTTATACATACTTTATCCTCTATTGTCCATTTTTACATAGTCTTAGCCATGGAACTGTTCACAAAATTATTTCTACAAGAAAATCACATTACTAAAAAGTGCCCGTCTTGAACAGATTACTTTTCACAGTAGGTAACATAGTACTCATGCAGCGGTGGCCATGGCGTGGGAATATTTGCCAAGGATCTATTTTGCCATATTTATTTTTGTTGGTCGGGAATATCATGTAGTGAAAATGGAATTTTGTCATGATTATTTTTCCAAAATCATGAGATATATACACAAGGGAAATGTTCGAGGAGAAGTGCTCCAAGAACCCCCACTGGTTAGTGAAATAGAAAGGGAAACCATGCTAAACTCCCAACCAATGGGAGTAAGGATGAAAATGGAACGGAAATATCCCGAACCGAACCACATCTTTTTTCTGTATTTTATTCGATCGAATTCACAATTTTTGTCCAACTTTACCGTTTTCGCTTTTGTTTTCTATTTCAAATGTAAAAGTAGAAAACGGTTTAGACATTTTCCGACCGTTTTCTACTTTTCTACTTTTAAATCGGAATACCCTGAATTCAAAATTTGGTTTAAACCGAATTTGGATGCCAATCATTATTGTCCAGGCAACTAGGCAAAGGCAAGTGTGGAGCACTGATGCCTATTGGCCGCATTATATAGGCAGCTCACCCCGTCACGCCTCCCTGAGTCACCGAGGTAGGACTAATCACCTCGCACGGTGTTGCATGCATGCATGGCTACATCTAACTTCACGCGGCGCTATTGTTGCATTGCATGTGACTGGACCGACCAAGAGAGAGAGCTAGATTGGCCAGGCATTGTTTCTATTCTTTCTCGTCTAGTACCGATGGCATCTCAAATTTTCCTCTTCTTTCTTTTTCTTTCTTTTTCTTTTTTTCTCTTGTCAAAGAAACTAAATTGATAAGTCTGCTCTCTTGCACTCAAAATTTGCCACGATGGCACTTGTTAATTGTTATGCATTGTGGATCGGTATTCCATATTGAATTTTTGTATATCGACTGTGTTCAACATAATTTCGCTCGAATTGTTTCGTTTTCAAAGTTCTCGATATTCCGTAAATTCGTGTTCGTTTTCGTGTCTGGCTTTACCGTTTTTGGTTTCATTTTCGTATTCAAATGTAAAAGTAGAAAATGGTTGAGGAGTTTTCCGACCATTTTCATCCTTAAATGGGAGGGGAGGAAAGTATCTCTGACCGTGTGTCTGTTTAAGAATGAGTCAGTGACTCATAAGTGGCTTGATTAAGGGAATGGAACCCACCAGAGCCATAGTGAAAGCGAGTCTTTATAGTCATAGAGCAATTGTCACTGCTTATGGACCTGAACCTAGGTAATATGTTCATGATCAGGATGAAGCTTAGATAAAACTAAGCAGAGGTCCAAACCAGAGGAAACCTTTCAAATATTATTGAGCAAGTCTTTGTGTCATCATGTCACATGGTTCCACATGCAAGCCATTCGTACCACAAAGGGTATTGCCATCTTAACACTATCTCCTACTCTATTAAGCTATACTCTAGGATTGCAAAGAACACAGAAAAACTCATGACAAGTACAACAACGTAAATGCAATAATCATTCACGAGAGGTCCAACACTCAGTATATAGATTTATTTAGTGGTATCGATAGGCAAAGTGCCACACCTAGTTTACGTTAGAGGTCCACCAAGAATACGCTACTAGACCAAGTCTCTTCTAGTAAAGGTCTTAGGCTTACTGCAAAGGCTCCTGCCAAGCCAGTTGGGCCACTTGCCATCCTAACCTCTCTTCCAATCATCTTATGTTGTCTCAACCATCGAACTTATCCACCAAGGAAAGGGTCTCTTGCACCTGAACAAGATATAGTCACCACCTACATCAAGCCAAAGGGTCAACAAACATGACACTGATCCACCAAGGCGCCCAAGTGTTAGAAAGACAAAGATTCCAAGCTTTGGCTCATGCCTTGAACTAGTATGAATTTGAGCTCTCACTCTTCTCTTGGCACAAAACACTAATCACACCAAACACTACTAATTACCTAATGGCTAGATCATCTAGTGATACCCTTGTGGGGACAACAGATCATCCGGTGCATGGATTTCTACCGTACATTACCATGAGACGTATCTTCATTTCTATTGTTCAATAGTCCAATGTAATACTTATTGTGTGCAACTTTGGCACCAAATTTTCGGTCTTCAAATTTAAACATTGCACCGGATCATCATGTTTTGTCTTTTCCTGTGCACTTACTTGATTTGACTTTAATCTTTGTCCAATTTTTGTGGCATGTTCTTATATAATGTGAGGACTGACACAAATAGTTTAATAAAAACCGAGTATTGTCCTCTCAATCAACCCAGTTCAAGCTAAACTACCCTGCATAATCCCTGAGATTTGTGTCATACACATCGCACATGCAAAATACAAAGGGAATCATAGATTGCATATTATACATGTGGACACGACAAGTCAGAGCACAACACTCAATAGGTTTTATATTAGAAAAATTGCAACATAGACCATAATGGGTACCACCACACTAGGGTTCAAAGCTCACATAGTCGTTACTGAGTTTAGTGGTCATTCTTTGGATGCCATACTCCACAATGTCCCTAACCGCACTTTGAGTGAACTTGGGTGGCCAATATGAACTCCGACAACCTACAGAATGACTATCAGCAGCATCGTGAATATAAGAGTATTTGCAGGGCTTATCCATAATACCATGTATGTAGTGAATGGATGGCTAAACAACATAGGTAAGTAGAGTTGCATAAGTGCATAACAACATTTCGAGGAAAAAATGATAAGTAAACAGGCAATGCTTGAGATACCAAAGAAAATTTTAACATAAGCAAATAAAGAGTATATGTCTTAGCTTGAGTTCCCACAAGCCGTCACACTTGACCCTATAGTGAAGTCAAGTGCAAAGAGAGTGCTCATGGTTGAAAGTGTGGCAATTCTAGATTCAAGACTCTACATGGGTGTACCACCGTTCCCATACGAAGTGCAAGAGAGAGCCCCTATACCCTTGATCTTGGGTAAGGGTCCATTCATTCCTTTAACCACAAGCTTAGCTAGGGTTCAATGAATGGATGTAATTAGCAGGAGTACTAGGCTTCACCTTAGTTACACCTCATTCCAAAATGTACTGAATCTATTGAATGATTTGGTCACAACATGTTATTAGGCTTATTACCCCATAGGTGGCATGTGGCAAGTATGAATAAGGTGCTCAGGATTGATGCAAAAGAAATAATATCCTTAACTAGCTCAAGTGAGTTCATTATTACTCATGATTTGTCCTAATGTAACCTACCCCTCAGCGAGCCTCGATTTTGTTTCTACAGTATATAGTTTTTTGGTCTTGAATTAGTTGAGTGGATGAAGCAGTCATTTTCATTTGTAATGCCATGGTTGCAGTGAAATAACTAGTTTTTAGGAGCATAGACTTGGTCTTTGTACTTGTGATGAAGTTAATTCTGCATGTACTCATGAAATAGTTTCTTTAACAATACTAGTGGTCTAGAATATCTTTATTGTTTAATATTGAATGACGCATTTAAATGTTGAATTCTTCATATTACTTGGTTACAAATGAGCTATGTTGCTTTGTATTTTCTTGCAAGATAGTATTTATAAACAATCTCACCAATGCTACCTCAAGCCTACACATAATGTAGTAAACAAAAAAATGAAAATGAATCTAGATTTGTCATTATAATTTGAAAGTCCAACAAGTTATCGCTCTTCAGTGATAGAAGAATTTGGGGTTTTCTCATTACAATTTGGTAGTTTGATTTCAATAGACAGTTATAGTAGGATATTGACTGCAATTATACTTCATTTATTTTAAATTCCACATTTAACTTTGAAATGTTTTCTTGCGTCTCAAAATAGTTTAGCTTGAATCCTTAAGTTAACATCAATTTCAAATGTGTTTATATATATGTGTGTTAGCATAAGTTATTGCTAGCTTATTGAATAGCTTGTTGATTAACTAATAACCGTTCTATGATACCACCTTTCATTAGTGACTTATGTATCTTTTGATGGTGTTTTGGGTCCTAATTTCAGGTAAATCCAAAAGATGATGATTATACCCACAGTGATGTGTTGGTTCATGTGCTCAAAATGATGGACAAATGCTGCATTTATTTGACCCCAGGAATTGGTGTTAATAGAGTATGATCATCTATATTTCTTGTTACTTTAGGTTTGTTGATTAATGAAGTACAAGTGGATCAGAAATGATGTATTTGAGCCGATTGATTCAGTATATTGATTTGGGCCTCCGTGTCGTTAAATGGGCTAAGCTAATATCTATTCTATACAAGTCGTAATGGTCCGTGCCTAATTAATGTTTTATGATGAGAATGGATAAAATACAAAATACAAATGGGTCCATCAATTGGACTTAGACCATTAACAGGATGCCCACTATGTGGACCCAATTAAAATATGAGAAAAAAATAGAATTAATAAAATACAAATGGGTTGATAATAATATGTAGCAATTGTCATTGAATGAGATGGCCCAAAATAAATTGGGTCCACAAGTGCATTTATCCCACTAATAGCTTGCTCACTAGATGTGCTAACAAAACCTCAAGAAATTTAGTGACTTTTTTAATCAATTAATTTGTGACAAAGATCAAACATAATAGATTAATAACGCACTAATAATCATAAAAAATCTATGATGAAAAAACACGTTTTCAGTATAAAATGTGGTATAACACAAATGATCTATAACAAAGTCATAAATTTCATCAGTATGATGAACCTTTGGGCGAACTCAGTCTGATTAGGTTCCTTGTCATGGAACCTCATCGACTTAGCAGGGGTACTCGTATTTTTTCTAGATTTATTCTAGGATTTAATGGCGTTATATTTTCGGTGGTAGATGACGTCTCCATCGACAATGAGACGCCTGTGGTGACTTCGTCAATCTCGAGATATGCTAGCACGGTCTTTCGGAGGTGCTCATAGGGGTAGGGTTTGCGTACGTGTGTTCATAGGAGTGAGTGTGTGTATTGAGCGTCTGCGTCTGGGCCAGGCTTGTGTAATTCGCAAAAAAGATGAACTTTTCTAGATTTGTGACGTAAACATGTCGTCGTAGATTCTTAAATTTCTTGCAGTGATTTTTTCTCGAATACGCAAGAGATTTGTGTATCTTTGTATTAAGATCGAGAGATGATGAAAGTTATAATGCCGCACCACGAACATGGCACACTAGGGGTTAGTGTTATATAATCGGCTCTGCCCTCCCTAGCAGAAAGAGATCATGACTATTACTCGCTAATCGTGCTACCTTGCTAGCAGCGGCGATTAGACGTGCTTGCTTGCGCGGCACCTCGCGTGCTCTCCTTGTGAGTCAAGGAAGAGTTGCCGCATTGCCTCAACATGCAAGGAGTTGAGCTGATCGATGAAGATACTACCGTAGGTGTTCTTAGCTGTAATGGTCATCGGTCCGTTAAGCATCCCCATCCGCTTCATCCCCAGCACCTCTCCCCACTTAGAAGCTGGGACGCATGAAAGAGCTTGGGCGGCGATACTCCTGCTAGGGGTCGACAACTTTGGTTGTGCCTCCTAAGCTGGCTAAGGGAGCAGCGGCGATGGCACCTTACGCAAGATCTTGTCAGTGAATCACTTAGCCTCTCGGTGGCGGAGCTCCCGCCTTCAGCTGGTCGGGGGTGGTGGCTGTGTCTGCGCATGGGGGCATGGTGCTGTCTAGGCGCCTCGGCATCCACGATGACGTGCTGTCCTGCCCGAGGTGGTGTGACATGGGGCTGCTCCTACATAGCCAATGAGTCCGCCATCCACTGGGCAGCCTTCGCCAGAGAACGGGAGTCCACCAGTGATGCATCCGCTTCCTGGGAGGCGACCACCGGAGGAGGCAGGCACCCAGGAGCTGGTGCGTGCGCTTGACAGCTCATGACGAGCGAGGCTGCGAGCTCCTCCAGCATTGGGTCGACCCACGCGGGAGGCCCCGCACTCACGCCAAGGTCCAACACCAAGGGATCTGCTCGGGCAAGTAGTGTGCAGCAGTAGCGGAAGCAGCGTTGTTATCGTAGTCAGCAGGCACATCCATGCCGATGTCCCTCGCCAGCTTACTCCGACGCCGCACCATCATCGTCAGTTTCCATGGGAGCCCCCAGTACCTTGCACGGCCCCATCTGAGCTCGGTGGACCATAGGGCGCGGGCTAGGAGGTCAGTGGGTTGCCACCACGAGCGGAGTGTCGTGGTCGGTCGACACCCATCGTAGCCGAGGTCGCAGAATGCTTGGCTCACTTGCATTCCTTGGCAATGCCAGGTGGCGGAAGCCGTGACAGCACAGGCAACGTTGAAGCAACTGGCAAGTCGCTACTTGGTGCGAGTAGGAAAGACAGTTGAAGCATCTGCCAAGAAGCTTTGCGGGGGTCTTCTGGGCCTACAAAAGCTGCTTTGGGCCATGGCAAGGCTCAGCCGAGGCAGCCACAAGTCCCATCTCCACCCGGGGTAGATCTCACGCCACCCATCGGTGTTGGGGCAGAGACCCTTCCACGGCGGCTGAGGCATTGGCGGGCAGGGACGTGGCGATCCACTGGCTGAGCAGGCAGGTCGCACACCAGCTGTGGGCACGGCCGATTGTGCTTCCTCTACCTACGGCTAGGTCCCTGTCGATCAGCGTCATCACCACGACGGCCCACAACTGTGATGACAGGGTGAGTCTGTGCGCTTGCGGTGCGCGCAGTGACCGCCTTTGCCAGGCGACGAGCGGCGTCCAGGTAGGTTGTGGTGGGTCGTCGTGGGACTCCTCGCGTCGTCATCCACCCACCGGCGGCGGTTGGTGCACCAAACCGATACGGGGTAGAAAGGAGACACAACCGTTGATAGGGAGGAGGAGGGGGTGGCCGGTGGAGGCGCGGTGTGCCCCCATCCCCAGCGCAGGCGGCGGCGTGGAGGAGTCGGATCTGGCCCCATGCATTGCCTCGGTCTGGCGGCGGCTGTGGCGATGGGGCACTAGTGGAGAAGGTGGCCGCGTCGGCGGCATTTGCCCTTGGCGGCCGAGGGGTGCCGGTGGAGGTGCCTGGCGCAGGCGGCGGTGACGGCCACTCCGCGTGCTCGACGCCGTCCGGCACTGACAGCGGCGAGGAGGAGCGCTCTGTCCTGCACGCCTAGCCATGGGGCGGCCGCGGCTGGCCCTGGCGGCGGCTGGGGCGATGGCACACCGGTGGAGGAAGCTGCCGCGATGGTGGCGTCGTCCGGCCCCGGTGGCCGCATGACGTTGAACGACGCGGGCGACAACGGCATCCGCGCGGCGCTCTCGGGCACTCCCGTGCGAGGGCGAGGGGAGGAGGGGGGTCGAATACGCGGGGAGGGGAGGGGAGGGGAAGGGGGGAGGGGGAGGGTGCCGGTGGTGGGGAGGGAAGGGGCTTCTAGGGTTGGAGGAACCCCATGGGCCCATTTCTTGCAGTGATAACAGCAAACCATAGAAAACTATGCACATCTAGATAGCAATTGTGTAGATTTTTAATGTGTTTCAGCATTAGCTTCTAGCAGCCCCCTCCCTCTCTACATATATACCAGCATCGTCCTTTCATCATTGATTCATTGACATGTTCTAAGGTGCAGTCCTTTTACAATGTACCATGAATTCGTGTGCAGCAGCGTTGATAGATTGTCAATTTTATCACTTAATGACAGTTTTGAAATGAATGACAAACAACAGGGATCAACACTAGGAGCTTCCTACAGGGGTTACTTAACAAAAAGTTTACTGCTCCACTACATAAGGTGGGAGCGTTCCTTTCAAGGACCTAAGCAGTACTAGTGCTCTCTCTGGCTGGAAATAAGGAACTTGATGACCAGCTCCCCTCACTGAAACAAGCACAGGAACTTGATGACCAGCTCCCCTCACTGAAACAAGCACAAGACCTCCCGTGTACTGCTGAACATAGCCTCCAACCTGCTAGGATCGCCATGGCCCAGCCCCCCCCCCCAAGCATAAATTATCATTAAATCTTAATTGCAAATTAACATCTTTCTTATTTAGGCCCCTTATCTCAATCCTGGATCCGCCGCTGGCCATGGCTCCATGACTGAGAGCTCGAGGTCAGTGATGGAGTACCTTGTGGCGGTGAGTGGGCAGACGGCATCGGAGTCTCCACTGAAAATGGTATTCCCTTCGTTACAGCTCCAATTGCAGTTTGCGGGTGTTAGACGTTAATAAAGAAATGTGACGTTCAAGCTACCTGTATAGCCACACCGGTAGCCCATGTCCCAGAAGCCATTTGATGGTCGGCATGACGGCATCATGGACACTGGAGCATCTTTCCAGTGCAAGTCTCTGAACAGGGAACATCAGTTAAGAAGAATTGGTAGTAATTAGCGGAAAGAGTTTAATTTCTTGTTTGAATGTTTTGCTCCCATTTAAGCAATCTTACGTGCGGCCTGACCACTTTGTCATTCTAGCATGGAAAGCCTTCTGCACCAAGGGATTGTTCATCTATAGGGCTGGACAAAAAGCTCGTTAAGCTAGTTCGGTGGCTCGGTACAAAAGTGTTTCGATTGGACTCATTTATCTTTTAAAATAAAAATGACTTGATTTGGAACAACTTTCAATTTCGGCTCGGCTCGTTAGGCTCGTTGTGAAGTTGGGTCTTAAACAATGCAGGAAATAATGATGAATAAGATTATACCAATTTCTAAAAAAGCTTGAAAAAAACTACGGTTAGCTCGATATCCAGCCCTATTCATGTAAGCCTGGATATAGTAGTTGCTGCACGGATCAATTCCCAGAACCTGCATAAGTAGTTAGAACAGAAATACGGTTCACAATCTTGAAAAAAAGAAAAGAATTACTTTCCAGAAAGTAAATATACATATAAAGTGGCCACAGAAAGTGACTGATATTTAATATAAATGTAAATAAACCAAACAAGCTACAAATAGTGAAATAGCATCTCAACAACAATATGTAAAAAAAAGAACTTATATTCTTTCGCACGAAAAGAAAGGAGAAA
Source organism: Saccharum hybrid cultivar R570 (assembly GCA_038087645.1). Lineage (NCBI taxonomy): Eukaryota > Viridiplantae > Streptophyta > Magnoliopsida > Poales > Poaceae > Saccharum > Saccharum hybrid cultivar. The sequence continues at coordinate 2,084,921 of JAQSUU010000324.1, forward strand.
GAAATGCTCTTACATTGCTGCTGGGGTAGTAGTTTCCATTGGGTTTGTCGATGCACACAGGAGCATATATGTTGTACCCACTAATGTATCCAGAATCATATGATGCCATGGCATCAGAGCACGCGTTACCATCCGCGGGACTGAACTTGCAGTTCTTTGTAATGTTGGCCCACACCTCATCTGATATCACCCCATGGCTCCACAAGTAATCAATTTGCCCCTTTGTGTTCTTGTTATCGTCCAGGTACGGATTGCCAACCTAAAATTTTGTTTTGAGATGCCTCAGCTGTTGCAATGAAACATGTTTATCAGGATATTCACTAATCATTGATGAGTATTCAGTCTTTACTCACCAATATAGCCCGAAGATTTATGATGTCGCTTTTACTTTTTATATTGTGACTAAGGATGGCTGCTGCGAGCTGCGGAACATAGTTTTTTTAACAAACTAGCAGGAGCTCTGTCTTTCAATTAAGATAGGAAAAAGAGGTTTATGTACAGAGGGGAAAAAACAAAGTTGTTTTCCGCCCAAATTACATGCCGCTCGCAGGAGCTACCCCCTCCACATCAGTGCCCTCTTTTTTTGAGCAATATCCTCTTTGATTCTAAAGGCGACCTGTCATGCTGATTCTGGGACATTTTGGAAGATTCTTCTATTCCTCTCTTTCCATAGGTTCATAGTGTGTAGATCACCATTCCGTTGAAGCGCCGTTTCTCTTGTTTGGATATCTTGGTTGCAACCTCCTCCCACCAGGCCTTTAGATGCGGGGGGGGGGGGTCCTAGGGAGATTGCATCAGCTGTACATTAAAATGTTCCCAAGATAGAATTTGGCTCCAAACTATTTTGGCGAATGGGCACAACAGTGTTAGATGAAGTCCTGTTTCCATAGGTCCATTGCACATGACACAGTGGTCTTTATGAGGCCATCCTCTTTTTTTGCAAATTGTCCACTATTAGGATTTTTTCTTGTATTAGGATCCAAGCAAAAACTTTGCACTTGTTTTCCGTGTGAGCCTTCCATGTGAGGTCGCTCCGGAACCCTCCATAGCAGCCTCTGAATTGGATCCTATATGCTGAGCAGGTGGAGTAGTTACCATCTGCCGTCCATCTCCAAACAATGGAATCACGCACGCCTGGCGTCATCTGGATATTTTGAATTCTAACCCATAGAGAGACGAATTACTCAATCTGGATTGCAGTGGTGATCCGCCCCCTAAGGGTGCGTATCCAGCTAGTATTCTAAAGCTCTTGCTGTATTGATTTGTTCTTTCTTTTAACCAGCTCAAATAAGTGTGGTGCCAAGTTTCTAGGAGCCTCCCCCTCGAGCCAGCTGTTATGCCAGAAGCGAGCTTTGGCACCATCTCCAATCGTGATTATGGTAGAGGAGTTGAAGAGAAGGCGGTCCGTCTCATTACAAGGTAGTTCTGCTCCTGCCCAAGGATTGGACTCATCTACCCATTCTTGCCATAGCCACCGGAGGCGCAGCGCTCTTCCAAATTTTTCTAAGTCAGGTATTCCTAGGCCACCAAGATCCTTTGGCCTAGCAACCGTTGGCCAATTCACCAAACAATGCCCGCCATTTGCGTTTTCCTCACCTTTCCAGAGAAAAGACCTTCTGATTTTGTCAATCTTTTTTCTCGCCCAAGCCGCCAATGGGAACACAGTTAGGTGATAGGTTGGCATAGAAGAGAGGACCGAGGAGACTAGCGTCAGGCGACCGGCCCTATTAAGCCATCTTTCCTTCCATCCAGGAAGCCTGTGCCCAATGCGCTCTACCAGAGGTTGCACATGGACCTTACGGAGGGTCCTTATGTGCAGCTGCAGCCCAAGGTACCGGCCGGGGAAGGTGCCTTTGATTCCATCAAAGGAAGAGAGGACATGGTCTAGGTCCACCTCCTCACATCTAATTGGGTGGATGGAACTTTTCTGCAGATTTATGTGAAGGCCTGAAAATTTCCCAAACGCATGGAGAATTGACTTGACAGCTTCCAGATCACCTTTTAGAGGGTTGATGAAGATGGCAGCATCGTCTGCATACAAGGAGGTCCTCCACCTAGCTGTAGATGCGGGCAGAGGTGTGAGGACCCCATGCTGGGTAGCCATGTCTAGCGGACGCTGCAAAGGATCCATGGCCAGGATGAAAAGCATGGGCGATAGGGGGTCGCCTTGGCGCACGCCTCTACCATGGCTGAAACTTGGCCCCTGCTGACCATTAAGCAACACTCTCGAAGTGGCCGTGCGGAATAGGATGGATATCCACTCTCGCCAACGAGGTCCAAAGCCCAGAGCCTGCAGGACTTCCAGTAGGTAGCTCCAATTGACCGTGTCGAAGGCTTTGTGGATGTCGAGCTTCATGAAAAGGATCGGCATTTTTTTGTCTATGCAATTTCTTTACTGTGTTCTGGACATACAAGAAGTTATCATTTTTCTCGAACACGCAGGAGAGCTACGTATCATTGTATTAATAGAAGAAGAAAGAGTCATACATAGACCCAACACCCTCACACACACACACACACGCACTAATACATGGGGACTAAATCACCGGTTAACACAAGAGAACAAGAAGTTATCATGGATGCTTCTCTTTTTTATGAATGCGCTTTGGCAATTTGAGACCAAAGAGTTCAGTAGTGGAGCTAGTCTGTTGGCTAGGAGTTTTGAGAAGATTTTAGCAATGCTATGGATGAGACTGATGGGCCTAAAATCCGTGATCCATAATGCATCTTCTTTTTTAGGGAGGAGGATGATGCTTGCAGAATTCATCAATTCAAAGCCCTGAGAGTTCATTTCAAATAGAGTATTTATGGCAGCCGTGACATCCTCCTTGATAATCTCCTAACAAGATTTAAAAAACGCATCAGTAAAACCATCCGGTCCTGGAGCTTTATCCGATGGCATAGAGTCTGTTGTGTCTTTAATCTCCTCTTGTGTGAAGCTGCGGAACGTGGTGTCCGGCATAACTCTCCCCCGAGATGTAAAAGGCGCGTGCTTTGTACTCAGGGAACCTCTCGAGCCAATTGATCAGGAAAACGAATGCATCATCAGCGGTCCTTTGGTCACCGCTCTTATCATAGTCTGAAGATGTGTTGGAGTAGGAGAATCCAACACCGGCAGGTGACTCCCAGGAAGAGCACGTTGGCCTCTGCAAATTTTCATCACAATGGATAAGAGTTACTACTTAATAAACCGTGTCAAGTTTTACTAGACCCAATCGGAAATAAACAAGTACACTGCAGGCACTGATGTTATAACTAGTCTCACCGCTCTTCCAGTCGTTTCGGCTCAGGGTTTTGTTGTCGCTGTTTATGCGGAACGGGCCAATTTCTATCATTGCTCCATATCCTACTGATGAGCAAGCCTGTATTGTTGGCGTGTTTAGGCAGTGTTTAGTTCCTTCAAAATTCCAAAAAATTTACAAGATTCTCCGTCACATCAAATTTTTGGACACATGCATGGAGCATTAAATGTAGGTAAAAAAATAACTAATTACACAGTTTGTCTGTAAATGTCGAGACGAATCTTTTGAGCATAGTTAGTCTATGATTGGATAAATTTTACCAAATAACAACGAAAAATGCTACAGGAACTTTACACACACTTTACAACCATCTAAACACACCCTTAGATAAAAAAAATTTTGGGGAAAAATTGTTGTAGCACTTTTCGTTGTTATTTGGTAAAATTTATCCAATCATGGACTAACTAGGTTCAAAAGATTCGTCTCGACATTTACCAACAAACTATGTAATTAATTATTTTTTTACCTGCATTTAATGCTCCGTGCATGCGTTTAAAGATTCGATGTGATAATTACTGTGTAAAAATTTTTGGACCTTTTTGCCCATCTAAACGCGGCCCAAGATTCAGAAACTACCAAACAAAGCAGGCGTCAACGTGAGCTAGCTAGTGTTCTTGCTGTTCTTGTCTACTGCAAATTTCAGAAAAGACATGTGCCAGCAGCCCGGCTATCGCCATCGCCGCCCTAAGAGCATCTCCAAGAGAAAGAGAAGGCTAGTAAAACCCCCAAACCAATATTTGCGTGGTTACGTGAAAGAAAAAGCCGGTCCAACAGGTCCCCAACCTTTCCCCCAAGAATTGCTCGCTTCGAAAAAACAAGCCCGCGCCCCGCATATCTGCGACAGGACGGCGCCTCTCCAATCTTTCTCCCGCGCTTCTCCTCCCCTGCTCGCGCCATTTTTCCGAGTGTTTAGCGCGATTTGTAGCTCCACCCGCCATCGAACTGGCCTCCCTTCTTCCATCCAGTTGCCAAAAGGTTGAAGATGGGGCCAGCTAGGGATGTCGGTTCCCTCCAGGAGCGTGAGGCGCATGGCAGTGGCCGGATGCGGCGGCCCCTGTCCAGCGGCGTCCAGATGCCGTCGCCCTTGTCCATCGATGCGCAGCTGCGGCAACCCATGGCCGTCGACGCAGTGATGCAGCCACCCCCAAACGGCGACGGCAGATGCGGCCAACCCTGTCCGTTGACGCGCAGCTGCAGCAACCCACGGCCGTCGACGCATTGATGCGGCCTCCCGCCCTCCCCCAAACGGCGATGTGCAGATACGGCCACCCCGGTCCGTCGCCACTTCCATGCGGCCGCCGTCCACCACCACGCGGACGCGGCTGGCACAGTACGCCGGTGGCTATATTCTCCAGGTGAGCAAATTTGGCGACAAGCACACGGATGAGGCAACGCTAGCACATGCCCGGATATCGGCCTACCCACGTACGTAGCACGTAGGAGTATGTTGCAAGGTTGGAAGGAGCGGATGGAAAAAGTCAAGAGTCCAGGAGCTACAGAGGAGGAACAGCCGCCTAGATGGAACAAGCAGGGCCGTCCCTGGGGTGTGCGAAGTGAGCGACCGCGCAGGGCCTCCAAATACAATAGGCCTCCAAATATACAGTTGATTACCCATATACCTATAAGGCTGGCTAACGAGCCAGCTCGGCTCGGCTCGGCTCGGCTCGTTCTGACTTGTTAGGATAACGAGCCAGCTCGGCTCGGCTCGTTATCTTAACGAGCCAGAAAGCCAGCTCGGCTCGGCTCGTTACGAGCTCGAGCTGGCTCGTTAGGCTCGTGAGCCAGATAAAAAAATATATAAAATATAATATTTATATTTATCTAAAGCATAAAAATATTAATAATATAAAAATAATATATTCAATAGCATTAAATCGAATAAAATATTCATATGAGCTAACATATCATCTATTTGTGAAGTGCAAAACATGAAGTAATACAAAACTAATATAAGTTATGATGACTTTTTCTCTAAAACTACGGCTCGTTTGGCTCGCGAGCGGCTCACGAGCCAGCTCGAGTTGGCTCGTTATAGCTAACGAGCTAAAATCCTGGCTCGGCTCGGCTCGTTATCATAACGAACCGAGCCGAGCTGAGCCGAGCCAGCCACGAGCCGAGCGAGCTAACGAGCTTCGAGTTTTTCGTCCAGCCTTATATACCTATATAGTTAAGCAGCAAGCAAAGCAGCCTTTGGCCCAATAACAACGTCGTCATCACCCATTAGCAAGCCAAGCCCAATAGAAAATGATTCCTGGCCGCCGGCGTCGTTTGTTGTCTCCCGTGCGTCGTTCCATTTCCTACATGTACGTCTCGATCTCCTATTCTTCTGTCGCCCTGGCCTGAGCCTAATGCCCTACGGCTGCCGCTGCGTATCGTGATCGCCGTGATGAACTGACCTGACCACTAACGGCGACGAGGCACTCGGCGAGGCAAGACGCTGAGGCTGAGGCCTAAAGGTAATACTAATCATTCGTATTTTTTTCAATTCAATATTCATTCACAATCACAGCAAACTATAGCGAGTAATTGGTCGGTCTCTAAATTTTGTTCTTTTGATCTATTCATCTAGACGCCTACTGCAATAGTGTCCAAATATTGAAGTCACGTCTTCTGCAAATCGGTCTAGAAAATTTGAATCGGGTTGGGAAAAGCGTAAGAAAAACAAAGAATAGAGGCTTTAGTCCAATCTCAGTAATCGGAGAAGATTGATTATGAGCATATCATTGAAGATTTCATTTTGAAGAACACTGAAAGATCGATGCTATTCAAGTAAAGAATATGCAACATAGGTACTATTCTTGACATACCTTGTTGCAATGTAATATATTAAATTATATATCTTATTTTATTTCTATTTTTCTCAAGCTAGTAGGCCTTATTTTTTTTAGTTTCGTGCTGGGCCTCGGATTTTCCCGGGATGGCCCTGGAACAAGTCACACGGACAGAAAACTCTGAATCCAACTAATTCTGTTTCGAGCCTTGATGTGGCAAGTTAAAAATATTTTTGGGTGCAAAATATTGGGAAGCTGCTGTGGAGGAAACTAGTTATTAGGAAACAATTATTTGAGAGGGCCCCAATATAGAGTTTTGGGGGTTATATTTTTAGAGAACTCTTGGAGGTGCTCTAACCTCCGTTAAGCCACAGGAGCAACGGCTTTGCCGCTGCATCGTGCATCGCTTCCCCGAAGTAGTAGAAGAGCGCTCGGGCGTTCTTCTCGTGATCTCGTCGACAGTCACGTACCCGCTGTACTGGTTGACGCCGACGCCGCCGGCCGGCTGGCCGGGCAGCGCTGTAATCTTGTCGGCCGCTTTCTGAGCGTTCTGGTCAGTACCAGAGTACTCTGATTTGAGGCTGCTAGTGGCCGTGAAGGCCAGCTCGGCATGTGCACTGAACGCACTACCACTGCTTCTTCTGGACAGGGATAAATTCCCTTAGCAGAGCCTCTTGTGACGAATTTGCTTGCTATCCCGCCAAGCAGACGACAAGAAAAAAGAGGCAGACGGAGGTGTCCCTCATATTTTTCTGAGGATTACCAACTGATAAAGTTTAGTGGTTGCAAAGATAACGAAGATCTGGCAGCTGTTTATATAGGTCCGGCCGTCCGGGGTATAATACCGGGAATGTTTGAAAGGATTGAGCATAAAAATTTGATCATTAACATTTCTTATATCTGGAGAAGATTTCATCTGCCCATGCTGAATTAACTACAGCATTCGGCGGCTGAACCTTGTCGAGTTCCTCCCAAGCTCAACGAAGCATACAATTAAAAACAAAACAAATTTTTGGCAAGTAGTACTAGTTCCTTATAAATTTATCCACCGTAATCTATTCTTGATTGTCATTATTTTTGTTAGAACAGTGTCCCGGAAGGTTCCAGTTTGATGTATAGTGCCATTCTTGAGCAGGAATAGTGCCCACTTGAAAATAAAACACGATTAGTCTGATTAGTCCTAACTTTACCGAGAAGACGACGGTCATCATATGAGCGTACTCCATAACCATTGAACCATAAACTAATTGCTAATATAAAAACTTCTGATCCATATCAAAAGATTCGCACACTAAGTCCTGAACAGTTTTGTGTTTTATCATTGTCCTTATCTGAACATATTCTGGAGATATGCGCATTTGATTTTTTTTAAAACAACATGTGCAAATTTATATAGACAAATCATTTGATGAGACAATTAGTCACACATTTATGTATTACAGTGATCTCTATTATTGAAGGCAGAATATCCAGCACCTTTATATAATCTTTTCAGCTAAAGCGAGGAAGTTATTAGAAAAAAAGAGGTAATGCATATGTAGCATTACAGTTATGGGCTAAGTACTCCGAAGCCGAATCTCAGGCGATGGGGTACAACATTGTGGAGTCAACTTCCACCAAAAGTTACTTTTTTACAATTCAACTTACTCACCACAAACTTTAGGCAAAAAATGCAACGACTGTGATTCTAAGATAATAATCATCCTACAAAAGGAAAGCTGTGAAATTCTCTTTATTCATTTTGAGATGAACACCAACTGGGCACCCATTACAAAGCTTCTCAGCAAGCAAACGTCGTTGTTTAAGCCACAAGATCATGAGCTCAATGTACTGCTAACTAGTTTTTTAAGCTTGCATATATGCAATGAGACCTTGTGATAAGGAAGTAAAGAAACAAAAAAGGACCTGAACATCATCCCAAACGGAACTAGAATGGAAATGTGAATGCTCAGTTCTTCAGTTTGGGGTCAGCAGGCCAGTAGGGGGCCTGTATTTGGGATCAGCAGGAGGGAGCATGTTCTTCAAGAAAGCGTAGAGCAGAACAAGTGATCTCTTTGGCTGGAAAGTAGGGACCAAATGACCAGCTGCCCTCACTGACGCAAACGTAAAGCCTCCTTGGTATTGCTGAATATAGCCTCCCACCTGCGTCCATTGCCATCCCACATGAAAAAATAAATCCCAAATTACATCTTAATCGAAACTATTTCTTTTCTATTCTAAACCTTCTTTAATTACCTCACTGTCAGGGGTGTACCAAGGGTGCCACTTTGTCGTGATGGTTAGATTGAGATCATTGATAGAATACCGCGTTGCCAAAAGTGAGCATACGGAGTCAAAATCACCACTGCAGAACATTTCAGGGGGAAAATGGTTATGCACTTGTATGCTTGGTCTGGCTATCCTGTGTTCTTTTCATTGTCTATGACAGAAGGCATAAATTCAGTACCTATATATCCATACTTTTAGCCCATTATTGACCAGCCTTTTGATGATTGGCACCATGGACTCGGGGGCATCGTCCCAGCCCAAATCTTCACTGAACCATACGAAAGAGTACACTAGGCATCAGACAGGGCTGAGCATGCAGATAAAGGCGCAACATCCGACCAAGCATTGGGTCGACACTTACCTGCAGCCTGTCCAATTGGTGTCGAGCCGAGCGTGCAGAGCTTTCTTCACCGCGTGCTTGTTAAGGTAGGGCTCGATGTAGTAGTAGCTGCACGGGTCGTAGCCGGGCAACGACTGACACACCAGAAAGAAATTGCAATCATCAGCACACACCTTCGTAGTGCAGAGATCACACGAGAATGAAGAGGTGTCCGATGGATGTTACGTACGTGGCTGCTGGCGAAATAGGTGTCGTTGTCAGACTGCAGGCACACCGGCGCGTAGATGTCGTAGTCATCGATGCTCCCTCTCCGGACCGCGAGCGCCGCATCGACGCACGGCCAGTCGTCGGAGGGGGTGAAGGTGCAGTTGCCGAGGATCGCCGCCCACTCCTCGTCGGACGCAACGCCGTGGCTCCACAGGAACTCGAGCTCCCCCTTATCGTTCATGTAGTCGTCAATCAACGGGTTGCCAAACTATAGTTAAGCCACATAAGAATAAGATTGCCAGTTCAGATCGACGGAGACATGCACAGTGAATGGCGCGCAGACGACAAAGGCACGCACACATGCAGTTAACTAAGTAGCTAGCTAGGCATGCAGTCACGAAGATGCCTTGGAGGTTGATGCGAGTCAGCAGGCCCGGGAAGCGGTTCATGTGCATGATGACGGTGGCGAGCTCCGGGACGTAGTGGCCGCCGTAGCTCTCGCCGGTGATGTAGAAGTCGCGGCCCTTGTACTCGGGGAACCTCTCCAGCCACTTGATCAGGAACACGTACGTGTCCTCGGCGGTCCTCTGGTCGCCTGTGTCGTAGTCACTGGCGTTCCTCGAGAAGGAGAACCCGACGCCCGCCGGCGACTCCAGGAAGATCACGTTTGCCACTGCAAGCACTCTAATCAGTCACACTGCCAAATTCTACCGTCATCTATGCTACGTACGTGCGGCGGCGACACAGCCAATGAGCCAACAACAAGCTCGCTTCACGTACGGTTGTTCCAGGAGTGCTTGTTCCTTCTCAGGGTACCGTCGGGGTTGACACGGAAGGGTCCCAGCTCCTTCATGGCCCCGAATCCCAGAGACGAGCATCCTGGCCCTGCACATACACGTCGATCGAACCGTCCATGAAACGGCCGGTGAGACAACTCGTCGTCCTGGACGACGACAACTGTGCTGCTGACCCGGCTGTGTTTACTTAGTTACCTCCGTTGAGCCATAGGATGAGCGGCTTAGAGGTGGCGTTGTATGCAGTGGCGGATGCAGGATGAGAATCAAGAGGAGGCTAAAACAATGGAGATGTTGATTTGCATGAAGATTTAACGGTGATTTGAGGTTTTTACTACAGTGTTTTTAGTGGTAAATTCAGTCATTACGAGGGCTGGAGCCCACCCAGCCCCCTGTAATCCGCCGCTGGTTGTACGTAGGGGGACTCGACGAAGTAGTAGAAGAGCTCGCGGCCGTGCTCCTTGTTCACCGTCACGTACCCGGAGTACTGCCGGAAGTTGACCCGCGGCGGCTGGCCCGGCAGCCCCAGGACCCTGTCGGCTTCCTTGCTGCCGCTTGCCGGGCCCTTGCAGCGTTCGGGCAGGTGGGCGAAGGCGTTGGGGTCGGCCCATGGGTCGGTTTCTTCGGCCTCGTTCGCCCTGCCGGCCCTCTTCGTCAGCTTTTTCAAGGCCCTGGACGACATGAACTTTCTGAGCTGAGCCTCCTGCGATACATCGGTTACGGCGGCGACCGATGTGCCCAGGAGAATGGTGAGCGAGAGGACGAAGAAGGTGGTCGTCCTCCTCATCTTTGCAGAATGAGAAATGCCGTGAGGTTTTGTGTTGGTGTTGGTGGTCTTGATGTGGTTTTTATAGCTGTGTATTCAGAATTTATTAGATGGGAATAGAAGAACCAAGCTAAAGATTACTGACGCATACAAATGCGACTCGGATTCTACAAAGGTACCAGGTCTGGATTCTCCAAGAAAAGTTTTTATAACTAGCTATTATCCATTGGTTGATTCGAATTTACCCGTCGCCATCAAGTAACTAGGCGTAAATTGCGATCTTACTTGCACTGTTACCAGCGGCGGATCTAAGGGGGGGCTGGGTGGGCTCCAGCCCCCCTAATGACAGGATTTACCACTAAAAACACTGTAGCAAAACCTCAAATCACCGTTAAATCTTCATGCAAATCAACATCTCCATTGTTTTAGCCCCCCCTTGATTCTCATCCTGCATCCGCCACTGACTGTTACAGTCACGCGAGCCGTCGCATGAAAATATAAGATTTGCATAGGCCAAGGTGAAATCTCTCAGAAACCACGTCCAAGCTACATCATGCATTTCATCATCTATTGGATTTAACGTCATTGCTTTTGACAATTCTGGACGCTAGCAAAGAAACTTCATCATGCTTCGTTCAGTCCTTTCCGTTAAAAATAATTTTCACCCTAGATTACGTAAAGTCATCGAGCTATTTGTAACTTTGGCCTCATAATACTTTAGGAATGGCAGATAATGATATCAGTACATATATTATACGTTAATTAGAAGCTACTAGTCCATCAACCGGTACTCCCGCACGGGGTAGAATCAACATTAGTACGTGTTTTCTTTGTTTATTCTCTAATACAATAGGTATTGTAGATATTCTATAGTCCCTATCCAATTGTTATAAACTTATCTTAAACTAAATGTTTGTTTTTATCTACATCCATAGTTTTTCCCCTTTGCATGTCACATCTGTGTAACTTTAATATGTATTTAGTTGAAACCGTAGCAGCTTAGCTTAAACTATGATGACTCTTGTTGCAGCCCATATCTTATACGACATAATGAATATAATTTTTATTTTAAAATTTTAGTCTTATTAATTCCTACAAAACTTTTATTTTCAAATAAATTTGAAACTCTTGCACTTATAATTTATATTATGAACTCTCCTTTTGTACTTTCTACAAACAAGAATTCTAGGTCATAGATTACACTCTTATGTATATGGCATAAATAATCATTTATAACTTGCATCACATTGCATAAGATCAATGCTAGAGCTTGAATTGAGATATAGGATGGGGTAGCGGTGCTAATATCAAGAAGATATTAATATCTAAGCTTTACAATGATTGTTTACTCTAAAGAAATCTTAAAGGATAGAAGTGGTAATTAGTAATCCATTCCTCAACCTCATCCCGCCTCTATTTAGAAAATAGAATAGATTCAATGACTATTATTATTATAGTGTACCGAACTAATGGCCAGCTGTTTTTGTGAAAGTTTCTAATATTTATCTTTTTTCCCTAGCGGGTCTCATGAAGATTAGCGTAAAGGCTCCATTAGGCACCAGAATTTCTTACATTTATCATTGTTAGTGTGATATGTATTTAGTTGAAACCTAAGCTTAAGTTATATACTTATATAAGATCTTGTTGCATCCATTTTTTAACTTCTCTAGTCTATATTTTAGCTTTCAATTTTTTATCTATTTGTTATAATTTTTTATCCACGTGTTAAGTTGCAAATCTATTGCTTATTTTGTTATATCAAATAATTATATAGCACTTTAAATTATATGTGAAGTACTATTGTTTTACAAAATATACAACACTCAAGATGTTATTTTGTTATATCAAATAATTATATGTGAAGTACTATTGTTTTACAAAATATATAGCGCTTAAAATTAAATGGCTAATATTGATATGTATAGAGTTATTTAAGATAACAATTTAAAAATATTATTATCATGGAGTTTTAATATAACTTAAAGTGAAATTGTTGGTGCCATTGTTATATAGTTTGTTAAGAAATATTTTCCACTTTATAAGCTATTAAAATAAACATGTATGTATCCTAATATATACATGTTTACTTGGTTTACATGGTGGTACATATCATTATGTCTACTTTTAAGTTTTAACAGTGGTACAGTGTGTAATTTAGAAATATATGTAACATACTTTATAGATATTGAATTAGTTTTAGTAATAGTTTACATGTAGAATTGAGAAATATTTTTTCTATATTTTATATAACAACTAAGATGGATAATTTAGCTAAAAAGTAGATGGTTTTACATCATAATATCTTTCATAATAGCAATGGTAGGTAATTTATAAAAATATTAGGTGTTACTTTTAATTCTCTTACACAATGTTAGAGTTTACATACAAAATTAGGAGTTATTCGGAAGTATCTTTCATAAGACATAGGTGGGTAATTTAGATGCTAATTTAGTTATTTTGATTTTTCTTTCATGACGACAAAAGTGGGTAATTTAAATAGAAATTTAGGGGGTTATTTTGAATTATGTTCCATAATGGCAGGGTGGGTAATTTATATGCAAGATTAGGGTGTTACTCTATTATATATTTTATAATGGCAGATGTGGGTAATTTTTTATAAATCAAAATCGATCCAATGGTTATTATTTATGATGGTGATTAGGGCCTACCAAATTGAAATGTTTTTGATTATTATGAAAATTTTTAGGATTTATTTTTTTTCTTAGTGCTTTTGGTGGGAATTAATGTAGAGCCTCCGTTGGGACCTCTAATTAGTAATAGTATCATAAGATTTTTTTAATATTTCAGGAATGTCAGAAAATGATATCATTCAGAAACTATCAAACAAAGCCGGCGTCAACGTGTGCTAGTGTTCATGCTGTTCTTTGTCTACTGCAAATTTCAGAAAAGACATGTGCCACTGCCAGCCAGCAGCCTGGCTATCGCCCTAACCTCCGTTAAGCCACAGGAGCAACGGCTTTGCCGCGGCATCGTGCGTCGCCTCCACGAAGTAGTAGATGAGCGCACGGCCGTTCCTCTCGTCGACGGTCACGTACCCGCTGTACTGGTCGAGGCCGACGCCGCCGCCCGGCCGGCCGCGCAGCGCTGTAATCTTGTCGGCCGCCTTCTGAGCGTTCTGGTCAGTACCAGAGTGCGCTGTAATCTTGAAGGCCAGCTCGTCATGTACACTGAGCGCATTGCCACTGCTCCTTCTGGACAGGATAAATTCTCTTAGTCGAGCCTCTTGTGACGAATTTGCGTGTGATCCCACCAAGCAGACGAGAAGAAAACAGAGGCAGACGGAGGTGTCCCTCATATTTTTCTGAGGATTATAAAGTGATAAAGCTTAGTGGTTGCGAAGATAACCAAGATCTGGCAGCTGTTTATATAGGTCCGGCCGTCCGGGATATAATACCGGGAATGTTTTTTTTTGAAAGAACAGGAGGGGCAAGGAGCCCCTACTGGATTTAAATTAAAGGCAAACAAGGTACAGAGTACAAAAAACAAAGCCAGTCACTGACAGAGAAAGAACAGCAAGGGGGTGCCTAAGAGAGCAGCTAATATCGGGAATGTTTGAACGTATTGAGCATAAAAATTTGAGCATCAACATTTTTTAGACCTGGAGGAGAAGATTTCGTCTGCCCATGCTGGATTAACTAGGCCATTCAGCGGCTGAACCTTGTCGAGTTCCTCACAAGCTTAACGGAGTATACAATTAAGACCAAAACAAATTTTGGCTTGTAGTACTAGTTCCTTATAATTTTATCCACGGTTATCTATTCTTGATTGTCATTATGTTTGTTAGAACAGTGTCCCGGAAGGTTCCAGTTTGATGTATAGTGGAATTCTTGAGCAGGAATAGTCCCCACTTGAAAATAAAACACGGCTAGTCCTAACTTTCCCGAGAAGACGACGGTCATCATATGAGCGTACTCCATAACCATTGAACCATAAACTAATTGGTAATATAACAAACTTCAGATCCATATCAAAAGATTCGCACACTAAGTCCTGAACAGTTTGTGTTTATCATTGTCCTTACCTGAACATATTCTGGAGATATGCGCATTTGATTTTTTTTTAACAAGATGTGCAAATTTATATAGGCAATTCGTTTGATGAGACAATTAGTCACACATTTATGTATTACAGTAATCTCTATTATTAAAGGCAGCTTGATTGCCCACAGGCGTGTAACTCATTCTCTTCTCCTTAATAAAATACGGGTATACACCCGATCATGAAAAAAAGGCAGAATATCCAACACCTTTATATAATCTTTTCACCTGAAGCGAGGAAGTTACTAGAAAAAAGAGAGGTAATGCATATGTAGCATTACAGTAATGGGATAAGTTTTGGCACCATCCCATTAGTCTGATGCACAGTTTTGGCAAGCTGGTGGCCAAATGTCTCGCAGAAAGACTGTCGCTTGAGTTGGACCGCTTGGTACTCCCTAACCAGAGCGTGTTCATAAGAGGTCGACGCATCCATGACAACCCTCCGTACGGTGCAGCTATCGGCCAGAGCAATTCATGCAAAAAAAAGGCCCCGTGCATTCTACTCAAGATCGACATTGCTAGGGCCTACGACTCCTTCTCGTGGCCTTTCTTGCTGGAAGCCCTCCACACTTGGGCTTCAATGTGCGGTGGAGGGAATGGATTTCTATCCTGCTGTCGTCGGCAAGCACTCGCATTTTGCTCAATGGCAGGCCCGGAAACCGTATCTATCATGCTCGTGACCTCCGCCAAGGAGACCCGCTGTCGCCAATGTTATTCGTCATCGTCGTGGATGCTTTGAACAGGTTTATCATCTGGCTTGATTACCGACTATTTCTTTCACCGGTCGCTTGCCCTTTGAGCAATTTTTTTTTAAGGACGGCAAAAGCTTTGCCGTAGATTTTATTAGACGAAAGGAAAAAAACTTTACAAAGGTTTTTTACAAGATGCAGCTCGAGCTGGGCCACGACTCCAACTCTTCCTCCCCAACTCTGAAAACAAAAAAACCACCTAAACGAAAGCCGCTGAAACAAAACAACCATCCGAACAACTAAGAAAACTAACAACAAATAACATCAACGACCGGGGAGGATCTGAGATGAAAAAACTGAAACTAGTAAAACTGAACCCGCTCTTCTACTACTGCAATTGTGTTTCGTCATCCCTGGGAGCCATAGCCAACCGGTATTGCATGATCTCATCCTTGCAACGTCCAGCGACCTGCAGCAGGCTAAGGGAGGTATGTTGAAAGATTCTTCGATTTCTCTCCTTCCAAATACTCCACCAGAAATATATGAAGATCCCATCAACTTGCATTCTCTGTTTTTATCGATTTTCCGCTGGCATCTCCACCAGTACGTGTGCAGAGATCCTTCAATATTAACTGAATCCAAAGCTTAGAGATTGAACCATTGTTTTATAATACCCCAAACCTCCTTTGTGAAAGGGCAGTCTTTGCACAGGTGCACTGGAGTTTCTTGATCACTTGAACATAGCTGGCACTCCATGTTATCAGTCCAACCTCTTTTAAAGAGATTATTTGCTGTAAGTATTTTCTTGTGCAACAAGTCCATGCAAAAAATCGGTATTTCTGTTCCGCTTTAGCCTTCCATATTGGTGTCAATTTCAGCTTACTGAAAATTCCAGTAAACTGAATCTGATAAGCACTCTTTGTAGTGTATTCTCCATCCATCGTCCATCTCCAGGTTATATTGTCTTCGACTGTTTCATTCCAAGCTACTTCCCTTATTGCCTCCCAAAGCTTGACAAATTGTGTTACTTCCTCACTCGTTGCGGGCGGATAAATATGATCGATCCATTTTTCATTCTTCAGTGCTTGATAGACGGTTATCTTCTTTCTTCTTGACTTTGCATACAGCAATGACGCTATTGACTTTGCCATGTTCCCATTTATCCAACAAGACGTCCAGAAAGAGTGAAAGCCCAAGTTTGGTTTTGGTAATTAATGACACCAAGTTGCTAATGCCATGTGTTAAGTGTTTTGAGTTAGGCATAAGCAACACATGTGATGAAGGTATATGTGACAAGGAGTGGTGGCCACAAGATCACAAAGAGATGATGCATGGACATGAAATGACAATCATGGTGGAGATGCACATAAAATGATGGACATGATGATCAAGTGGAGGAGAAGGATCTAAGAGCGCAAGGCAAAGGTATAACCATAGGGTTTTCCTTTTGCCGGTCTAAGATGAGTAGAGAAGTGATTGACCGGGTTTAGGATACATAGCCGACTATCAAGAGGGGCAATCACGGTTAGCTCAGAAATCAAGTGCCACTAGATCAATGTCTTGAGCATATGCATTAGAATCTAGTAGAGAGCTAACATAACGCCTTGAAAAATGCTTGTGAAATGCTAACACACTTGCACATGGTGTATACACTTGGTGGTGTTAGCACATTTGCGGAGTCGGAGAAGAAACGGAGACGAACGAAGGTCACCAGGCTGATCGGACGCTGCACCGGACACGGTCACGGTTTGACCGGACGCGTCCGGTCAGTTCTTCGCAGCTATCAGATGCGTGGGAGTTAGGGTTTGCAACTGGCGCGTCCGGTCCCTCACGGCACCGGAGCGTCCGGTCAGGCACCCAGAGGGGCAGAGCTGGTCGTAGAGCCGACCGGACGCGTGGCGCGTCCAGTCACGTGCGATCGGATGCGTCCGGTTGCGGTGGGAGCTCTCTGGACTCCGACCGGACGCCGGGTGCAGCGCGTCCGGTCAAATACTGAAGCACGTCCGGTCACGGCAACGGTTACTTCTAATGCGCACTGTTCACGCTTGTCCTGTAGTGACCGGACACGTCCGGTCACCCTGATCGGTGCGTCCGGTCAGCACGTTTTGCACTGCGTCGTCCGGTAACGGCTAGCTGCGTACCCCTTCGCTATAAATAGAAGTTAGCCGGGGTTTGGGGGGTAACTCTTGCACATTTTAAGACCTAGAGACATCCTTTGAGCTAGAGTACAACCCCTCCACTCATCTCTTTGCTTAGTTGCACATCTTGAGTGAGATTGAGTAAGATTCAAGTGCATTGCTTGAGAGTTGCATTCTAGAGGCACTTGATCTTTGAGTTGCTATGGATTTCTTGTTACTCTTCTGTGTTTCCCGACACGGTAGACGGCTTGGAGCAGTGAAGGTGATTGAGCTCACAATTGAAAATTGTTAGAGCCCTCACCAAGTGTTGTAAGAGGTTATTGATCCTTCCCCGCGGGAGTTCACAAATTGGATACTCTAGTGGAGCTCGTGGCTTGGAGGATCCCCATGTTGTGTGCGGTTGTGCGGCGCCCGCCGAGGGCTCGACTCTTGATAGTCGATTAGCTCATGAACCGACAAGTGGGTGCATCGCCACAACGAGGAGTAGCTTACCGGGAAGCAAGTGAACCTCGGTAAAAATCTTGTGTCATCTCTTTGCCAAGGATTTCTCTTGTGGTTGATCATTGTGATTGATTCTTCGAGTGCATTACTTCTTGATTCTTCGAGTGCATTACTTCTCTACATCGTTGGTATAAGAATTAAGTCACTTGCTCTTTACTTTCTTATACTAATCCTAGTATAGTTTGCTTAGTGTAGCTTTTATCACATAGGAGTAAGTAGCTTAGTGACTTAGTCTTGTTGGTGTGTTTTAGAGATCATAGCCTTGCTTCACTAGAATTGTATAGGTGGCTTGCATAGTGTAGTTGAGCTAGTGCTAGAATTAGCTTAGCTATCTTTTATACTAACGTGGTTGCTTAGTGAAGCTTGTAGATTTTTAAATAGGCTATTCACCCCCTCTCTAGCCATTTGGACCTTACAAAGGGGCCATCTTGCCATCGCCAACGGTAACAATGGTAGAAGCGTAGAACAGTTCCCGATCTACTCTATCACAAGGAACTTCCAAATTAGTCCACGCTCTAATTTTCTGCTTCCATTAAAACCACATCCACCGGAGCCTAAGAGCTCTAGTGAACCTGTCCATGTCCAATATCCCCAATCCACCCTTGTTCTTGGGCAAGCATGTTGTGGGCCAATTTATTAGTGAGTGTCCTCCGCTGGTCCTGTCCGGAGTTTCCCCTCTCCATAGGAAACTTCTTCTAATGCGATCTATTTTCTTAATCAACCATTTTTGCGCTTGGAATACAATTAAATGATATATTGTCAAACTTGGCAGGACGGTTTTCACCAAGGTTTCTCTTCCAGCTGATGAGAGAAATTTCCCTTTCCAACCAGGTAGCCTTGTACCAATTTTATCCACCAACGGTTGAACCTCTATCTTTCTTAACTTTCTAGTGTGTAGTGGTAGCCCTAGGTATCTCCTAGGGAATGTTGAAAGGATCAAGATGCCCAAGAGGGGGGGTGAATTGGGCTTTTCTAAAAATTAATTGCAAGAATTAAATCCTACAAGCCAAACTTCACCCCTAGTGCCTACTTGTGTTCCTTGTGATTCTACCGATAAAAGTTTTGCACCCTAAGTTCCAATCCTAGACTAGCAAGGCAATTCTAGGAAAGTAAACAAGCAATGAAAGTAATATAAGAAAGTAAATGTTTGAAAGTAGGGGTTAGGAACACGGCTATGTTTTGCCGAGGTATCGGAGAGTCGCCACTCCCCACTAGTCCTCGTTGGAGCACCCGCGCAAGGGTGTAGCTGCCCCTTGATCTGCGCAAGGATTAAGTGCTCTCTACAGGTTGATTATTCGACACTTCGTCACGGCGAATCACCCAAAACCGCTCACAACTTGAGTTGGGTCACCCACAATCTCGTCGGATGATCACCGAACTCCCAATCACCACCGAACCGTCTAGGTGATGACGATCACCAAGAGTAACAAGCTAGAACTCTCACTTGACCACAACAAGCCTAATGAGAAGATGGATGCACACTTGCTTGACTCTTGTCACTAGAGAGGATTCTCAAACTTTGATTCGCAAATCACTATCCTCACTAGGGCTCTTGCACTCCCTTGCACTTCAAAGATGTTTCTTAGCTAAACAAATAAGCAAGTGACCTCTAAAAGAGGTGGAGGGGTTATATTTATAGACCCCTCAAACGAATCCAACCGTTACCTTTCGAAACAGCCAGACGCGCACTGACCGGACGTGCCTATCGATATGACCGGACGCGCCGGTCAGTTGTAACGGTCGAATAACGGAACCCTGTGCTGAATGACCGGACGCGCCAATCTGTGCTGACCGGACGCGCCCGATCATGCAAGAGCTCTCTGGAAATCTGACCTGACGCATCACCGCGTCCGATCATAGGTGATCGGACGCGTCAGGTCACCACGGGACCTTACTGGAACATGACCGGACGCACGACCGTGTCCGATCATAGGTGACCGGACGCGTCAGGTCTCCACGGGACCTTACTGGAACATGACCGAACGTGCCGATCATTTTCATAGTAGCGTCCGATCTTGCTGTTTACCCTCTGGAACACGTGTCAGCCTGACCACCGCGTTCGGTCCTCTCAAGGACCGCGTCCGGTCAGTCAGCCAAAAACGCAGTTAAGATTTAGTACTGACCGGATGCGTCCGGTCATGACCAGGACCGCGTCCGGTCAAAGGTAAACGGCTCAAACGTCTTCTAAACGCGATGCAACTTGAACCAAGTTGCTTCTAACTGAACTCTGAGCTTTTCTCGAGCTACCTAGTGCTAAGTTTGACAAGTGTGCACCACACCTAAACACAAGACTTACCTAGTGAAAGGTCCTTGTTTGGTTTTGGTAATTGAGTGACAACTTAGGTGGACTAATATGTGGTTATGTGAGATACACAGGAGATTAGTCCACATGTGATGATGTTATGAAGGAGCTCATTGCATATGAGACATGACATGGAGTCATGTGACCAAGGTGGAGAAGATCAAGATGAGGCTTGGCTTGATGGACCAGTTGCTAGGGTGAAGGGCAAGTTGTGTGATGGCTTGGCACCGAAGGACCGAGGCAACGGTGAAGAGCAAGTGAGGTCAAGATCGATGAACCAATACGGTCACGTGATGATATGAAGTGAATCATATCATTTGTGATATGGTTGGTGCATGTGTTGCATCAACGACGGAGGAGATGGAGTGGAATGCGCAAGGCAAAGGTATAACCTAGGGCATTTCCATTTCACCGGTCATAGGTGTGTAGAGAAGTTTATGACCGGGTTTAGGATAGATGGCCGTACTATCAAGAGGGGCAAACTTGTTTGCATATCGGTCATCTAGTGCCACTCGTGTGATCTAACTATGCATCGTTGCTAGGATCGAGTGGCGTGGCAAGTTGAGTGGTTAACTCCTTCGATAAAATGATTATGAAAATGCTAACACACGTGCACAAGGTGGTGATCACTTGTTGGTGTTGGTACATTTACGAAGGCGATGAAGTTTGAGCGGTAGAGAGGGTTTGGGTTCCTCTCTCCCTCCCGCCGAGCTTGCGAGCGCAGGATTCAGGCGTTTTTGGGAACTTGAAATGCCTATTTTCCACTACGCCGGAAGTCCGGAAAAGAAACGGAGGCGAAAGGAGGTCACAGAGGTGACCGAACGCTGAACCGGACGCGGTCCTTGCATGACCGGACGCGTCCGGTCAGTGTTCAGTGTCTGCGTGTTTTTCAGTTCGATGATCGGACGCGAGGCGCGTCCGGTCACTGATGATCGGACGCGTCCGGTCGTTCAGGGAGCTTACTGGACTATAACCGGACGCTGGCACTGTCGCGTCCGGTCATGTTTCTTCAGCGCGTCCGATCGTTGTTTCGTTGAGCGCTGCTCAGGCGACCAGCGCGTCCGGTCAGTTGGACCAGCGCGTCCGGTCAGTGCTTCGTGACTTAGCCGTTGTGCGACCAGCGCGTCCGGTCAGTTTGAACGGCGCGTCCGGTCGTTTGACGGGCGCGTCCGGTCATTGGCAGCGGCGCGTCCGGTCGCTGGTTTGACCGTTGGGGGTCAGTGACCGTTGGAGAATCGGACGCAACTGAGCGCGTCCGGTCAGTTACGACCGGCGCGTCCGGTCGTCCCGAAATCTGCCCAGTGAAGGGGTAACGGCTCTATTTGACCGTGGGGTTATAAATAGATGCCTTGGCCGGCCGTGGCCGGTAGCTGAGCACACTATAGTCTTTGTGACTTGTGTGGTAGTGCTTGGGAGCCCTCTAACTCACTCATGCTTGATAGTGTTCATCGGATCGAGTGAGAGAGCGATTCTAGTGCGTTGCTTTGAGAGATTGCATCGTGTGGCACTAGGTGATCGTGTTGCAAGCCGGTGGTGCTTGTTACTCTTGGAGGTTGCCACCTCCTAGACGGCTTGGTGGCTTGTGGCTCCGTTGAAGCTCGCAAGAAGATTATGCGAGGCTCCGGAGAAGCTTTGTGAGGGGTATTGTGCTCACCCCGCGGGGATCGCGAAGAGCAACTCTAGTTGAGCGTGTCATTGAGCTACCACACTTTATGGTAGGTTCTTGCGGTGCCTTTTGAGAGGCTCAGTGTGTGACCGATTAGCCGCCGAACCACGAAGTGTTGGTCGACACAACGGGGACGTAGCTTGGTGGCAACCAAGTGAACCTCGGGAGAAAATCACCGTGTCAACATTGTCTACTCTTCTCGGTGGTTTGCTTTCGTACAACACAAGCTTGTATTTACTTTCATATATACTTGTGCTTGTGTAGTTGCTCTCTTAACTAGTTTGCTTGTGTAGCTTGCTAGTTGTCTTCTTGCTTGTGTAGCTAGAAGCTTCCCCTTGCGTGACTAATTTGGTTTGTGTAACCTTGTTAGTCACATTGCTTAGTTTGTGTAGCTAAGTGACTTGCGCTCTCTAATTTGGCATTAGTTGCCTTGTTATTGAGCTTTGCTAGTGAGCTTAGGAGCTTTGTGCTTTTGCTTCACTAGTTGTGTAGGAGCTCCCTCGGTTGACAAAGTACTAGTGCATAGGTTTGTGTGACCTTGCTCTAGAATTGAGTAGGTGAGCTCTTGATAAGCTTAGCACCTTAGTTGCTTAATTAGGATCTTTGCAAGGTGCTAGAGAACTTAGATAGAGGGGTATAGTCTTGGCTAGACCGATAAGTTTAATTCCGCATTTGTTTTGGTTAGCCAACGCGTTTAAGTTTTAGAAAGGACTATTCACCCCCCCTCTAGTCCGCCATCTCGACCCTTCACCTAGGTCAAGCTACTCGCTTATGCCCCTCTTTATAGTACGGTTAAAGGAAGAAACAAAGATCCTAACGACTATTCCAGATGTATCTCAACACCTTGACATCCGGAACTAACCGTCCTTAATCTTATCGTTGGTCCTTTAAAAACCGAAATGATTTCCATCAAGGGACATGACTGCCATATTGCCCAAAGCAGTTATCATCTCCATGACCTAACTTACCAACATTTTTGCAAAACACACGTTAGTCATGGTAATTATGTGTTGTCATTAATTGCCGAAACCAACACCGGGGCCTAGATGCTTTCAATCTCCCCCTTTTTGGTGATTGATGACAACACTTAGATTCAGAAGATATGAGTTGAGGTTTTCGATCATGCTTGGTTCACATAAGCATAAAGCTGTAAGCACAAGGGGTTAGTTAATGCTTATGTGTTCCAAACCAACTGAGTGTACTCATAAGATAAAACATGAAGAGTTAGTACACATAAAACATAGCTCATATGAAATCGGAGTAAGGCACGAAAGCACAACCTTATGAGCTATAAACAACCAAGTGACATGATTTAAAACTGTGATTAGATAAACCAAAGAGACTCAAGGTATCTCATAAGATCACATGTCACACGAATGCAATTACTATAAAGTAAACATGATGTATGAGTGTAGCACACAAGAAAAGAATGAAAAAAACTCTAACAAAAGCTCCCCCTGAATCTACTCTCTCTCTCCCTTTGGCATCAACCGCCAAAAATTAATCTAAGGATCTGACGGGGGAACAGATGGAGTCGAGTCGGGTGCCGAGGAGCGCAGAGTAATCACGAACTGAGAAGTGTCTCCCTCGGACTCGGAGCTATCTAGCTGACCCTCTGAAGAAGCACGCGGCTGTGAAGCGGTCTAGGTCTGATCAACAGGAACAGGTGCTGCCAAAGTAGCAATAAGTGGAGCAGTCTCTGTGACCTGAGCCTGAAGAGAGCCAAAAGCTGGGGGATCTGTCAAGGCAACGGACGAAGGAACTATCTCTGTAGTGCCTGTCCCTGTCACTGGAGGAAAAGCTACCTCTGAAGCTGACAACCCTGATGAAGTAGCAAATGTGGTGTGCGAGGGCGTCGGCTGACCAGTCAACTCGCTATATGTGGCACTCAGATCAATGAAAGGTGTGCCGGTCAACATGTGAGGGCGAGGCTGGTCTGAAGGAGTAAACCCCGTCTGAATGGGCGTGTAGCTCGGGGACTGGAACGACTGAGGAACCTGCAACTGTGGATATGTGAACTGAAAGCTCGGCTGATCCTGACTTGAAGGTCCACTGAAAGGTAAAGCTGAAGTCAGGATAGATGCAGGTGGAGGAACCCCAACTGTGACTAGGTGGCACAGAAGGTCCAAGTACTGCTGCTGGCTAGCTGCACTCTGTCACTGCATCTCATACTGCTGACGTTGCATCTCGACCTGTTGACGCTGTATCTCAAGCTACTGTCTTTGGAACTTGTCCTGTCGAGCCTGTATCTGTGCAAATGCAGTAGCTATATCCTGAGCCTGTCTCTGCAGCTAAAGCTCCTGTCGCTCCTATGCCTGGGTCAGCCTCTCAAGAATAGCCACCATGGCTGGGTCTGAGCGGGAGGCTGAACCAGAGCCACCGGCCTCGTGGTCGTGAGGCCGAGGAGACCGATACCTAGGGATGGGCTGATAATCCTCGTCGGTGCTGTCAGAGGCCTCATCCTCAGCTATATCAGTGGGCTGAGCGTCTAGATCTACAAGCTCTGCCTTAGCAAGACCCTATACGGTCGCATCCTGCTCAGCCGCTGTCTCAGGCACCTCAGGTCTCTCTCTGTCCTGGTGCAGGGACCTGCTCTCTCGTAACTGAAGCTCATAACTGATGAATATCATACTCAGGAAAAACAGTAGTGGTTTCAGTTATCTCAGCACTAATCTCTGAAGGCAGCTCAAAGTGCAGATCTGATGATGAAGCAAATCCAATGAGCATAGAGCAACTGACGGTGTCCCTTGAAGCCTTCTGCTAGAGTGTCCTCCATCTCACTGACCATAAGATCCCAAATGTTAAAAGGTGTCTGTGAGAGAAGATGGTGAACAACCCATAGCTGCATCCTGGTCAATCCCTCTCTATAACCAAGTCTGGGAAGAAGAGTTCATCTGACAATAGCATCCAGGACTTGGGCAAGCGGTGTCAAACTGGCAGGTGTGCGACGAGACCCTTCGCCAAAAGGCTCACGGAAGCAGGGTCGGATCAGATCTGTAGGTGGCACAGAACCGCCATGCGGGCGTCTAGGTGGAGCTGTCTGACCGAAGCAGAGCTGGTGAATCTTCGTATCTGAAGCTAGGAGTCTGAGAATCTCCCGCACTCTTGAGCTATACAGTCTACGGTCGTAGCCTCTGAATGCAAAGTGTATGAACTCATGGGCTGGATCAATCCATAGTGAAGCATAGAATTCCCTAACCCAAGTACCGCAGTATGCACCCGTCCGTCCAAGAAAATCTGACAAGCCTGGTAGATAGGACAGGTGCGGACGAAGCTGCTCACCCACTACCTCAACAAGTGACTCAATGCGACAGACCCTCTGTGGTCGGAAAGCAATGCCACTGTCAACAAGAGCTCTATAAAAGTCCTCCTGTAGAGGAGTATAAAAACCCTCTGAAGCTCTAGAGTCCCTCTGAGGTGGGAACCACCGGCTGACCTCAACAAATCTCAAACTTTGCACCTGACGTGCAGTAGCACCTCTCAAGTCAAAGTGCTCAACTAGGGGTGTACCTCTAACTCTAGGAGGTGGACGTCCTCCACGACGCTAGCCCTCTGGTCTAGGAGTCACCTGAGCCCGTGTGCGTGTGGAGCGGCGATGTGATGGAGTCTGAGCTGGCTGTTCCTCTGTCCCCTCTGAAGGCGCTGCAGGTGGATCAACTGACATAGTATCTGCATCCATTGGCACCTCTGTGCTCTTAGTGGTCTCAGTGGTCTCTGTACCAAGCTGTCGTCCTTCAAGATGAAAACGACTGTCGCCAATGCGTATACCACTGCTCCTGCCACCCCTCTCTACTGCATCTGCTTCATCTGCCACTGCCTGAGCTATCTCTGCATCAGTGAGAGTCTTCTTCTTCTTTCTGGCCATGATCTTGATGTGCTTTCCACGCGCAACCTCAGACATACGGGGAGGACTATCGTCCCCGTCACTAGGAGCACCACTGGCATTCTTGCAACGAACCATGCTGTCACACTGTCAGAAAACCTCTGAAAGATGATGTACTGACACTCGAGAGGCTTGGCCTCAATTCGTATCCATAGGCTTGGCCTCGGATTCAACAGCTGAACAGCAGTCACCCCGACACACCGACAAACTCGCTGAAAAGACGGAATAGATGGATCTACTATAAGCAACATATATGATCTAAAAGGTACGAAACCCTAGAGATAGCAAGCATATAAGATAAGACGTGAAACGAAACGCGATGGCTACCTCGGATCGACGAGAAATCCGGTGACGAGATGAGATGACTTTGATCGCGAGATTTCCCGATGTACCGAACGAGCGCTGATTTGCCGAAACAGAGGTCAATTAGGATAAATGATAACGAAATTTTGGCAAACCCTAACACGAAGATCAAGGATGTGCGAAACAACCTCGGAGCGAAGACGTCACGCGAAGAATTTTTCGACGACGAACAAAGGCGACGCCGCAGTGCGAACCCTAGGGTTAGGGCGACGCGCGGTGACCAAAAACCGAGGGTGGTCGTGAGGCAGGGTCAGGCTGGAGGTCGTGCAGGGTCGCAGGCAGCAGCAGCAGCGGCTCATGGCGGCGGCGGCGCGGGCGCGGCGTGGTGGAGGTGGCGGCGCGGGAGAGGCACGGTGCGGCAGTGCGGACGCGGCAGAGGGCAGCTGCGCGGGCGTGGGCGGTGGCGCAGGCGCGGCCGAGGTCTCCGGCGAGCGGCGGCGGTGCGCTTCCGGCGAGCTAGGGCACGGAGGCGGCGAAACGCGAGGAGTACGGCGCGGATGAGGAAGAAAGAGAAGAACACGAAAGTTTATATGAAGGATTAGATCCGCTCGTTACGCGATGACCGGACGCGGTAGTCGATATGACCGGACGCGGAGAGGCAGCGTCCGGTCAGATTCCAGTAAGCTCCTGGAATGACCGTACGCGTCCGATTATCAACAATCGAACGCGGACAACGTCCGGTTTTGATTTTCCCGGAAAACTGAAACAGATGACCGGACGCGGTGGTGGTTACCGGGACCGGATGCGGTGGTCAACAGGGGCGCGTCCGGTGCAGCGTCCGGTCACTAGATCGGGAGTTGGTCTTCTGGATGACCGGACACGCTGGTGGTCGCCGGGACCGGACGCGGTGGTGAAGCATCACTGCGTCCGGTGCAGCGTCCGGTCCAGCGTCCGGTCACTGTTTTTCGCCCTTTTCATTCCGAACTTTGACGTGACTTCTCCCAATCAAGTTCCGATTCAAAGAGACACAAATAAACACCAATTGGAACATGATATGAGTGACCTCACTCAAACCCTCAAGTTTCTCAAAATAGTTTGCCTTAGGCTAATATTATTTTTAGGAAAATAGGCAACAAACACCCGAGGAACAACGTATGGCCATGCAATAGAGTTTTTGAACCATTGGGAGCGTCAAAATGCTCTCTCTATCCATGGACGAACACAGAGGTTGCTCAAAGCTTAACCGAAAAGAAACGGCAAAGCAACAACTATGCATATGCAATGCAAAACAAGTAAGTAAAGCGAGGTTGCTTGTCAAGTTTGATCCACTGTTAGGCTTTTTCACTCCTCCAAAGGAGGGTTATCGTAACCGTGTTAGCCAAGGCCTAGATGCATTGCGGGTAATTAAACATGGCATATAATACAATGCAATGCAAGGGACAACACAAGCTCATTTTTTAAAGTTACTAGAGTCAAGCACATTTAGTTCACTTCTTAACCTACAAAAGGTAGCTTCATCCAAAGGTTTAGTGAAGATATCCGCTAATTGATTTTCACTTCTTACACCTTCTAGTGAAATGTCATTTTTAGCAACGTGATCTCTTAGAAAGTGGTGGCGGATATCAATGTGCTTGGTGCGAGAGTGTTGTACCAGATTATTAGCAATTTTAACCGCACTTTCATTGTCACATAAAAGCGGCACCTTTTCAAGAATAACTCCATAGTCTAGGAGGGTTTGTTTCATGTATAAGATTTGTGCACAACAAGCCCCCGCAGCAATGTATTCCGCCTCAGCGGTGGACAAAGCCACACTATTTTGCTTTTTAGATGACCATGATACTAAGGATCTCTCAAGCAAATGGCACCCTCCGGATGTGCTTTTTCTATCAATTTTGCAACCGGCATAATCCAAATCGGAGTAGCCAACTAGTTGGAATCTAGCTCCTTTGGGATACCATAGTCCGATGCTTAGGGTATACTTAAGATA
Organism: Saccharum hybrid cultivar R570; assembly: GCA_038087645.1. Classification (NCBI taxonomy): domain Eukaryota; kingdom Viridiplantae; phylum Streptophyta; class Magnoliopsida; order Poales; family Poaceae; genus Saccharum; species Saccharum hybrid cultivar. Next base: position 2,112,896 of record JAQSUU010000324.1, read on the forward strand.
TCTTAGGATTCTTTTTACGGCACTTAGGTGAGGTTCTTTAGGGCATGCTTGAAAGCGGGCACACATGCACACACTAAACATGATGTCAGGCCTAGATGCGGTAAGGTATAACAAGCTACCAATCATTGAACGGTAAAGAGTTTGATCGATTGGTTTACCTCCCTCATCTAGGTCGAGATGTCCATTAGTTGGCATTGGGGTCTTGATTGCCTTGCATTCTTCCATCTTGAATCTTTTGAGAAGATCCTTGGTATACTTTTCTTGAGAGATAAAGATCCCTTCTCTCATTTGCTTGACTTGAAACCCAAGGAAGAATGTTAGCTCACCAATCATTGATATCTCGAACTCTTTTGACATCAATTCACCAAATTCTTTGCAATAGTCTTCATTTGTTGACCCGAAGATGATATCATCAACATACACTTGACAAATGAAGATCTCTTCTTTGAATTTATTGATGAATAGTGTGGTGTCAACCTTCCCAATAATGAAGCCCTTCTCTATGAGGAAGTCCTGGAGGCGCTCATACCACGCTCTAGGGGCTTGCTTGAGCCCATATAGTGCCTTGGACAACCTATAAACATGATTAGGATATCTAGGGTCTTCAAACCCGGCAGGTTGTTCAACATAGACTAGTTCATTTATGAAGCCATTTAAGAATGCACTTTTCACATCCATTTGATATAGTTTCATATCATGATGTGATGCATATGCAAGAAGGATACGGATGGCTTCAAGTCTTGCAACGGGTGCAAAAGTCTCTCCAAAATCAAGACCTTCAACTTGAGAGAATCCTTTTGCCACTAGTCTTGCCTTGTTTCTTACCACTACCCCTTGATCATCTTGCTTGTTGCGGAACACCCACTTGGTTCCAATGACTCTTGCACCTTTTGGATGCTCTTCAAGTGTCCATACTTGATTGCGGGCGAAGTTGTTCAATTCTTCATGCATGGCATTCACCCAATCCGGATCTTGAAGAGCTTCTTCTACATTCTTAGGTTCAAGACAAGAGACAAAAGAGTGATGTTCAATAAAAGAATTAAATTTTTGAGATCGAGTCATTACACCCTTTGTAGGACTCCCTATGATGAGATCTTGTGGATGTGCTTGAAGTAGAGGTGAGTTTCTTCGATCAACCATTTGAGGGGTGGGATGAGGAGCATCAACATCTTGTGCTTGTGCCTTGGCTTGATGATGAGAGACATGGGTGTCTTCATTTTCAACTCTCTCATTCTTGTCATCATCTTGAGGCACATATGATGAAGATGGTGGATTGACAATTTGTACATCGTATTCATCATCTTTAGGCTTGATGTCACCCACCGGCATGTTCTTCATGGTCTCCCTCAATGGTTCATCACCTACATCATCACAATTCTCAATTGCTCCTTGGAAGCCGTTAGATTCATCAAATTCCACATCATATGTTTCTTCAACCAAACCGGTGGCATGGTTAAATACTCTATATGCTTTGGACTTTGATGAGTAGCCAACAAGAAAACCAATATCACAACGTCTTTGGAACTTCCCTAGGTGTTGACGCTTCTTGTAGATGTAGCATTTGCAACCAAACACCCGGAAGAATGAGACGTCCGGCTTCTTCCCATTTAGCAACTCATAAGGGGTCTTGCAAAGGAACTTTTGTCGGAAGAGGCGATTTGAAGCATAGCATGCGGTGTTGATTGCCTCGGCCCACAATTTCTCCGGTGTGTTGTACTCATCTAGCATTGTTCTTGCAAGAGTGATCAAGGTCCGGTTCTTTCTCTCAACTACACCATTTTGTTGAGGAGTATAGGTTGATGACACTTCATGCTTGATTCCAATTTCATCACAATAGGCTTCAATGTTGGTGTTGTCAAACTCTTTTCCATTGTCACTTCTAATCTTCTTTATCTTGACTTCAAATTCATTTTGAGCTCTTTTTGCAAACTTCTTGAAGCAACTTGCCACTTCAGATTTGTCATGAAGGAAGAAGGTCCAAGTGTATCTTGAGAAGTCATCCACAATCATAAGACAATAAAGATTTCCACCCAAACTCTTGTAAGTTGTAGGACCAAATAAATCCATGTGTAGAAGTTCTAGTACTCTTGATGTTGACATATAGGCTTTGGTTGGATGAGTGTTTGCAACTTGTTTGCCGGCTTGACATGCACTACAAGGTTTGTCCTTTTCAAACTTTACATCCTTTAAACCTCTCACTAGTTCTTTCTTCAATAGATTGTTGAGAGTGTTCATTCCAACATGAGCAAGCCTCCTATGCCAAAGCCATCCAAGTGTGGTCTTGGTGAACAAACATGTCATCAAGTTTGCATCTTCGGAGGTGAAGTCAACAAGATAAAGATTGTTGTATCTAAAGCCCTTGAAAATCACTTGCTTGTCATCTATCTTGGTAACAACCACTTCATTTGGACCAAACAAGCATTGGTAGCCAAGATCATAAAATTGCCCAACGGATAGTAAGTTGAAACTTAATGAAGCAACATAAAGCACATTTGAGAGAGAATGATCATTTGATATTGCAACCTTGCCTATACCCTTGACTTTGCTCTTTGAATTATCCCCAAATGTGATCTTGTCTTGACATACCCCATCTTCTTCAAGTGAGGTGAACATACGAGGATCACCGGTCATATGTTGTGTGCAACCACTATCAATCACCCAATGAGATCCACCGGTCTTATAGTTCACCTACACACAAGAGATCAAGCCTTATGTTTAGGGACCCAAACTTGAGAGGGACCCTTAACTTTTTCAACTAGTGACTTGGCAACCCAAATTTTCTTTGGCCTATTCTTGTTAGGAGGACCCAAGAACATAACTTTCATCTTTCCACTAGAGTCCTTTCTAAGCATGTAGTGAGCATTAAAAGCAAAGGGTCTAGCATGCTTGGGCAAGGGTTGTGGTAGTGGGGTTTTGCACTCATGAGCAAAGTGACCTTCTTGTCCACACTTAACACATCTCTTTGGCTTGGGCTTTGTCTTGCTTTGTTGTTGTTTGGCCTTTACCTTCTTTTCTTGATTTGCCAAATACCCAATGCCACTCCTATCCAACTTCATGACGGTGTTCATGAGTAGCTCACTTTGCAAATGTTGGCCTCTTGTGAACTTACTTAGGCCGGTCTTGAGATGCTCTTTCTCTTGCTTGAGCTTCTTGTTTTCTTCAATGAGTGTCTCATTTGAAGCTTGCTTCTCAAGAGCCATCAACTTCTTGTTCTCAACTTTAAGCATCTCATTTTCACTCTTGAGCTTGACATACTCATCATAGTCATTTGCCTCAACCACACTCTTGCCTTTGCCGCTAGAGCCTTGCTCAAAGTTCTCAACAATCAAGTCATCACATGATGTAGCTATATCAATCTTAACAATTTGGTTAGTAGCATCATGTGTCTCAAGAGCAAGCTCATTAGCAACAATAAGAGTATCATAATTAATTTTTAAGGTGGTGTACTCTTCCTTTAGCAAGTTTAATCTAGTGATGAGTTCACCATGCTTCTTCTCAATTTTATCATGTTTATCTCTAAGCTCCTTGTTAGAAGTTTTAAGCTCTTTGAGAGAAGAAGACATAGTTTCATTTTGATCTATGAGCTCATCCCTAGTATTATGTGCACTTTCAAGCTTGGATGAGAGTGATTCATTTTCATGTTGAAGCTCATCATTTTCATTTCTAATCCTCCTTATGATTTTAGAATATTTATTTAACAATTTTACTAGTTCATCATAAGAGGGAGCATCATATTCATCATCACTATCACTATCATCATCATCACTATCACTATTTTGTACCTTTCGATCACCCTTTGCCATAAGGCATAGATGAGTAGTAGAAGATGATGGTGAAGATGGCGGTGAAGGTGGTGATGAAGATGTCGGTGAAGATGATGATGGCCCAATCACAAATGCGGCGATCTTTTCTGTCATTGTCACTTTCATCGCCGGAGGACTCACATGATGATTCAATGTCGGTGAGCCAATCACCAACAATATAGGCCTTGCCTCCCTTCTTCTTCTTGTGGAATTCTCTTTTCTTGCCATCTTTCTTCTTGTATGGCTTGTTCTTTCTTTTGTCATCTTCTTCATCACTTGAATCATCTTTCTTGCCCTTGTACTTGTTCTTGTACTTGTCTTTTGGAGGCTTTGGGCATTGATGAGCTAGATGGCCAAGTTCTCCACAATTGAAGCAATCCATTTCAGAGATTGGCTTCCTTTTGCTACTTGTGAAGAATTTCTTCTTCTTGCCATCAAACTTGATGCCACTCTTGTTGAGCTTCTTTAGCATCTTGGTGGTCTTCCTTACCATGAGTGCAAGTGATTCATCATCAATGTCACTTTCACTAGAGCTTTCTTGCACAATCATGGCTTGGGCCTTCTTCTTTTTCTTTTTATGACTAGCTTTGAAGGCCAAGTCTTTCTTCTTGGAAGATGATGAGCCCTCTTCCGGAGTGATGTGCATGTACATCTCATGTGCGTTGATCTTCCTCAATACTTGAGTCTGTGTTGCGGTGGAGAGATCACTTTGGTGAAGTACGGTGATAATGTGTCCATACTTCTCAACGGGAAGAACACTTAAGATCCTCCTTGCAACATCCGATTGACTCATTTTAGTGAGTCCAAGAGCATTTAGATCTTCTACAAGAACATTCAAACGAGTGTACATGTCGTTAGCACTTTCTTTAGGAAGCATCTCAAAAGAATTAATTTTCTTTAAAGCAATGTGATAGTGTTCCTCACGCTCACTCTTAGTTCCCTCATAGAGAGCACAAAGATTTTCCCACAATTCATGAGCGTTTTTGGCATTTCGCACACGATTGAAAATATCTTTGCCTAGCGCCCGGTAGATTGCATTTTTTGCTTTTGCATTCCACTGGTCGTATTTCTCCTCGTCACCACTTGGGTTAGCGGGATCCCTTATGGGAGGAAGCCCTTCGGTTGTGGCTCTAAGGCACCCAACATCTATGGCTTCGAGGTACGCCTCCATACGAATTTTCCAATATGGAAAATCGTCTCCCTCAAAAGTGGGAGGTGGTCTTTCCCCATTAGACATCTTGCTCTAGGTGGTAAAGCCTAAATTAAGAGCAACACGGCTCCGATACCAATTGAAAGGATCAAGATGCCCAAGAGGGGGGATGAATTGGGCTTTTCTAAAAATTAATTGCAAGAATTAAATCCTACAAGCCAAACTTCACCTCTAGTGCCTACTTGTGTTCCTTGTGATTCTACCGATAAAAGTTTTGCACCCTAAGTTCCAATCCTAGACTAACAAGGCAATTCTAGGAAAGTAAACAAGCAATGAAAGTAATACAAGAAAGTAAATGCTTGAAAGTAAGGGTTAGGAACACGGCGATGTTTTGCCGAGGTATCGGAGAGTCGCCACTCCCCACTAGTCCTCGTTGGAGCACCCGCGCAAGGGTGTAGCTCCCCCTTGATCCGCGCAAGGATCAAGTGCTCTCTACGGGTTGATTCTTCGACACTCTATCACGGCGAATCACCTAAACTGCTCACAACTTAAGTTGGGTCACCCACAATCTCGTCGGATGATCACCGAACTCCCAATCACCACCGAACCGTCTAGGTGATGGCGATCACCAAGAGTAACAAGCTAGAACTCTCACTTGACCACAACAAGCCTAATGAGAAGATGGATGCACACTTGCTTGACTCTTGTCACTAGAGAGGATTCTCAAACTTTGATTCGCAAATCACTATCCTCACTAGGGCTCTTGCACTCCCTTGCACTTCAAAGATGTTTCTCAGCTAAACAAATGAGCAAGCGACCTCTAAAAGAGGTGGAGGGGTTGTATTTATAGACCCCTCAAACAAATCCAACCGTTACCTTTCGAAACAGCCAGACGCGCACTGACCAGACGCGCCTGTCGATATGACCGGACGCGCCGGTCAGTTGTAACGGTCGAATAACGGAACCCTGTGCTGAATGACCGGACGCGCCGATCTGTGCTGACCGGACGCGCCCGATCATGCAAGAGCTCTCTGGAAATCTGACCTGACGCATCACCGCGTCCGATCATAGGTGACCGGACGCGTCAGGTCACCACGGGACCTTACTGGAACATGACCGGACGCACGACCACGTCCGATCATAGGTGACCGGACGTGTCAGGTCTCCATGGGACCTTACTGGAACATGACCGGACGCGCCGATCATTTTTACAGTAGCGTCCGATCTTGCTGTTTACCCTCTGGAACACGTGTCAGCCTGACCACCGCGTCCGGTCCTCTCAAGGACCGCGTCCGGTCAGTCAGCCGAAAACGCAGTTAAGATTTAGTACTGACCGGACGCGTCCGGTCATGACCAGGACCGCGTCCGGTCAAAGGTAAACGGCTCAAACGTCTTCTAAACGCGATGCAACTTGAACCAAGTTGCTTCTAACTGAACTCTGAGCTTTTCTCGAGCTACCTAGTGCTAAGTTTGATAAGTGTGCACCACACCTAAAAACAAGACTTACCTAGGTCAAGCTACTCGCTCATGCCCCTCTTTATAGTACGGTTAAAGGAAGAAACAAAGATCCTAACGACTATTCCAGATGTATCTCAACACCTTGACATCCGAAACTAACCGTCCTTAATCTTATCGTTGATCCTTTGAAAACCGAAACGATTTCTATCAAGGTACATGACTGTCATATTGCCCAAAGCAGTTATCATCTGCATGACCTAACTTACCAACGTTTCTGCAAAACACACGTTAGTCATGGTAATTATGTGTTGTCATTAATTGCCGAAACCAACACCGGGGCCTAGATGCTTTCAAACGTACTTATTTTTCCTAGGAAATTCCGCACGATATTGTTCACCATTTCAGGCTGTAGCCGGATTGGAAAAATCTCTGTTTTGTTCATGTTCACTTTCAGCCCTGAGCACTCCCCGAATAGCAATAAATTTTTTTGCAGTCTCCATTTATACCGGTGATGGATGTGCAAAAAGTGCAGCATCGTCTGCGTAGAGGGAGCATCGTAGATTCGCCTTGGTTGGCAGCACCGGTTGCAATAGACCCTGCCTAGCCGCTTGATCAATTATTCTTTGCAGCGGATCAATTGCAATGATGAAGAGCAATAGAGATAGAGGATCACCCTGTCTCAATCCTTTTGCATGCTTGATGTTTTGAGTCGTTCTTCCATTGATAATGATTCTCGAAGATGATGTTCCAAGGATTGAGGATATCCAATTGCGCCACTTGGTACTGAACCCCAGTGCAGTTAGCACCTCCAACAGATACTGCCATTCAACACAGTCAAAAGCTTTGGAGATGTCTAATTTGATAAATAGAGCCTGCTATTTTTTTTCTTGTGGAGCATCTGGATCACTCTTTGCACGTATAGGAAGTTGTCATGAATACAACGTTTTTTTTATAAATGCATTTTGTGCTTGCGAGACTAACTGATTCATATGCGGTGTCAATCTGGTTGCAAGCAATTTTGTGATAATTTTGGTAATATTGTTAATTAAACTAATGGGCCTATAGTCTGCCATTGTAGTCGGTTCCTGAGTTTTGGGTAGCAGTACGATGTTTGCTTCGTTGAACAGGTGCATTTTGGATGTCTTATGATTATAGAATCCCATGACCGCTTGAAAGAGATCATCCTTGATAACTCCCCAGCATTCCTTGTAAAAATACCGATGAACCCATCCGGCCCTGGGGCCTTCTCTGACGGTAGGGACTTAATTATACCAAATAGTTCTTGTTCCGTGAATGGCATATCCAAGTCTTCTAGATTGAAAGGAGAGTATCCCAATGCTGCCCAATTTAGCCTACGTGATCTTGCCGAATTTGTTCCCACCGCTTTAGTAAAGAATTCCGTCGCTACTCTCATTTTGTCTTGCTGAGTTGTCGCCACTCCTTCGTCACCGTGCAAAGCACTGACAAAGGACTTATTTCTTCGCGCATTCGCGTAAATGTGGAATAATCTAGAATTGGCGTCCCCTTCCCGAATCCACTTGAGTCTCGAATGTTGTTTGGCTCTTGCCTTTTGTACCACCGCCATCCCCACAGATTTTGCTTTGAGGTACCTCTTAAATTCTTGCTCCTCTGGTGTTAATAACCTTCTCTCTTGTGCCTTTTCTAATTCCAGCAGGATTATTTGAAGAATTGCCGACTTCAATTTCCATTCACTAAAAATAGACCGTCTCCAGATCTTCATAGCCCTTGCAGTTCGCATGAGTTTGACGTGCATGCGTAACAAGGCGTTTTGAGTGTTAACTGGTTGCTCCCATGCCGTTGCAACTATGTCCATAAAACTTGGCATGTTGACCCAGTGTGCTTCGAAACGAAACCCACGGTAAAATTCAAGAGACGTATCTCCTTGGAGGAAAAGCGGGCAGTGGTCCGAGCCTAAAGATGCCAATGCCTGTAGATCCGTCCTTGGGAAGATTTCTAGCCATTCTGGTGTCGCTAAAAAATGATCAATCTTTGTCATAGTTGGATTTTGCTGTTCATTACACCATGTAAATCGCCTCCCAAACAACTGAAGCGGCACTAGCTGAAGATTGTCGATTCTGTCGCTGCTCAGATTTGGGGTTGGAAGGGAAACATGTTAAATGAAGCAGGCAGGACAATCGTCAAGTCGACACTATCAGCGATGCCTATGCACCTGTCAATAGTCGTGTGCCTCTCCTCTTGGACCATTGAGGCGATCGATCGCCGTCGCCGGGCCTTCCTTTGGAGTGGGAGAGACACTGTCGCCGCAGGCCGTTGTTGGGTTGCCTGGCCAACCGTCTGCCGGCCTCGCGAGCTAGGTGGCCTAGGTGTTGCTGATTTGAGAATGATCGGGATCGCTTTCCAAGTCAGGTGGCAATGGCTGGACCGGACTGCCCCGAACTCATGCTGGGCGGGTCTGCCAGCAAATCATGAGAAGGCGGTTGCTGCGGTGTCTCAAGCGACGACTTTCTCGGTGCTTGGAGATGGCGAGTCAACCTTGTTTTGGCACGACAGATGGATCAGTGGAAGAAGCATCGAGGAATTGGCACCGGCCCTGTTCGCCGCAGAGCGGGACGCTGGCCACCCTAGGTACGTCGCTCAGGCACTTCACCAGAGGGCGTGGGGGTTCGAGACATTGCCGGGGCTCTGACGGTGCAGGTGCTTCTGGATTACGTTCACGTTTGGGAGCTCTGCTGGCGTTGGTCAAATGACGGGTGCTACTCTTCGGCATCAGTTTACACAGCCATGATCATTGGCTCGTCGAGACCGTTGGGTGCTAAACAACTATGGAAGACCAGCGCACCTTCGAAAGTTTAAAACTTCTTCTGGCTTTGCTTTGCACGGAAGATGTTTGGACTGCTGAGAGGAGGCGGGGGCACGGCTTGCAGGACACTGACGTATGTGTGCTTTGCGACCAAAGCCCTGATACTCTGGATCACCTTCTCCTCGGGTGCGTCTTCAGCAGGGAGCTGTGGTCAGCCATGCTCAGGAAGCTGCATTTGAACCACGCCATTTCAGTAAGCCATGATAACATCTTCGTCTGGTGGCTGCGGGAGAGGAAATTGATGCCTAAGATTGCTAGATCGGGTTTCGACTACCTGTTCTTCTGGATCAGCTGGTCCATATGGAAGGAGCGCAATGCTAGGACGTTCAGAGGCCCATCGACTCAGCCAACGAATCTGTTATCTAGAATCGTGGAGGAGGCGCGAGAGTGGTCCCTGGCAGGGTACAGGAAGCTGAGCATGCTGCTTCTGCTGCTGTAGTTGGAGGAGCCTTTTCGCTTTGTGGCAAATTTGGTTTGTAATATTGCCCAGTGTTTTATTGGTCCTTGGAAACTGATGGTAATTCTCATTACCATCGGAAGCCTGCTCCTGTAATCCAAAATTCTACTTCCTCTTAATGAAAAACATGCAACGGTCGCAAAAAAAATTATGGGATATAGTCACAAAAAAGGAAAAGTTATGGGCTAAGTAGTCCGAATCTCATACGATGGGGTACTACAACATTGTGGAGTCAACATCCACCAAAAGTTACTTTTTTCACAATTCAACTTACTCATCACAAACTTTAGGCAAAAAAAAATGCAACGACTGTGATTCTAAGATAATCATCCTGCAAAAGGAAGGCTGTGAAATTCTCTTTATTCATTTTGAGATGAACACCAACTGGGCACCCATTACAAAGCTTCTCAGCAAACGTCGTTGTTTAAGCCACAAGATCATGAGCTCAATGTACTACTAACTCATTCTTTAAGCTTGTGTATACGCAACGAGACATTGTAATAAGGAAGTAAAGAAAAAAGGACATGATCAATCTTCCCAAACGGAAGAAGTGGAAATGTTTTTTTGATGAAACTGGAGGGGGAGAAGCCCCTACAGGGAATTTATTGAACGACGGCTCAGTTCTTCAGTTTGGGGTCACAGGCCAGTAGGGGGCCTGTACTTGGGATCATCAGGAGGGAGCATGTTCTTCAGGAAAGCGTAGAGTAGAACAAGTGATCTCTTTGGCTGGAAGGTAGGGACCAAATGGCCAGCAGCCCTCACTGACGCAAATGTAAAGCCTCCTTGGTATTGTTGAATATAGCCTCCCACCTACGTCCATTGGCATCCCACATGAAAAAAAAATCCCAAATTACATCTGAATCGAAACTATTTCTTTTCTATTCTAATCCTTCTTTAATTACCTCACTGTCAGGGGTGTACCAAGGGTGCCACTTTGTCGTGATGGTTAGATTGAGGTCATTGACAGAATACCGCGTTGCCAAAAGTGAGCATACGGAGTCAAAATCACCACTGCAAAACATTTCAGGGGGAAAATGGTTATGCACTTGTATGCTTGATTCTGGTTGGTGAAATTTGAACTATCATGTGTTCTTTTCATTGTCTATGCAGAAGGCATAAATTCAACAGTACCTATATATCCATACTTTTAGCCCATTATTGACCAGCCTTTTGATGATTGGCACCATGGACTCGGGGGCATCGCCCCAGTCCCAAATTACTTGACTGAACCAAACATAAAGAGTACACTAGGCATCAGACGGGGCTGGCTGAGAATGCAAATAAACGCGCAGCATCCAAACAAGCATTGGGGGACGGCACTTACCTGCAGCCTGTCCAATTGGTGTCGACTCGAGCGTGCAGAGCTTGCTTCACCGCGTGGTTGTTAAGGTACGGCTCGATGTAGTGGTAGCTGCACGGGTCGTAGCCGGGCAATGACTGACACACCAGAAAGAAATTGCAATCATCAACACACCTTTGTAGTGCAGAGATGACACGAGAATGAAGAGGGTGTCCGATGGATGTTACGTACGTGGCTGCTGGCGAAATAGGTGCCGTTGTCAGACTGCAGGCACACCGGCGCGTAGATGTCGTATCTATCGTAGGTCCCTCTCGTGAACGAGTGCGCCGCATTGAAGCAGTGATGGTCGTCGGCCGGGGTGAAGGTGCAGTTGGCGAGGATATTCGCCCAGGCCTCGTCGGAGATCACGCCGTGGGTCCACAGGAACTCGAGTGCTCCCTTATCGTTCATGAAGTCGTCAAGCAACGGGTTGCCGAACTAGTTAATCAAGCCACATATAAGAGTGAGAAGAGATCGCCGACGCACGCATGCAGTTAACTAAGTAGCTAGCTAGGCATGCACTCACGAAGATGCCCTGGAGGTTGATGCGAGTCAGCAGGCCCGGGAAGCGGTTCATGTACATGATGACGGTGGCGAGCTGCGGCACGTAGTGCCCGCCGTAGCTCTCGCCGGTGATGTAGAAGTCGCGGCCCTCGTACTCGGGGAACCTCTCCAACCACTTGACCAGGAACACGTACGTGTCCTCGGCGGTCCTCTGGTCGCCTTCTGTGTCGTAGTCGGTGGCGTTCCTCGAGAAGGAGAATCCGACGCCCGTAGGCGACTCCAGGAAGAGCACGTTAGCCACTGCAAGCAAGCACTCTAATCAGTCACACTGCCAAATTCTACCATGATCTATGCTACGTCACGTACGGTTGTTCCACGAGTGTTTGTTCCTTCTCAGCGTCTTGCCGTCGGGGTTGACACGGAAGGGGCCCAGCTCCTTCATGGCCCCGAATCCCAGAGACGAGCATCCTGGCCCTGCACATACACGCCGATCGAACCGTCCATGAAACGGCCGGTAAAACAACTCGTCGTCCTGGACGACGACGACAACTATGCTGCTGACCCGGCAGGCCATGTTTAACTAATTACCTCCGTTGAGCCATAGGATGAGCGGCTTAGAGGTGGCGTTGTAGGGGGACTCGACGAAGTAGTAGAACAGCTCGCGGCCGTGCTCCTCGTTCACCGTCACGTACCCGGAGTACTGCCGGAAGTTGACCCGCGGCGGCTGGCCCGGCAGCCCCAGGATCCTGTCGGCTTCCTTGCTGCCGCTTGCCGGGCCCTTGCAGCGGTTGGGCAGATGGGCGAAGGCGTTGGGGTCGGCCCATGGGTCGGTTTCTTCGGCCTCGATCGCGCTGGCCCTCTTCGACAGTCTTTTCAAGGCCCTGGACGACAGGAACTTGCTCAGCCGAGCCTCCTGCGACACCTCGGTGAGGCCGGCGAGTGATGTGCCCAGGAGAATGGTGAGCGAGAGGAGGAAGAAGGTGGTCGTCGTCCTCATCTTTGCGGAGAGAGGAGGAAATGCCGTGAGGTGTTGTGTTGGTGTTGGCGGTCTTGATGTGGTTTTTATAGGTGCATTCAGAATTTATTAGATGGGATGGGAAAAGAAGCAAGCTGAGATACTGTCGCATACAATTGCGACTCGGATTCTCCGAAGATGCTCTGGATTCTCCAAGAAGAGTTTTCATTAAGTAGCTATTATCCATGGTCGATTCGAATTTACCCGTCGCCATCAAATAACTAGGCGTAAATTGCGATCTTATATAGGCCAAGGTGAAATCTCTCAGAATCCACGCCCAAGCTAATCATGTCATCATCCATTGCATTTTGCGTCACTGCTTTTGACAATTCTGGACGCTAGCAAAAAAGACTTCATCATGCTTCGTTCGATCCTTTCCGTTAAAAATAATTTTCGCCCTAGATTACACTAGTACAGTGAGTGCTAACATCATGGCTTCATTTAAGGGAAACACATGAAAACAACTAAACGACGATATTTTTTCATAGTTCAACTTTCACACAATTATATATGAGCATATATATAATTTGAAAAACACTTATGCATCATAAGATATAATAATAATAAAGTTCTCAACACTACACACTGCAGTGTGGCTCAACACTGTATATAACTTATGCAGTATTGTATTTCTCACTCAGTAAAATACAAACCGTGGCGTTACGGGCACACTTCTGTATTTCTCAAACACCGTACATAATTACATATACTAAGGCTCGGCTCATATCATAGTTCTCTAGGCATATTCGAGCACTCTAATCTTCCTTCAGTATCTGTCCTCATTGTCACTTCCCTCTATGTCCAATGTCCTTGTTTTCATAGGCAGCACCTTCAACCTAAAACACAAATAAGAATTTGATTTAGATAACTTTATATAGGCAATTATAATAACACTCTGAGCAAAAAAAACTGAAATTTGCACAAGGACATTCTAAAAAAAGTGAAATTTCCATGGAGAATATTTGATGGCTAAGTTGTAGATCAGGCAGAAACCATAGCACACCTGCAACATCAGGTGGTCGCATACTACCTTAAACTTCAGAAAAGATTGTCCTATACCAGGATATCACAATTCCCTTAGTGCATCTAAGATTATACCAGCAAAAATGCATATCCAGTCCCGTTCTTGTAAAACGACAATTTGTATATCTCCAAAAATCAAATTATTCTAAGCCAACCTACAAACTCCAAACTCATGAAAACTGGAACATGGTTAATTACCCAATAGCAATTATATATGGTTTGACATCCGATGACACATAAACACCAATACACCATCCCTCAACACTAAGTTGGTCACCTTCCTATCCACTGTCAAGAACATATAAGTTAAACCATAACTTCTTTACACTCCAGAAAATTGAATTCTCCAGAGCTTGATATGGAAACCATGAGCATTTCACAGAGCCTATAAGGCACATGTGGCAATCAAATCAATCTTGGTCCACTCCTTCCAAATATTTTAAATTTCTCACAGATCAACAACAACAAAGCTCTAAGATGATACTCATGTACTTAAATAGTGTATCTGAATTCCATAGAGAAAGGAAAAACTGTAATAACATGACATTAAGCTGCCAAATATCTTGGCTTTGCATCCTTCCCATCCTCTGTATCAGGTTTCTTTTCAAATTCACTCCATACAGATGTGTATGCTCCAAATCACCTTAAAAGCATAAAGTGGAATTGGAACGTCATTCAAAGAACAACTCATAAGTTACCTGCTGGGATATGGATACATCTCATATATTTTTGAGCAATGAGGAAAACCACATGCTTCTTTCTAGTGTCACTTGGTCAAAGTGATCTTGTGTTTTATCCATACAGAATGTAAAGAAACAAACATCAATAAGTCCTAACACAAATAAGTTCTGGGTAAGCTCATTCGAAACTGCAGATAGTAAGTTCAGGAGATACCTTCACCAGAGCCTGATTGTGTCCGCTCCCTGGATCAAACAACAAAAAGAATTCAAAAGGCAGTTGGTGCACAAAGCAAGATATTGCTCTGATATTCAAAAAGAGTTTCTCTGCTTCTCTGTATTCTTTCAGTTTCAGCTTGTAGGCTGCATTGTTGTGCTTGCAACTGATTTCAGAGCTTCAGATTGCTTCTTCTCATCCTCACTGAAAGATCTGTCATACTCGATGTATTTTGCAGCCTGATTGAAGGGAAAATGTAGTTAGTAGTGGTCTGTCTGATAAATAATAGTTTGGCCCTGAATCGGTGAATTCAGATAAGGAAACTGCCACATTCGGTACCAATTGAACAAATAAATAAACATACAGTTAGCAACATTTTAAAAGCCTAATATCTCCCCTCTGCTTCAAACTACCGACGGCCATTGTTTTGCTATTAACATTAACATTTTAAAAGCCTAATATCATACGTATGGCTGAAAAAAAATAAACCAACAAAAGTCAATAATTTATTCTTCACTAAAATAAAGCTTCTATTTATACTGAAACCAAACAGAACGACAACTTCACTGACGAAGCGGGGGACATTACCAATAATTCTATTCTGTAGTACGAAGCTCATAATTTTGCAACTACTGCCGTAAATTTGCCTTAAACAGATCTTCAAAAAAAGAACACTTTGATCCCTCAAATATTACTACTGCTGCAACGCAGATAAATACAACCATTGCTGCAAACCATATAATATTTTCCAAACTCCTAAATCTTCATATTGATCACACAAAAAATGAAAAAGATTGTTGTTGCTGAAATCTTATTCAGACGCATGGGAAAAAAGGCAATATCATTGAGCAGCAAAGGTGCAGTCACTCACGTGTACTTGCAAGTAGCACAACACGGTGGAAGGCGCTTCCACTTGCATGCAGCAGGGTCAGCGGAGCGGAGCGCGCAGAGCAGCGCGACGGCGAGGTTCTCGGACAGTGAGTCCTCGACACTGCCGACCCGGGGGCAGCGGGGTCGATCCTCGAGATGACGTTGCCACCGCAGCGCGTGCGCAACCAGGAGAGCGGCGCGCCGCCGTGGTTCCTCCTCTCGCCTCTCGAGTAGCAGGATTCGCATGATTCCGGAGAAGCACTTACAAACGGATCCCGACAAACCCGGCGCCTCCTTGTTGGCACCGGTGTCTGCACTTGGCCGCGCCCCTGGCTGGAGGCTGCTCCACCCACGACTGGAGGCGGTGCCGCTGGCTACACCCCCAGGTGGAGGCTACTCCACCAACCGCGCCCCTGGCAAGAGTCGGCGCAGCTGGCTGGGCCTCCTGCATCAGGGTTAAGAAGTTCACGCCTGGTACCAGCAAATACTGCCAAAGAAAAAAAAGGGGAAATAATATACCTTGATACTGCAACAGCACTCCTACGCCGGCAGCCGCGTCCATCTATTCCGCTGCCTAGCTTCTTCCTGGATTGGAGATTGGGTATAGACTGATATGTGCCAAATACCGAGTGGGAAAAAGGAGACATGAATAGGGATGCAGGGACGAACTCGAAGATGGTCGCGTCGGACTTGCGGCCGCCGACGCGCGAGACAAGGTTGGACTTGCCCTTGCCCTGCTCCGTGTGGAGGCCGTACGCCGTTAACACCGGGATTTATTGGTCGATGTCCTTGACGCCAAGATCCGGCCACGCATCTGACGGATCCGACCACGGAATTAGCGGATTTGGCCACGCAGGTAGAGGATCCGGCCACGCCGCCTTCCATGGCAGCCTCGCCTGTCGCACGTGGGGGTGCCCTGGAGGAGGAGAAAGCGGCGGCACGGGAGGAGACCGCGGCAGCCATCCATTTCTTTTTTCGTTTTTATTTTTTCCCCGAGGTAGCAGGCTTCCAACCTAGTGGCGTGTTGAGGCCTTGGCCGCGGGCGCGTTGAAGGCTAGGGTTGAAGCCTGCGATGGATCGTGGCCGCACAGTTGAGTTGAAGCCTGGTGAGATGATTTGTAGCCTCTAATTTTAGGCCCTGTTTGGTAGGCCTTCTTCACGGGTTTCTGGAGCCGTTTGGAGCCGTTTTTTTTTGCTAAACGAGGTAAAGTAAAATGGCTTCACTGGTGAAGCCTCAAAAACATGCTCTTACAGTGATTTAAGGTGGGATGGAGCCCAAAAAAAGTGGCTTCTCCTGGCTCCTCCTCCAGGCTCCTAAAAACATGCTCTCAACAGGAAAGCCGTTTTGCCAAACAGTTTACCAAAACAGATTCAACTCCACTGATAGAGTTGTTCGTGGAGCTGAAGCCAAAAAAATGGCTTCACTAGTGAAGTGAAGCCCTACCAAATGGGGCCTTAATAGAGATAATTTGTTGGTTGTATTTTTCTATGTGTATAATAGTTGGAGGCTCTCAGCGAGGGACATTTTACTAGGTGGATCAAATATAATTTAAGTGTTTCATTATAGTAGAGATAAAGTCATCAACCTATTTGTAACTTTGGCCTGATAATACTTTAGGAATAATAAGGAATGCCAGGTAATGATATCAATACGTATATTCTACAACAGAAAATATTTTTTAATAGTTCATTTTTGTACTGTTAAATTTCTATAGTATAACAGAATGTAAATAAATAATATTTTTTAATAGTTCATTTTTGTTCCGTAAAATATTTTTTAACAGAATGTATAGTGGAATTCTTGAGCAGCAATAGTCCCCACTTGAAACTAAAACACAATTAGTCCTAACCTTCGCGAGAAGACGATGGTCATGATATATATGAGCGTACTCCATAACCATTGAACCATAAACTAATTGGTAATATAATAAACTTCAGATCCATATCAAATGATTCTCACACTAAGTCCTGAACAGTTTTGTGTTTATCATTGTCCTTACCTGAACATATTCTGGAGATGTGCGCATTTGATTTTTTTTTTCTCAAACAAGATGTGCAAATTTTATAGATAATTCAATTGATGAGACAATTATTCACACATTTATGTATTATATAGTGATCTCTATTATTGAAGGCAGAATATCCAGCACCTTTATATAATCTTTTCAGCTGATGCGAGTGAGTTATTAGAAAAAAAAAGAGGTAATGCATATGTAGCATTACAGTTATGGGCTGAGTAGTCCCAATCTCGACGATGGGGTGCTACAACTTTGTGGAGTCCACTTCCACCAAAAGTAACTTTTTTTACGATTCAACTTATTACAAACTTTTTGTGAAAATGCAACGACTGTAATTCTAAGATAATCCTCCTGCGAAAGGAAGGCCGTGAAATTCTTTTTATTCATTTTTTCTTGAATATGCAAAAAATTTGCGCATCATTGTATTAAGAAGAAGAGTTTAGCCAAACAAACGACCCAGGAGGTCGACAAAGGCAGCCTGAGGCTAGACCATCCTAGTATGCGGACTCAAGCTCTGATATTACACAAATGGTATATAACCGATAAAAGCACAAGAGCGCGACCTAAGAGGTGGCCTTGCGTCTTCGCTGCTGCCCTGCACGAGCCTTTTTCGGCATCCACAAAGAGCGCGTCCAGTGCTTCGTCGAAGGAGTATCGAGGCAGTCTTTGAGTTGTGGCGACAGCTGCAGCCTCGTAGATGCACCACAGGTGCTCGCGCAGGCGATGACGGAGGCGTCGTCCACTGAGAAGTTGCGGCGAGCGAGGCGATGAGCTCATCTAGCATTGGGTCATCAGAAGCGACCCACACGGCATGCCCCACGCTCACGCACAGTGCCAACACTAGCAGATCTGGCTCGAGGAGGCTCTATGTGGTAACAGGAGAAGCGACAGTGTTGGCAGTGGCAAGCGCAGCCGTGGTTTCCCTCATCGTTTTTCTCCGACGTCGCCATTGTCATCATCGACAAAAGCCACTGGTGCCCTCCGCGTCACCCTGCGCGATGCCATTTGGGCTCATTGAACCGTCCTGGGGCACGGTATGGGAGGCCGATTAGCTGTCGCCACGAGTAGAGGGCCGCGGCTAGGTGTCACCCTTTGCCCTCGCTGTGGTAGACTTGGGCTGCCTGTAGTCCTTGGCGAGATGGCGGAAGTCGTGGCAGCACAGGCACCTCGTTGGACTCCTCGCCATCGTCATCTGCCCACCGACGGCGCTTCGTGCGCCCTCCCAAGGAGCACCTAGGGAAGAACAGTGTCGCGGCCGGTGAGAGGGAGGAGGAGGAGCTGGGGGTGGCCGGCGGCGCCGCGGCGGGCCTCAAAGGCTTGGAATGGGGTCCAGTTGCCCTAGCGCCGGCTCCCATGTGCTAGATGGTCGTGGCGGCGGCGGAGACAGCCTCTAGCGTTAGCCCTGGGGATGCTGGTGGCAGCAGTGGCTTCTGCGCCGGTGTGGATGGCATGGGCCCAGACAGAGGCGGCGGTCACGTGTGGCCTCCCTGCGAGCAGGCGGGGCGCTCAGCTGGGGTAGTGCAGGTCGCAAACGGGGAGGAAGGGAGCACCGGCCGACGGCGGCGGTGTCATGGAGGTGGCAGTGCATTCGCCCTGCACGATTCTGCGGCCGGAGGAAGCTGTGGAGGCTGGGTTTGTGGGGGGCAGGGAGGGGGAGGGAGGGGGAGGGGGCCGCTGGAACCGAGATGACGATAGCGTGGAGTGGGGGACGGTTGCCAGGGGAGCCGCCAAACCCTAGGTCCTTAGACTCAAAGGAGTGTTTTGATCCCCCGTCAAATCTGTAGTAGATTCAATCGCAAGTTAGATTAAGATCACCATTGCTTGTTAGTTCTTTATTCTTTTTGAGACGAGCACCAACTGGGCACCCATTACAAAGCTTCTCAGAAAACGTCGTTGTTTAAGCCACAAGATCATGAGCTCAATGTACTACTAACTCGTTTTTTAAGCTTGTGTATACGCAACGAGATAGTGTGTAAGGGAAGTAAAGGGAGAAAAGGACTGATGAATCATCCCAAATGGAACTAGAAGTGGAAATGTGAATGCTCAGTTCTTCAGTTTGTTGTCAGCAGGCCAGTAGGGGGCCTGTACTGGGGATCAGCAGGAGGGAGCATGTTCTTCAGGAAAGTGTACAGTAGAACAAGTGATCTCTTCGGCTGGAAAGTAGGGACCAAATGACCAGCTGCCCTTACTGACGCAAAGGTAAAGCCTCCTTGGTATTGCTGAATATAGCCTCCCACCTGCATCCATTGCCATCCCACATAAAAAAGAACCCGAAATTACGTACATCTGAATCGAAAGTATTCTTTTTTTCTGTTCTAAACTTGTTTACCTCACTGTCAGGGGTGTACCAAGGGCGCCACTTTGTCGTGATGGTTAGATTGAGAGCATTGACAGAAAACCGCGTTGCCGTAATTGAGCATACGGAGTCAAAATCACCACTGCAGAACATTTCAGGGGGGAAATGGTTATGCACTTGTGTGCTTGGTCTGGCTATCCTGTGTTCTTTTCATTGTCTATGACAGAAGGCATAAATTCAGTACCTATATATCCATACTTTTAGCCCTTTATTGACCAGCCTTTTGATGATTGGCACCATGGACTCGGGGGCATCGTTCCAGTACAAATCTTCACTGAACCAAACGAAAGAGAGTACACTAGGCATCAGACGGGGCTGAGAATGCAAATAAAGGCTCCCCTCTTATATATATTATATGAGATAAATAAGGCAAATAAAGGCGCATCATCCAAGCGCATTGGGATCGTCGGACGTCGGCACTTACCTGCAGGCTGTCCAATTGGTGTCGACCCGAGCGTGCAGAGCTTGCTTCACCGCGTGGTTGTTAAGGTACGGCTCGATGTAGTGGATGCTGCACGGGTCGTAGCCGGGCAACGACTGACACAGCAGAAATTGCAATCATCGCTTCATCAGCACGTGTGCGCGAACAATGGAGATTCCTTTGGTTTTTTTGTGCCTTTGTAGTGCAGAGATCACACGAGAATGAAGAGGTGTCCGATGGATGTTTCGTACGTGGCAGCTGGCGAAATTGGTGCCGTTGTCAGACTGCAGGCACACCGGCGCGTAGATGTCGTAGTCATCGATGTTCCCTCTCCGGACCGCGAGCGCCGCATCGACGCACGGCCAGTCGTCGGAGGGGGTGAAGGTGCAGTTGCCGAGGATCGCCGCCCACTCCTCGTCGGACGCCACGCCGTGGCTCCACAGGAACTCGAGTTCCCCCTTATCGTTCATGTAGTCGTCAAGCAACGGGTTGCCGAAGTAGTTAATCAAGCCACGTGACATGAGGTCATCAGTTGAGATCGAGGGAGACATGCAGTGAACGTACGTGAACGGCAAGCAGACGACGACGAAGGCACGCGTGCGTGCGGTTAACTAGCTAGCTATGCATGCATACTCACGAAGATGCCTTGGAGGTTGATGCGAGTCAGCAGGCCCGGGAAGCGGTTCATGTGCATGATGACGGTGGCGAGCTCCGGGACGTAGTGGCCGCTGTAGCTCTCGCCGGTGATGTAGAAGTCGCGGCCCTTGTACTCGGGGAACCTCTCCAGCCATCAGGAACACGTACGTGTCCTCGGCGGTCCTCTGGTCGCCTGTGTCGTAATCACTGGCGTTCCTCGAGAAGGAGAACCCGACGCCCGCCGGCGACTCCAGGAAGATCACGTTTGCCACTGCAAGCACTCTAATAAGTCACACTGCCAAATTCTACCGTGATCTATGCTACGTACGTGCGCCGGCGACACAGCCAATTCAACAACAAGCTCGCTTCACGTACGGTTGTTCCAGGAGTGCTTGTTCCTTCTCAGCGTCTTGCCGTCGGGGTTGACACGGAAGGGACCCAGCTCCTTCATGGCCCCGAATCCCAGAGACGAGCATCCTGGCCCTGCACAAATACGCACGTCGTCCAGGAAACGGCCGGTGAGACAACTCGTCGTCCAGGACGACGACAACTATGCTGCTGACCCGGCCGGCCGTGTTTAGTTAATTACCTCCGTTGAGCCGTAGGATCAGCGGCTTAGATGCGGCGTCGTAGGGGGACTCGACGAAGTAGTAGAGCAGCTCGCGGCCGTGTGCTCCTCGTTCACCGTCACGTACCCGGATTACTGCCGGAAGTTGACCCGCGGTGGCTGGCCCGGCAGCCCCAGGACCCTGTCGGCTTCCTTGCTGCCGCTTGCCGGGCCTTGCAACGGTTGGGCAGGTGGGCGAAGGCGTTGGGGTCGGCCCATGGGTCGGTTTCTTCGGCCTCGTTCACCCTGCTGGCCCTCTTCGTCAGCATTTTCAAGGCCCTGGATGACATGAATTTTCTGAGCTGAGCCTCCTGCGACACATCGGTGACGCCGGCGAGTGATGTGCCCAGGAGAATGGTGAGCGAGAGGAGGAAGAAGGTGGTCGTCCTCCTCATCTTTGCAGAATGAGAAATGCCGTGAGGTGTTGTGTTGGTGTTGGCGGTCTTGATGTGGTTTTTATAGGTGTATCCAGAATTAATTAGATGGGAAAAGAAGAACCAAAAGCTGAGATTACTGACGCATACGTACAAACGACTCGGATTCTCCAAAGGTACCAGGTCAGGAATCTCCAAGAGAAGTTTTTATTAAGTAGCTATTATCCAAGGTTGATTCGAATTTACCCATCGCCACAAGTAACTAGGCGTAAATTGCGATCTTACTTGTTGCACTGTTACAGTCAGGCTAGCCGTCGCATGAAAATTTAAGATTTGCATATATAGCACAAGGCAAAATCTCTCAGAATCCACGTCCAAGCTACATCATGTCATCATCCATGGGATTTTGCATTTTTGCGTGAGTGCTTTTGAAAATTCTGGACGCTAGCTTACAAAAAAACACTTCATCATGCTTCGTTCGGTCCTTTCCGTTAAAATAATTTTCGCCCTAGATTACGTAAAGTCATCAAGCTATTTGTAACTTTGGCCTGATAATACTTTAGGAATGCCAGAAATGACATCAGTACATATATTTTACATCAGAGAATTTTTTTTAATAGTTCCATTTGGTCGTGTTAAATTTCTATAGCAGAATGTAAATAAATAATATATTCAAGTTTTTTTTAACATAAATTTAAATAGAGGAGCGTAAGGTAATATAGCTCCGCATTACTTTTAACAGAACCGTTAACGACCTAAGTTTATTACTAGCATTTTCACAACTAATGTATATGTTCTATCAATGATGTTGGTCATTGACATGGTCTATACCAAAGTTATAAAATTTAATGTGTTCTACAACTTTATAGTTGGCAAAATTTAAATTTGAAATTGTTTAGAGTAAAAAATTATGTGCTTTAAGTTCTTAGATTCTGAAATTAAAATTTTCCAAATGATCTTATATGTTCACATGATGAATGCCAAAGTTATAGTGCTCGACATGATCTACAAGTTTGTAGTTGATAATTTTTTTTATTTTAAGTTGTTTAAAGTCTAAAAAATTCATTTAAAGTTATTATATTTTGAGATTTAATTTTTGGAAATTTTTAAACTAACTCGAATAGAGACTAAAGAGGGCTTCACAAGATTTAAAACTTCATAATTGGAATTTTTTAATTGAGATTTATTTAATGGCTAAAAACTCAAAATAAGATTACAAATGAGTGTGTTCTGCAATGGTACAGAGGTGTTGTGCAAGCTAAAGGAGTGGCCACCTCTGTAAATGGCCCATTAACAGAAAGAGCTCTTTTACAATGGTTGGAAAAGTACCTTGGTACCTCTAGGTACTTTCATCTTTTTTTTATTTTCTAATTAATTAATTGAGAAATATATTATAGATGGTATTTTAGTAATTGAGGTTGTGACCTTATAAAACTAGACGTAACCCTCTCAGTCCCTCTGTGACATGTTCCACTCGGCCGATACGAGCTGCCGGCCTGCCACCATGAAGTCTCGATAGGGTGCTGCCAACCCAGCCGCCGGCGCCACTAGGCCCTAGATGCCACTGCAGCCCGACGTTGCTCAGTTGCACTTCTCCATCGACCGCGCACAGCAGAGCTCGGGCATCCTGTGTGTTAGGGTAGGGCCATATCATCATGCTCCTGCTGCAGGGTCCGGTCTTCCTCGCTATTACGATTCGGGATAGCTGAATGGAGTTTGGGAGGGAAACGTAGCAAGAATTTGAGGAAGAACAGATGGAACACAGCTAGATTCTGTGGGTAAGGAGGTTTGGGATTCAATTATGAATTCTGTTCTTCGTTGAGTTCGTTACAGAGACGGGCGTCGCTTATATTCTGGGCTGGTTTAGATGCAAATTTTTTTTTGCAAAAACAGCACTGTAGCTTTTTCGATGTTATTTGGCAAATATTGTCTAATCATGGTCTAATTAGGCTTAAAAGATCCGTCTCGTCCATTTCGTCTAAACTGTGTAATTAGTTTTATTTTTTATCTATATTTAATGCTCAATGCATGCGTCCAAAGATTCGATGTGACGGGGAATCTACTGTTCTTTTGCAAAAAAATTTTTTGATCTAAACTAGGCCTTTGTGGCCGCACCGGCGCGCGCGCACATGACGCCAAGCCTTACACGCCCGGCCCAATACACCTATGGCCCATGGCTCACTATACATTAGACGGCCCATGGCCTAGCAGTCCTAACATTCCTCCCTGCTTAAGCAAAAGCTTGTCCTCAAGCTTTATCTGCCTCGCACACTTCAAGAGTCTGGAGGTTGCTAGAGATCAGCGAAGCATCCTCCGAGGTGGCTAGTTCTGATGGAAACCCATCCCATTGAATGAGCAAATTGTGGAATGACCTTGGCACCGCGTAGAATGGATCGGCGCTCCAGAACTTGCTGTGGTTGACATGCCTGTGTAGGTTCAGAACAAACAGTAGACAAGTCATCACTTACAGACGTCGCCGGAGGTATATGCATCTTGAGCTGCGACACACGGATGATGGGGTGGATTTTAGCTCCTGCGGGTAAGTCCAGTTTGTAGGCCACTTGCCCCACTCATTGAAGTATCTTGAATGGTCCATAGAACCTGAATGATAATTTAAGATTTGATCTCCTTGCCACCGTTGACTGAACAAATGGCTGCAGCTTGAGAAAGACTGAATCTCCCACTTTGAATTCCTGCTCGGTTCTGTGTTTGTCAGCTTGAGATTTCATCCGCTGTTGTGCTCGAAATAGTTGTTGCTTCACCAGCTGAGACAGAAGTTCCCGGTCAGTGAGCCACTGTTCCAAATCCGGCACACTGCAAAGCTGAAGGTTTGCGATGCCCAATTGCCTTGGTGTATAGCCATACAGAACCTCAAAAGGTGACTTGCCCAGTGCTGAATGTACGGAAGTATTATACCAAAACTCAGTCACCAAAATCCACTTACTCTACTGTCGAGGACAGGAGTGCACTATACAATGAAGGAATCCTTCGACACATTGATTCAGACGCTCGATCTGTCCATCCATTTATGGATGACAGGAGGAGCTCATCATTAGTTTGGTATCTGACAGCCTAAACAGTTGTTGCCAAACTGCACTTGTGAACACAGGATCTCTATCTGAGATTATTGTCTTAGGCAGACCATGGAGCTTGTACACATTGTTCATGAAGATCTGAGCAATATGCAAGGCAGTATAGGGGTGCTTGATTGGTATGAAATGCCCATACTTTGTAAACTTATCAATGACCACAAGCAAGGCATTATAATGATCAGATTGGGGCAATCCTTCCACAAAGTCAAGACTGACAATCTCCTAGGCTTGTTGTGGTACTGGTAATGGCTGTAGGAGCCCTGGAGTTTTGATCCTTTCAGTTTTTGCCTGCTGACAGATTTGACACTGCCTCACAAACTCCTGAACTGTTTGTTTCATACTTGGCCAAGCAAAGAGTTGCTTCACTCTTGCATAAGTAGCACTGATCCCTGAGTGGCCTCCCACACCACTGTCATGTAGAGCAATCAACACATGATTTTGAGCAGTGCTATTGTTTCCAATCCAAACCCTGCCTTTATACCTCAGGACTCCATTCTGCAGTGTATAGTCAGGGTGACTATCAGGAGCAATAGCTAACTCACTGATCAACTGTTTAGCTTGGTCATCATCTTCATATCCTTTCTTAAGCTTCTGCACCTAGGTGGGAATGCATTCAGAGATAGCATGTACCTCCTGATTGTTGGTATTTATTAACTTGACACTTGTTTTGGACAGTCACATATTAATCACCTATATCTCTAGCTTTATTATACTAGGTTGTCATCCCCGATGTTGGAAGCTAAAAGTGTTTAATGGCCTTTCTATCATTTCATGTGACTAAAATAATTATAAAGATGTATATGACAAAGTAAATGTATTCGCAAGCGCACAGATGAATATACCATTGTAGCATTTTACCTAAAGTATTACCAGGTTGTCGATTTATATTTATACCACTAGGAAGGGAAGGATAAAGGAATATATCACTTGTATATATAAATGATGGAGTCAACTATACTCAATCTATCTACTCATAACAAGGGTAAGTCACAAGATAAAATAATAATGATAAGCATATGATAAGTCATAAATAGTAATCAACCTTAGAACATTTCCAATCTAAGCATTAGCATGGATTAGGTAGGTATAGAGAAATATTCCTAAGTTATTCTTAACTACATGTCAATGTATACCATGATTAGTGCAATTATGTCTAGCAATCATAGCAAGGCATTATATCTACACATAAGGGACATTACTAATAAGGTAGTTTATGAACATAGCATAAAATCTACCTTGACAACTGGGTCTAACTTGGCCTATATTCGAGAGGAGTGGACTACAAAGGACTCAATGAAAGTGTCACATTTGCATTCTAATGCTACTTTGCGATCTACCGCTAAGCTTGGAATATAGGGTGTTTCCGCGGGTAAACAACGTCTAAGCACCATGCTTACACAATGTCGACCACCCACCCATGATATCAAAGGGCGAGAGCTTTACGATCCTATGTTTAAATATAAAGACAATCTAACTATGCTAGACATATAATCAAAGTATATAAAGAACAATATAATTGCAAATATAATAATATAGAGCAAAGTCATATCAATTGTATCTAGCAGAATATAAACAGAAAGATACAAAAGAGAGGTTACAAGGGCTTTACCAAGCCGCGCTCGTAGACAGATCTAGAATCCAAGACGAAGCTTGCCTCCCTCTAGATCTAGCCTATGTAGCTATGCTATAGATAATGGTGGAGCTCTAAGGAGACTAGGGTTGCTGGCTCTGATGACTTGATCAGGCTTGAGACTTATGAATTGAATTAGATGCTAGGGGGTGAAGGCTCTGTTTATATAGCCCCATAGAATGCACCAGAGCCCTCTGATCAAACCGACTTGAAACAACGACGTAGATGCAAACCCTAAGGCGATGGAGAGCTGACGTAAGAAGGGGGAGGCTGACCCGTGGGTCCCACGGTCGGCCGACTGGGCCCATGGGTGGCCTCCCACCCCCTCTGCCAGGTGGGTCCCGCCTTCTTCCACGCGTCTTCTCGTGTCTTCTAGAGTCTTCCTAAGTCGGTGCCGCAGATAAATATCAATTTTAATCTGACGTGTGGGTCCATCCTTGCGTATTTCCTGATAACCCCTTGTAAAAACATAGTTTCACCAAAACTTGTGGAATTCTGTCAGTGTAAACCCTATGTTTACGTTTGGTATTGAATTATGTCCATTTCTATGCTTGGTTGATGGTATATTTTAGTAGTTATTGACCATCAACAGCGAGCGGGGAAGGAACCGTCAAGATGTGTGATTTGCGCGGACACCGACGCGGGTCACGAGCGACGGTGCGGCGAAGATGACGGGTCGTGAAAAACGAGGCGGTTTACATTTACTTGCACATTTCATACTCATCTATAAAAGGCCAGTCTTGATGGGACTTTCATTTTCATTAAATAGGCACGATTATCAACTATATATGAGTCATGAAAGTATGGAATGAACATTCAATAATAAAGTTGTTTGAATTTGTTTGCTTACCCCAGACCATTTGATATGGCCGCTTAGACCGATCACCGTTAGATACGATGGAAACCATTATCATCTGATCTAATTGCACGCATAATTGTTTATAAAACTGAAATGTTGATAGATGGGGTGTGACGAGTTTAGAAAGGAATCATATTTGCTACCCTGCCCATTGGATTTTCCATACGATTGCACCGAGCGAGAGCAGGAGCTAAGGCGAGGCCACGTCTCCCACGATCTTAGTAGAGCACGCTTATCCCGGAACGGCGTTGGAAGTTGGACGGAGATAATTGACTGCACCACGCGGCTCGTTGCGAGTTCCCACGCTTCGCAAAGGGTATTTCAAGATCTCATGCTGTAGCCCCTGCTCGGCTGCCTCCCCTGCCTCCTCCTCAATCAACGAACATCGATCGCGTCGCTCCACCTCTCTAGCCCTCTGGCTCACCGCCGTCCACATGCCGTAGCTCTATCCACAACCCTCATGGCGGCGAGGTGACACCCGATGTCACCGTTGTTGGTGCTCCCTACAGATCTGGCCATTGAGATTGCTGGCCACCTCGCTGCAACCTTGGAGTGGCCCATGGACAACCTCCGCAGCCTACGGGTGACCTGCTCGTTCATGCGCCGCATCTGCGGTGACCCCGTCGTCGGTTTTCATGTGGCAAGGGACCGGTGCAGACGCAAGGCGATATTGTGGAATTATCTCGACAACTACGCCCTCCTTGCTAGCCTCACCTAACTCGGTAACCCAGAGGCTTGCTTCTTCACTAGGATACCAATGGTATTCACGGATAACCACAGCCCCCGACCATGCCTCGACGATCTCTCCCACACAGCTAATGGCGGGCACAATGTGGTAGCCTATCTGGTCGCCATATTGCTCTATAGGTGCAATGATGATGCTGGAGATGATGACACTGCATGGAGGTACATAAGATGGGTCGAAGGCGAGGAAGAATCACGAGCGGTGGTGGCGGGCGGCGGCGGTGGACCAACGTGTAGGTGGCTATGCAACAAGGGGTGGTGTTGTGCCGCCAAGCGGTCGTCGAGGTGATCATCCAAATGATGTGGGGAAAGATAACGCTGTCGTCGGCTCAGGTGCGCGGCGATCTTTTGTGTGCTGGCGGTGTCTGCGGCCGTGTAGACGGATGGGAAGGAAGGTCTGTGTTTTGTAGCGAGGACTATAGGCTTTCCCGAGAATTTGAGTTGTTCTCATGGGAAGTGGGAATAAGAAACTATATATAGTTAGCTATTAATTTTCTGTTGCTTTTGCTTTTCTATTATTTTTCAATATTATTTGTAGTGCCCGGTAACTTAAGACGAATTAATAATAGACTATATGTACAAAGTTTTCTCTGTGTTGCTTTGCCAGCCATGTGTCTGACCTGCCACTGCACTAACGATCGCCGTTTGATCTAATAGCACATGTGTTCACCATTTGATACGGATGTTTACCTAGACCGATCACTGTTACATACTACGGAAACCAGTGTCATCTGATTTATTGCGCACATGTAAACCATCACTCGTTCTATCCGATTGTAATACTCCCTCCGTCCACGAATAGAAGTCGTAAGTGTTTTTTTCTCCTGTCCCGTAATATAGGGCAGCCAAGTCTTTATGCGCATGCAATATTTATTATGCGGGCCAATTTTAGAATAAGTATGAAATAAAATAGAACTGAGTCAAAATCTTTCATTAACATCTTATACCCTATGTACAATCAACGGGTCCAAGAAAAGCGGTAGCCACGCGGGCACATGCACACCGTATGACATGGCCAGGCCACAAACTGAAATGTGCACCATATGATACGCATCAGAACACTGAGCACATGTATACCATATGATACGCATCAGAACACTGAGCACATGTATACTGTATGATACGCAGATTAACTAAACCATGCGAGAACCAGTGACATGTGATCAAATTGCACGTATAATTGTTCAAAAATGAAATGTTTCAAACTGCATGTATAGTTTTTTTATCCAACTCAAATGTTACCTTCACATTTAGGTACATTTACTTGACGTAGGCGACTTTGTTATAATCGCTTCTCACGTACGCTGGTTCGTCTCCCTCCACAAATAGGGGGAGATCTACATCTGGACCAAGAGCAGGCATGTCTCGATAGCCATTCTCTTCTTCCTCATTTGTATCTTCGACACCGACGATCTTCCTTTTACCTTGAAGCACCACATGCCCACCGCCTCCATCACCTAGGTTTTTTTCCATAGAATATTTGGACTACGGCTTTCCTAAAAATGAAAGGCTCATCCAAGTAGGCAAGATGCTTGAAATCTATGGTACACATACCATACTTGTCCATCATGATGCCCTTTGGTACTCTTATCCACTTGCACCAGAAAAGAGGGACCTTCAGTTCTTCTAATCCATAATCTAGCTCCCATATCTCTTCTATGAATCCATAGTATGTTTGCGAATGATTTTCGCTGTCATAAGCTTCGATTTGGACACCGTTGTTTTGGTTGGTGCTCTTGGCATCTTGTTTTCTCATGTAGAATGTGTACGCATTTATGTCATATCCTTCATACATCAACAATGTCGAGGATGGTCCCATCGTCAAGTGATAAAGCTCCTTTGAATTAGTTTGCTGACCCAAAAATTTCTCCTTTAACCATTGACCAAAGTTTTATCTGTGTTGCTTTGCCAGCCATGTGTCTGACCTACCACTATTTGCAGCTTGGAGTTCTGCCTTGTGCTCCTCGATATAGGGAGAAACTACGCTTGCTTGGCGAAGGACGGCGAAATGAGCTTGCTAGAAAGCATCAACCTCAACACGTACTGACCTTTCCCTAATCATCCTTCTGCCTTATAGCCTTCCCTCATGCCGAGACACAGGAACACCAATTTGATTTAGACCCAAATAGTATGTGCAGAAGTCAATTGCCTCCTCTATCGACCATCCTTCCACCATGCACCCTTCGGGCCTGTACCTGTTCCGGACATACTTCCTCAGGACGCTCATTAACCTCTCAAATGGAAACATCTGATGCAAGAATAGCGGACCAAGTGCTCTTTTTTGCTGAACGAGATGCGATATGAGATGTACAGACATATCAAAAAATATTGGTGGCAAATGCATCTCCAATCTACTCACAGTATGGTGCATGTCTTTCTCTAGCTTGTCAAGTGTAGCCGGATCTATAACCTTGTGTGAGATTATGTTGAAGAATGAGCACAACTTTATGATCGGGTCACACAGCTTCTCCAGTAGGACACCCCTAATTGCAATTGGCAACAGCTGTGTCATGATAACATGGCAATCGTGCGCCTTCATTAAGTGCATGTTGAATTTTAAATCTTTCATGTTCGCTAGCCTCCTGATGTTTGAGCAGTAGCCAGTAGGCACTTTGAGTTCATGGAAGAAACTTAAGAGCTTCTTTTTCTCCTCTGTTTCCAAGGTCCATGAGGCTACTGGAAGTTTTTGTGTCCCATCAGGTTGAAGTTCAGGATGTAGCTCTAGCCTGACTTTTAATTCTTTCAAGTCCAAACGAGTGTTAAGTGAATCTTTCCCCTTGCCCTTTTCCTCCATTAAGGTGCCGAGCAGGCTTTCAGTCATGTTTTCAGTGATGTGCATCCCACCAAGTGCGTGGTGAATATCCAAGAATCGCCAATAAGGCAGATCCCTAGAATATTGATTTCTTTTTGAACATAGAGGAACTCGGTGCCTGTTTGCTTCATTTGCCCTTTCCAAGGACGACTTTCAGTTTGTTCACTTTTGTTAAGATATCCTTCGCAGTTAGATTCCGAGGAGCCGGGCTATCGTAGTTTTGCCATAAAAGGATTTCTTGTTCTTGCAGTACGAATGCTCCATGCTTAGGAACCGACGATGACCCATGTACACCATCTGCTTATTGTTCTTCATCCATTTAGCATCCGTGTCATCCATGCAAACCACACATCCTTTGTATCCTTTTGTAACTTGTCTAGACAAGTAACCAAGGCCTGGTAGGTCACTGATTGTTACGAACAACAATGCTTTCAAATAAAAGTGTTCTTTCTTGTACTCGTCCCACACCTTGACCTTTGATGTCCACATTTTCATTAGCTCGCCCACCACTGGTTGTAGGTAGACATCAATATTATTGCCAGGTTGGTGTGGCCCTTGGATCACTAACAACATCATAATGTAGGTGTGCTTCATACACAACCAAGGCGGAAGGTTGTATATGCACAGAGTCATGGGCCAAGTGCTATGATTGGTGCTGACCATGTTGAAAGGATTCATCCCATTAGTACTCAAGCCGAACCTTACTTCCTTATTTCCCTTTTAAATGTCTTGTATCTAGAGTTAATAGCCCTCCACTGTGATCCATCGGCTGGGTGTCTGAGCTTTCCATCATTCACGCGCTTTTCAGCTTGCCACCTCATCCGCTCTACTATTTTTTCATTCGCAAATAATCTCTTCAGGAATGGAATTATAGGGAAATACCACATAACCTTCTTGGGTGGTCTTTTGTTCCAGTCAATGATTGTCATCACCTCAGGATAGTTCTTAGACTTGTAGCGTGAGAGTTCGCACACCGGACACTATTCCAACTCTGCATATTTGCCGCGGAACAATATGCAATCATTATAGCACACATGAATCTTTTGTACTTCCAGCCCCAATGGACAGATCATTTGCTTCGCCTGATATGTGTTCTCTGGCAACTCATTTGGCCATGGAAGCATCTTGCTCTTCAAATGAGTTAGCAAATCATCGAATCCTTTGTCCGGTAGACCATTCCTTGATTTCATCTCAAGTATCAAAAGGTTAGCTTCTAACTTGGTCATAGAAGAACCATTGAACAGTGATGTTTTTGCATCCTTTCTCATTTGCTCCAACTTCTTCAAATTTCTTGCATTAAGGAACTCTGGCTTCCCATCACGTATCATCTTGTCTAGAGCATCAAGCACTTCAGTATCCAGTAAAGTGTCACGGCCTGTTTTATTGATGGTTTCCTGCACGGTTTCACTCACTGGTTCTGGACGGTTTCCTAAACGGTTTCACCGATTGTTTCATGGATGGTTTGCTGCAAGGTTTCATTCGCTGCAGTCTTTGGCAAGGGTCCTTGGATGGTTTCCTCAGGTAAGTTGTCACCCTCCACACTATGCATGTTCCAAACCTTATAGTTTTTCATGAAACCTCTACTTAGCAGATGATATCATATCTGCTCTACATCGCGGATCCTAAATGCCTTCTCATTCTTGCAATCAACACATGGGTAGTGTATGTATCCTTTACTACTCGGAACATTACTTCCTACATATGCCTTGGCGGCTTTCACAAAAGAATCAATGCCTTCCACGAATGTGGCAGTCATAGTTTCCATGTACATCCATCCACGATCCATCTATGAAAAACACAACTTTAGTGACATAGGTCAACTATAGTCATTCAATTTAATACAAGCAAACTGGAGGATACAAACTGACCGTACCGCAGGGTAATTTGGTGTGCACACAACAATCAACAATCGAAAGAAATCAATAAGCACTCCCTGAGGAAGAAGGATGATTTTCGGTCACAATTTAACAACAGGGGCCGTATTCACAAAAGAGTCAATGCCTTCCACGAACGGGCCAGCAAGTACATCCATACACACAATCCATCTATGATTAACACAATGCAACTTTACTGATCGACATAGTTGAACTAACTAATGTGTCATTCAATTTAATACAATCAAAGCTATAGGATACATACTGACTGTAGGGTAATTTGGTGCGCGCGCGACAATCAAGAATCAGAGAAGCTGCCTCCGAAATCAAGAAGCACTCTAAAACGAAGAAGGATGATTTTAGGTCACAATTTGACCACATGACCCAAACTAAGGTAGCTACATAAAAAAGGGTTGTTAATTACATACCACCCAATATAGAACATCCTTAAAAAATCAGCAGCCTTCACTAGCTTGGTGGTCGCCAAAAATGGTGGGGGGAGCCGTGGCTGAAGAAAAGTTAACCGAGTGAAGAAGAAGAGGGAAATGGGGTTTTCATTGCTCTTGCAGCCCTTTATCACCGCCGGGTTAATTGGATAGCCGGTGGTGATTCTAAGTTTTTTCGCCAGATCATAGATTATGGTATTCAGTGTCCAAACAAAATAGCGTTAAAACTTTCTTATCACCGCCGGCCGGAAAGGGCGGGAAGATGTCTTCAATTATTGCGATTTCCACTGCCGGACCATACGAGGAACCGACGGTGCTACATAAGTGTCACCGCCGGATCTTACGGTATAGGGCCCATCAATCTTGGCACCACTGGTGAAAACTTGTTATCTTTGACGCCTTCTTTGCACGTCGCGCATCGGATCAACGACTGGCGGTGGTAAGCATTGCACAGCTGATTCGGCGTACGATACGGTGGCGAAGCCCGGCATCTTGTTCATCGCCGGATCATACACCGAGCCGGTGGCGAAAGCGTTCATCACCGCTGGTTATTCGGCTAGGAGAGGCCCTATAGGTCATAAGCCAGCGGTGATACGTATCACCGCCGGTTATCTCAAAACCATTGGTGAAGGTCCCGGTGGTGAATTGACTTTCTGTAGTAGTGGATAGTGGGCCAACCATCAGATATCTAGTCGATATGGGGCTAATAGTATGGATTTATAGGTACTGTGACTAACTTTCTACCTTCCATCATGCACAGTGAGATTTGAACAGATTGTTTCACAAAGTTTCAGATTTTGCACAACACGTATGGACAAATAGTTTCACATAGATTTGAACAAAGCTTTGCGCCTTTCCCCCTTTGAATCTTTTTTGCAGTGGTGATTTTGATTCCATATGCTCACTTACTGCAACACGGTATTCTGTCAAGGATCTCAATCTAGCTGTCACCAAAAAGTGGGGCCCTTGGTACACCCCTAACGGTGAGGTAAACCATTGATCTTCACACACAAAGATAGTGTATAGATACATACATGTTCATCAGATTTGTATGCAGTTTCAAAGATTTTGATTTGGGACAGGGTGATGGATGCAGGTTGGAGGCTATGTTCAGCAGTACCAAGGAGGCTTCAAGCTGGCGTCAGTGAGGGCTGCTGGTCATATGGCCCTACATTCCAGCCAGAGAGATCACTTGTTCTACTCAAAGCTTTTTTGAATAACATGCTCCCACCGGCTGACATCGCCACAAACTGAAGAACTAAAGCCTTCACATTTTCCACTTTGTAAACAAGGCATGGTCAAAGTCT
The DNA here is from genome assembly GCA_038087645.1 of Saccharum hybrid cultivar R570. Lineage (NCBI taxonomy): Eukaryota > Viridiplantae > Streptophyta > Magnoliopsida > Poales > Poaceae > Saccharum > Saccharum hybrid cultivar. Next base: position 2,147,427 of record JAQSUU010000324.1, read on the forward strand.
ACAATGTCTAGTTCTACATTTCAACACTAGTATGTGTTCTGAGAAGCACTATAAAACGCTGCCTAAAATTGTGTGATGTCATTGTTACTACACTTAATGTAGAAATGAAGTGTCTTCTCCTGGCTTGTTTTTTCTCGAGCATGCCTGGAGGCGAATAACTTTTCACATAATTGCATTAAAGTAAGGAAAAAAGGCCGGGTCTGATTACTAGGCACTAGGGAAAAGGACATGACAAAACATAGCACTAGTAAGATTTTATCCCAATGATTAGGCACACATATAATTTTCCTACACATGGCTTTTTGTTCAAAAGGGTTGCTCTCAGTTATCAAAAAAGGACAAAATTAATAGAGTAAAATGCATCATGGGTTTTTAAACTTTCCCCGCATTCTAATCTGGATCCATAAACTCTCAAATTGATCATTTGAGTTCTTTAACTTTAAATGGTTCATTCTAAGTTCACTCTAGGTCCTATCATGGATCTGAATTTATATTTTGAATGAACAACTTGAAAAGTAAAAGCACCTAGCTAGATGATCAATTTAAGAGTTTATGAACCCTAATAAGAAAACAGAAAAGTTTAGAGATACACATTGCATTTCACTTAACTTAAAACCTTGTAAAACACGCCAAATATGATGTGAACCGATCCTTCTCCCATTAAAGTTACATATTACATTTACAATTAGCATGTTCCCAAAAAAATCAGCATACATGTGTGTCAAATTATACTCCATATCACAAGCTTTTGTCAATCAACAATGGTGCTGTTTTGATTATTGATACAATCCCAATGTTTTTTTAATTAAAAAATTCTATAAATTCTGAGAACTTACTACAAATAAAGTAACAAGACTATAACAATACTTATAAATTTTCCATAATAAACCTATTTACATCATTTTAAATGGCAAGTAAAAAATCATTAAAAATTAGACCAAAATTGAAAGTATGTACTCACTTTGTCCTAAAATATTAGGTACCATAGAAATTCTAGGTCGAATTCTAGGGTAAAACAAATGACCTATGTAGCCCTCCCTTAACAATAAAGAGATCTTGTTCTTATCATATTTTGAGTCTAGTGGTAGACACTAATGATAAGTGTTGATACGATTAGTGCTTTGGGAACTTAATTCACCAAGAATAACATATAATCTGGGATACTTATTGAATGTTTGAATATCTTATATTTCGGAGCGGAGGCAGTAGTAGTTGGATCGTGATAGCATAATTCTTGGCCACAAGGGTATTATTGGGTTCTTGCTATGTGCCATACGCTGAAAGAATCATACGAAGGTGGTTTGGCTCGCCCTAGAAGCGTAAAGCGTTCCAAATTTGCACTATGTTTTAAGAAATTCTAAAATATAGATAGTGTCCTCTAGCCAAAAAAGATATCTCAATTATTGAATAAATTTAGAAACTCAACTAGCGTTGGAGAACGTTCGAGGAAGATGAACATACCAAGCTGCAAGTACAAGATCAGAAACCGCTGCCCCCAGTTTGATAGCACCTGCAAGGAACCGGCTATTTCTGTGTTAGCTTTACTTTCCCTACTGAGTTTTCATGTAAAAAAGGTGTAATTTCCATTTTCATTCCTCAACTATAACACAATGTTCAATTTTGTCTCTACTAAAATAGTATTTATGTCTTAAAATTTGCTTTTAGGCTCAATTTCATTCTCAAATTATTGAAGTGGTCGTTGCAGTTCTCAAACTTTACTTTAGCTCGGTCTTCTCCATGAACTATGAAGTGATCATTTTAGTTCTCAGACTTTTTTTTAGCTCGTCCTACATGGCACTCCACGTTTTCAGGCCTCATCACCCCGAACAATGCTCATCATTCTTCATGACACAGCACATTTACTTTTCTTCATCTCCTCTAACATGTCAAACATGTCAATCTTTTGTCAAATGATTTCTGTTAGAGAAATTTTACAATGGTTGGAAAAAAACATGAGCCATCTATTGGGCAAGATCGAACGGTAAAAAAAAAAAGAAGGTACTCTACTGAAAGTACTTGGATGTACCAAATTGGTAGGGATAGTACAAAATTAGGTGGGGCTATCACCAAAATACGTGGAACAAAATCTGTTTTTCATTTTTGTATTTTATTTTCAAATAAGGGTAAATCAGTCATTCTAGGTTACGACTACCATTCATCTCGTATGCTGCACCTACACCGCCTGGCTCCTCTGCCCTTTGCACACGTCGCCGATCCTCTTGCTCCAGGTGACTATAGGTAATAAGCACACATCATTGTTTAGGATTCTTAGGAGAAAAATTGGTCATACGTTTGCATTTTCTTTGTGCAGTCTTTTGGGATTTATCGTAACCAATCAACATCATTGTGTAGGCATTTGATGAAAAAATTGTTCATTTGTTAATCCAACATTATGTTACTGCAGGGAGCATGGATGCAAACATCCTTTACCAACATGTTCAACCCGACATTGACTTGATGCAAGCATGTGAGGCCATGGACAGAAAGATCGCTCAAGAGTGAGAGGAGCGAGTGTTAGGACTGCTAGGCCATGGGCCGTCTGATGTATAATGAGCCTTGGGCCGTAGGTGTATTGGGCCGGGCGTGTAAGGCTTGGCGTCGTGTGTGTGTGTGTGTCGGTGCGGCCGCAGAGTATAAACGGTGGCCGCCTCTGTAACGAACTCAACGAAGAACAGAATTCATAACTGAATCCCAAACCTCCTTACCCACTGAATCTAGCTGTGTTCCATCTGTTCTTCCTCAAATTCTTGCTATGTTTCCCTCTCAAACTCCATTCAGTTATCCCGAATCATAACATTTGGTAATCGGAACAGATTGGTTTGGGGAAATTTTTTTTCCAAATCCCTGACGCCGAAGAAGTGTAATCCTCCGAACTACCAGCTCGAGATGGTGGCGTCGGTGGATGAGTTGAAGACGATGATGTAGGAGATGGCGAAGCAGTTCACCGGCTTCCAGGACATGATGGCCACGTCCCTGGACAAGCTTCTCTCAAGGCCTGGCGTACCACCGCTGAGGAGTCGATGGGGACTCTGCTGCAGCAGGCCACGGAGACAATGGCGCGGATCGACGAGACGGCGGCGCGTATCTAGCATTTGGAGTTCGTCATCTGCCTCCGCCGCCTCCCCCACCTCCAGTCCATTGGCAGTTCCGCGACCCGCCTCCACCACCACATCCACATGCGGCGGGGATCAATCTCAACATCGCGCCCGGTGCTTCATCCAGTACGACGCCACCGTGTGTTGAATTGCCCATGGGGCACGGTGTGGGCAGAAGCCTCCTCTGAGCGCTTCCGCCTCGCAACACCAATGGTACACCCTGATTCATGACTTGCTGATCCATTCCTCTGATGAATCCTCGCATTGTTCCCCTCCGTTTCCTAAGATGGATTTTCCCAAATTTGATGGATCTGACCGGCGTCTCTGGCGTGAACAATGCGAGCTGTATTTCAACATCTACATCGTCGAAGAGACGATGAAGACATGGTTCGCCGTGCTCAATTTCAAGCGGGCCACGGCAGCCTGGCTTCAGACCGTGCAGCGGCGAGGATGGATTGTTGAATGGGAGAAGCTTGCATAGATGGTGCTCGCCAAGTTTAATAAGGACCACTATCAAGTTCTGTTGAGGCAATTGGATGCTCTGAAGTAAACCTCCTCTGTGCTTGTGTACCAAACTGAGTTTGAGAAGCTGGTCCATGGGATTCTGCTGTACAATCCAGTGATTGATGATATTGTCTTTGTCACACAGTTCATCAATGGGCTTTGGGATGATATCAGGTCAGCAATCTTGCTCCATCGACCCTGTGACGTTGATACCGCAAGTGCACTTGCCTTGATTCAGGAACAGGAGACATAGATTGGATGTGTTAAGACCTCTGGGCGGGATTTCACTAGAGGAGCAGCACAGAGAAAGCAAGATAATGTCAAACCTGTTGTTCCAGAACAGAAGTCTAAAGCTGATGACAAATTGGCAAGTCTGAAATCATTCAGGTGAAGGAATGGCTTATGCTTCAAATGTGGAGAAAAATGGAGTCCAGCTCACAAGTGCCCTGCTCATATCTCTCTGCATGTCTTAGAAGAAATACTGGATGCATTGGATATTGTTGAACCCTAAGAAGTGGATGACAGTGAAGAAGAAGTATCTGAAACAACTCAAGAAGTGTTGGTGGTCCAGTCGGTTCCTGCACTCTAGCGCAATAATAGACAAACACTAAAACTATTGGCCCGAATTAGCAAACATCAGGTGCTGATCCTTGTTGATTCAGGTAGTGTGGGTACATTTGTCAGTGAAACTTTGGTCTTTCACCTGAAGCTACCTATTGTACCATGTGATGCTAGCACCTTTAGAGCTACTGATGGAGGTTTGATGTTGTGTGATTAGAGAGTGCCCCAGCTTCAGTGGTTTGTCCAGGGCCATACCTTTGTGTCTAATGCCAGAGTGTTGCCATTGAAGTGCTATGACCTTATCCTTGGAGAGGACTGGCTAGAGGATTATAGTCCATTGTTGATTGATTACAAACTTAAGACTCTACAGTTTTTAGTTGAGGGCAAGATAGTGAAACTTCAAGGAGTGACTGACAACACTAAGGAGTGCAAACCTGTCAGTGCCGATAAGCTTGGAGGGTTATTTAAATATGGAGCTATATCACATGTATTCAGATGATGGTACCTGGTAAGACCTCAGTGCATTCAGTGGATTTTGAGCAGTCACCACTTGAGGCTATAGAACAGTTACCTGACAGTGTGACTGAGCTATTAACAGCATATGATTCTTTGTTTGCTGAACCATCTAGTTTACCTCCACCAAGAAGTGCTGATCACAAAATTCCATTAATACCTGGAGCTCAACCTGTAAAGGTCAGACCATATAGGTATTCTCCTATCCAAAAGACAAAGATTGAAAAGCAATTGAAATATATGCTTACTCAGGGGGTGATCAGACCTAGTACCAGTTCTTTTGCTTCTCCTATGTTGCTGGTTAGGAAGAAGGATGGTACATGAAGATTTTGTATAGACTATAGGCATTTGAATGCCATCACTGTCAAACACAAGCATCCTATGCCAGTAGTGGATGGATTACTGGATGAGTTAGCAGGCTCTAGATGGTTTACCAAGTTGGATTTTAGGTTGGCTATCACCAAATTTGTATGGCTGCTGGGGAGGAATATAAGACTGCATTTAGGACACATTATGAGCTATTTGAGTTTCTTGTGATGCCCTTTGGACTCACCAATGCACCAGCCACCTTTCAGAGTTTCATGAATATTATCTTTGCTGAATTACTAAGGAAAGGGGTGTTGGTATTCATGGATGATATTCTCATATACTCCAAATCCTTGGATGAGCATGTATCACTACTTAAGAAGGTGTTTGAAATACTAAAGCAACACCTGTTCCTGACTAAGAAATATAAATGTTACTTTGCCACCAATACTGTGGAATACTTGGGGCATGTGATATCTGCAGAGGGAGTGGCTACTGATCAGTCCAAGATTCAAGCAGTAAGAGTTTGGCCAACTCCAAAGACAGTTAAGAGTTTGGCCACATTCTTTTTGGGGCTAACTGGTTACTATAAAAATTCATTAGGAACTATGGGCTAATTAGCAGGGCACTCACTGAGCTTCTAAAGAAGAATGCGTAGTTCACTTGGTTAGCATCAGCTGATGAGGCATTTAAAGCACTCAAACAACAATTGATTACAGCTCTTGTCTTGGCAGTGCTAGATTTCTCTAAACAGTTTGTGGTGGAAACAGATGCCAGTGACCAGAGCATTGGAGTAGTCCTCATGCAAGATCAACACCTAGTGGCCTACTTTAGTAAAGCTTTGGAGCCAAGAAACCAAGCACTGTTAGTGTATGAGAAGGAATGTATGGCCATATTGCTTGCCATTGAAAATGGAGATCATATCTCCAACATCAGCCTTCCATCATTAAGACAGATCATAGGAGTTTGTAGCAGCTTATAGAGCAAAGATTGGCAACCAAACTACAACAAAAATCAATGCTTAAACTGATGGACTTACAATACACCATTCAGTATAAGAAGGGAATCACTAATGTTGCTACCGATGCTCTGTCTAGAAAGCAACATGATCAGTGTTGACAGCCAATAACTACTAAAATATACCATCAACCAAGCATAGAAATAGACATAATTTAATACCAAACGTAGAGATAGGGTTTACACTGACAGAATTCCATAGGTTTTGGTGAAACTATGTTTCTGCAGGGGGTTATCAGAAAATACGCAAGGATGGACCCACACGTCGGATTAAAATTAATATTTATCTATGGCACTGACTTAGGAAGACTCTAGAAGACACGAGAAGACACGTGGAAGAAGGCGGGACTCACCTGGCAAAGGGGACGGGCGGCCGCCCATGGGCCCGGTCGGCCGACCGTGGGACCCATGGGTCAGCCTTCCCCTTCTTACGTCGGTTCTCCACCGCCTTAGGGTTTGCATCTACGCTGCTGTTTCAAGTCGGTTTGATCAGAGGGCTTCGGTGCATTCTATGGGGCTATATAAGCAAAGCCTCCACCCCCTGACATCTAATTCAATTCATAAGTCTCAAGCTTGATCAAGTCATCGGAGCCAGCAACCCTAGTCTCCTTAGAGCTCCACCATTATCTATAGCATAGCTACATAGGCTAGATCTAGAGGGAGGCAAGCTTCGTCTTGGATTCCGGATCTGTCTACGAGCACGGCTTGGTAAAGCCCTTGTAACATCTCTTTTGTATCTTTCTGTTTATATTCTGCTAGATACAATTGATATGACTTTGCTCTATATTATTATATTTGCAATTATATTGTTCTTTATATACTTTGATTATATGTCTAGCATAGTTAGATTGTCTTTATATTTAAACATAGGATCACAAAGCTCTTGCCCTTTGATATCATGGGTGGGTGGTCGACATTGTGTAAGCATGGTGCTTAGACGTTGTTTACCCGTGGAAACACCCTATATTCAAGGCTTAGCGGTAGATCACGAAGTAGCATTAGAATGCAAATGTGACACTTTCATTGAGTCCTTTGTAGTCCACTCCTCTTGAATATAGGCCAAGTTAGACCCGGTTGCCAAGGTAGATTTTATGCTATGTTCATAAACTACCTTATTAGTAATGTCCCTTATGTGTAGATATAATGCCTTCTTGCTATGATTGCTAGACATAATTTCACTAATCATGGTATACATTGACATGTAGTTAAGAATAACTTAGGAATATTTCTCTATACCTACCTAATCCATGCTAACGCTTAGATTGGAAATGTTCTAAGGTTGATTACTATTTATGACTTATCATATGCTTATCATTATTATTTTATCTTGTGACTTACCCTGTTATGAGTAGATAGATTGAGTATAGTTGACTCTCTCCATCATTTATATATACAAGTGATATATTCATTTATCCTTCCCTTCCTAGTGGTATAAATATAAATCGACAACCTGGTAATACTCTAGGTAAAATGCTACAATGGTATATTCATCTGTGCGCTTGCGGATACATTTACTTTCTCATATACATCTTTATAATTATTTTAGTCACATGAAATGATAGAAAGGCCATTAAACACTTTTAGCTTCCAACGCCGAGGATGACAACCTGGTATAATAAAGCTAGAGATATAGGTGATTAATATGTGACTGTCTAAAACAAGTGTTGAGTTAATAAATACCAACACTCGCGTCTTGATGTGGTGCTATTTAAGCAAAGGTAAGGCGAGCCTTTGAAGCACACTCCAATCCCAACCTTCTTCGTCCCTTACATCAGAAAAACTAGAGAAACCCTTTAGTTGCTCCTAGTCTCCCATCATCGTGGCTACCCTTATCCTCCATCGACTCCAACACCACTGGGAGAAGGCCTTCAAGATCAGCTTTCACCATCACCTGGGCCCGGCTATGTCCGCTTGTTCTAGGTGTTAGAGGACGCTTCGCGAAGGTAGGGAGGAACACCTCCATGGTATGGTTCCGCTACTAATCGCAGTCCGCGGTTGGAGCATGCAGAATCAATACCATGGAGGGCATAGCTAGAGGGCCTAGCCAGAGCCACCGAAGTCCTTGTCAGTCTTTGTCAGTGAGTTGGGCAATCGAAGGGCTTCAGCGCAAAATCTTGCCATCGACTCTATGCCCCGTGTATCGATTCGGTGGCTTGGCCATCCGTCGGCACGGGTGTTCCTCTCTCCTGTGGTCTGTGGAGTAATTGACTGAGGGAATAGATGGCCTCGCGGTTCTGCTTCTCTTCATCCTCCCATGGCTCCCAGGGGGATGTTAGAGGAAGTTTCATGAGGCTGTTTCCCATCTCGATTCTCCTATGTCGTCGGGTATGGGTTTCCTCCATACGCGTAAGGTCTTTGTTATTTTACATCCGGTAGTATTGTTGAATTTATCAATAAAGAGTTCCTTTAACGACTTTATTGTTGAATGTTTGACTCAGTTCTAGTTTATTTCGTACTTAATCTAACATTTTTAGTTACAATCGGGTAGAACGAGTGACATTTTACTTGTGCGCAATTAGATCAGATCACACTGGTTTCAGCAGCATCGAATGGTGATTGGTCTAGGTAAATAGCCGTATCAAACAGTGAACATATGTGCAATTAGATCAAAATTAAAACGGCATTGGTTATCGCAGTAAGTTGTGATGTTGGTAGTCTTGTTTTAAAATGTTGAACGCATTAAGTTGGTATCCTCGGTAAAAACTCTTGTTAAGCTTTCAATACAAAGTTGGGAGTAAAGCCTTTGGTCTAGAAAAACTATTGTGCTAGGGAATTGAATTTGCCAGGGAATCAAATGTGCCAGGGAATAAACAAGTGTGGCAGGGAATAAACAAGAGAGGTAGACACAGGTCTTATGGCGAGCTATGCGAGCCTAGCGCTAGCGAGTTTGTTTCATGCAATCTTTGTCCTATAAATAATATAAACAATCCTACTTGCTAGGTATTTAAAACCCCATTAGGGACACCCTAACTATCGGTGACTTGTTCCAAACATTGGGCATACGTTTACCTGTGCGAGGGTATTAAGGTAACGGAATCTTCACCAAGAACTCCAACTTCCCATGTACTCATATGCGCCTCCTTTGGTCCATCAGATATTGCGCGTCCCGCTATAGATGAGGATGAAATGTGCTAGGGAATCAAATGGATGCCCCACCTCGTCTTCCTCGCTGCGTTGCCCATGACCCGCGTAGGTGATGACCGCTCAAGTCACGGAGTTCACTGTTTCCTTCCCCACTCACGAGAAGTGGGGCTTTTTAAGGCAAGCTAAGGGCAGCCTCTCAAGCTCACTCCAAACCTTCTTCCGCCCTTAGCATCAGACAAACCAGAGAAATCCTTGAGTTGAATGTATAGTATCATGTCACCATGGCTTCTCTCGTCCTCCTTCGACTCCGGTGCCACTGGGAGAAGGCCTTCAAGATCAGCTTGTGCCAACACCTAGGCATGGCTATGTCCGTTCGTCCTCAGTGTTAGTGGAAGTTTCGTGGAGATAGAGAGGAATGCTTCCATGGTCTGTCACCGCTGCCAACTACAGTCTGCGGTCAGAGCTTGCAGGGTCAAAACCATAGAGTGCACCGGCATTGGACCTCGACGATTGGGGTATTCTACAATGGTGTTCCTATGACAAGTGGTTGTCACTAAGGATGAAAACAGTCAGAAACGGTATTACAATATAGAAAATGGAAACGGTCGGTTCGGGATATTTCTACATTTTAGCAATTAAAGAGTACTGTTGACATTTCTTACGGCAATCACCAAGTGAGAAGTTTTTAAGTCTATCTCCGGCAACAATGCCAGAAATGCTTGTTGGCATTTCTTAACGCAATCACCAAGTGAGGAGTTTTTAAGTCCATCACCGGTAACGACACCAGAAATGCCTGGCTGGTATTCCTTAGCACCACTACTTAGGAATGTATTCCCTTAGCTTTGGCGCTAGGCATGCTTGTGGGATTTACAGTCACTGAGTAATGACACTTAGAAACATTAGTCATGATAGTCCTAAAGATTACAGACAAAATCCGCAAGCGTATGCAACTATCATTATAGCATTTCACCTAGGAGTATTCCAAGGTATCGTTATTTATATTTTCCCAAAGGAGGACAAGGTGTTTGTATCTAGCAATGACATAAACATGATTACATGCTTGCATGATGGACCATAGCATATGACAGGGGTAAAATTAGTATAACAAGGATAGTGGACACACATCTGGGCCAACCTCAAGGATAAAAAGAAAACAAAGAATAAAAGAATATTTCTAAGTGGAGTAGGCATTGTTCTAATATAGCCATGCAAAGAACAGTTAATGATCATACAAGTTACATGATTAGAGCTATGGCTAAGTGTAAGATGGGTCGGGAGACCACTGAGTATTAGTCTGCCAGCAACCTCATGTGATGATTTAGACTCCTACACCCCAGACGAACGTGGGGGATTACAAGGGACGGACAGGGCTATCACCACCTGCCACCTACCCCTCAACCATGGAAGGGGAAATGTATTCACCTGTCCCTCCAGACACCATGCTTGCATATGTAGAAACTACCCAAGTCCCCTCGGGCCCCTGACCCTACGAATTGATAAGTAAAGGACTTGGGCACACTCAAAGGCATGATGAACTGCCACCTCAACTTAGCTCTAATTCTACTCATAGAAATTATATGAATGTTGAAGAACAAAGATGAACATGTCAAGATCATAGCATGCAAACTATAGGTTAGTTCATATATCATGTTATAACAAGATCAAGACTATACTCTAGTTCATATGCATTGCTATATGAATAAGATGAAAGCTTGAACTTGGAAGAACTCATTGTATTCATACCAAGAGTTGCTCTTTCTTCCAAGGAGACAAGCTCTCCTTGTAGCTCTTGCTAGCTCCAAAGACTAAGACTAAAACTATGAAGAAGAGTACAAGATGTGTGTGAGGTGTGGCTCCAAGATGAAGTGTGTGTTGGAGGAGAGCACCACCCATGCTTTTATAGTGAAGCTTGGTCGGTTTGGCGTGCAAAAGTAAGGAAACTAACCTAAACCGCCATGGCATGGAGGCATGCAACTGCCAGAGGAGCGTGGGCTCGAGAGGCGGCAGAGGGTGTGGCCGCACCCTGGTGGGCCCCGTCGCCACTGCCTTCCTCTAGTCGGTTGCCTGGTGGGCCGGGGCCCCTCCTGTGGTGGTGTCTAGGTCCAGATGCCTCGTGAAGGTGGGCTTCTCCATCTCTTCTCCTTTGCGCATTCCTGGAATACGAATTCTGCACTGCGCTTTCTTCTTTATTTTGCGTGTTTCCACTTGTTTCCAGTGTTTGTCCTGTGAAACATGTTTTCTCAAGAAACAAGTGGAACTAAGTCAAAGTATATGCATGTGTTAAAAGTGTGTTCATTTCTCCTATTTTGGACTATTATTGGCGGTTATAAATGTGCAATAATGGCCGCCAACAAGTACAAAAAATGGTTGAAAATGGTTGTGAAATCAATTAAAAATGATAAATTTTTATGTTTGGCAGAATTTGAAAATGGTAACATAATATAGAAAATGAAAGTGGTCGATTAGGAATATCTCTGTACCGTTTTCATCCATAGTTGTCACGGAACCGGAATGTGCCCTGCTCAGCCTAGCGTATCAATTCGGAGGTTTGGACGTCATTTTGTGTCGGCTGTTCCTCTCTTCCGATTGGTTTCCGGTGCAGGTTGGTCTCCTTGTGGCCCCTTCTGCTCCCAGTGGGATGTTAGTGGAAGCTTCGCAAGGATGCTCCCCACCGTAGGGCTGAGTTGCAGTCAGGTATGGGGAAATCCCTGCCTCGATACATCTTTGTTATTGTACATCTCATAATCTTTGAATGTAATGCAATTTATCAATATTATTGTGTGATGTTCGACTCAGTTTGAGTTGTACTGAATTGGCTGATGGATTTAGACTTAGTAATGCACTAAATTGGCTGACTCAAGTTGAGGAATAACCAAGGCAAATGATGAATGCACTAGCTAGCAGCTAAGGCAGTAGCGCATGTCAATACGTGTATCATTGTACTAATGGTGACTAACTCCCCTCGGTGGTGGAAAATAAAAAACAAAGAGACGGCAAAATAAAATGTAAGATTATATCTAAGCATGAGAGTACATAATTCAGCGGCAAACATATATTATAGGTACTATAGAATTAATAATTTAGTTATAGAAATATAAACAACAAAAGTATGAAGAAATATGTGGTGGAAACCACCTACTAGGTGGAAACACGGAAACTTATTTTTGAAAGATTCATACAAATATCAACATGGTCGCTATGAACACATGCATGCAGTAAAGCAGGGTGCTTGCAGTACTCCACGCCTCCTCGCTAGTTCCTGCCTGCACGTGTCCCTAGAGAAATACAAAGGCTTTCTCTATAGTATGATATGGTGATGAAGTACTAACTCATCGGAGTATTATTCAGTATGAGCTTCACTCAATTCCCACTAGAGGCCTTGTTTGAATGCACAAATATCAACGTGGAGAATAAGGAGTTCACTCCAAGTTGAATTGTATATGCAAGTTGAATTGGTCGTGTCCCGCTGCTCATTACATGATGAACAACAACCATTGTACATTCACATTAATGGACGAATAAAAATCATTGTACACCATGGAATATGTTTTGATCCAAAGATGGTGCAATAAGTTGAATTTACCAAGACAGCAAAACGTCCTCAGAACATTCATCGTTGTATTTCCTGTTGTATTCACCGTTTCACGTTCCTAGTGCGTATCATCCGGTGATCGTGTCGTCCTGATTCAGATTGCTTTGACAAACTGATCCGGTGCTGCTATACAGTGAGAGACGTATAATGCAGTTTGTAAGCGCACTATACCACTGTGTGTAGTACGTTCAATTCAACCTTGACGGTGGAGCCCAAATGGACGTCGCTTGGATTTCGCAGGTGACACTAGCCAAGGAGGCGGCGGTTGTTGTTGACGGTGGATAACGTCAATATTTTTATATGTGAATAAACAAGAGAAATGGTTCAAGTATAAGAATATACATAGGTCTAGGTTTAAACTGATAAATTCCACGAGTTTTGGCGAATCTCTATTTTCTGCATGATTATTCCAGAAAATATATGAAGGGGGACCTAATTGAGAAAAAAGATGAAACTTGATCGCGACGAAGGATACACTAGAAGACTATAAAAGACACCAGAAGGCACAGGAACGAACGGGACGACGAGATGCCGCTAGGTAGGGCCAGCCAGCCCCACCCTTGTGCCACCGGGCCCCTTGTGAGGAGATTTCTCCATGAGCTTATAGAGTATTCCTCCACCATCTCCTAAGATGCATCTCCACCCTACATCGAAGTCGGTTTGATCCAAGGACTTACGTTCAACTCCCAGGGCTATATAAGGACCCATGCATCCCCCTGAAGCATCAAGTCATCAAGCTATTTTGTTGAAGATCAATTCATCCAGAGCCAACCCTAGTTCCTCAGAGTTCCTCTAGATTAGAGCTTAGGCTAGTTAGATTAGGTCTAGAGGGAGATCAAGCAATGCTTGATTCCTGACGTTGGCAAGAGTGTGGTTCGGTATATCTCTTGTACTTTACTCTATTTCTTTATTTCATTGAGATTGTATAGTTACTACTATGTTTATGTCAACATTAAGCTTTATATTATTTATGTCATTGAAAACAATGTTCATTATTTACTCTAGTTTTATATTCGGTGTAGCTATATTATAGAAACCATGAAGATCGTATAGCGCTCACCCTACAGGACCATGGGTGAGTGATAGACATTATGTGAGAGTGGTGCTTAGATATTTGTTTATCTGTGGATGCCCTTATATGCCGGGACGTGTGGTAGATCGCGTAGGTGACAGCTGCATTGAGTCCTTTGCAGTCCATCCCCCGTATATATTGATGTTGGTAGAACCCGATCTCGAAGGAGAGGAAGACTCTGTTTTCAACTTTCCTATGTTGATGTTCCTTATGTGGCATAATTTGGCTATGATCACTAGATATAATTAATTAGACTAAGCATTTGACATATTAGTAAGACTACTTAGGAATTATCTTTCTAATATTCTAATTGGACTTAACCTATTGCTTAACTAGAGTGCTCTGAGTTACTATTTATTTATCATGATGATTGATCAAGTACTTATCATTTATATATCTTTATTTATGATCTTGTGACTTATCCTTATTTTGAGTAGAGTATATGATATTGGCTCATTCTCTCATGCATATTCATAAATTATCAATACTATTGTATTCATAGTCATACCTTCCCAGTGGTAGAATTATAAATCAACAACCTGGTAATACTCTAGGTAAAATGCTACAATGGTATAGTTATCTGTCCGCTTGCAGAATTCTTTTCATTCTTATCTTTATATTCTTTTTAGTCACATGAAATAATAGATTCCTGTCTAGTGTTATTCTTGTAGTAATGCTAGATATAACCAATAAACAATTCTAAGTTCCTCACTAGGGATGACAACCTAATTTAATATTAGAGATGAAGGTTAATTGATAGGTGGCTACTATAACAGTGACAAGTTAATAATTACCATATCATTTCTGGCGCCATTGCTATTAGTAGAAGTAATTCTATTTTTAGTAGTGGTGCTAAGAAATACCAACAGTTGCAGTCCCCGAGGCGCAACGCTTCCCTTCAATGTTCGCCTGATTATTTAATCGGCCACACACTCTTCCACCGCACACCACTGTGAAAACCCCAAACTCCTCTATCATACTGTAGAGAAACCCAATCTCCTCCACCACAATATGCTTCACTAGCACTCCTCCAGTGACTCCTATCCTCCAGCGATGGCCGACTTTTTGCCATCGTGGGATGACTCCTCTAGTAAGGAACACTCATCGTTGTTGCTCCTCTTGTCGGAGAGCGACATAAGCAGCTATGAAAGTCCCTAGTTTGGTTTTGGCTAATTGATGAAACCTAGGACTAACCTTTGTATCTAAGTGGATGATTTAGATAAAGGTGGTCATTGAAATATGAGACATGACATTGACTCATGTGACCAAGATGATGAAGACCGAGGTGATGCTTGGCTTGATGGACCGGTTGTGAAGGTGAAGGGCAAGTCGAGGCTTCGAAGCGAAGGACCATGCGATGGTGAAGCTTGAGCAAGACTTGGCGCCGACGGACCGATGCAACGGTGAAGAGCAAGTAAAGACAAGGTCGATGGATCGAGACGGTCGTGTGATGATATGAAGTGAATCATATCTTTTGGAGAAACAAAATGGGCTCAAGGCAAAGGTATAACCATAGGGCCATTTTGTTTTGCACTCAAGACACCATAGAGGGTGTGAGTGGTTTATGATCGATAGCCGAACTATTAAGAGGGGAAGTCTTATCGGTTATTCGATGCACGGGTGCCACTAGGTGAATTCATGAAGTGCATTGCATGTAGGGCCTAGTGAGCTAATTGGAAAACCTTTGAAAATGATTAAGAAAAAGCTAACACACAAGCACATGGAGATGTACACTTGATGGTGTTGGCACATTTGCAAAGGTGGCGTTGGTCGCGCTGTGGTTTGCGGGTAGAGAGGGGTTTGGGTTCCTCTCTCCCTCCCGCCGAGCGTGTGAGCGCGGGATTCAGGCGATTTCGGAGAAATGAAATGCCTATTTTCCACTACGCCGAAAGTCAGAAAAGAAACGGAGGCGAACAGGGTCACTGAGGTGACCGGACGCTGCACCAGACGCGGTCACGGTGTGACCGGACGCGTCCGGTCAGTACAGCGCGGTATCGGGCGCGCGGGCTAGGGTTTGCAACCGGCGCGTCCGGTCACTCGCGGGACCGGCGCGTCCGGTCAAGTGCCCAGAAGGAACTGAGGTTCACAGAGGACGATCGGACACGGGGCACGTCCGGTCACACATGATCGGACGCGTCCGATCGTTGAAGGAGCTTACTGGACTCTAACCGGACGCGGGCACTGTCGCGTCCGGTCATCGCAAGGAGCGCGTCCGGTCGTTGCGTCGCGGGCGCGTGGGTCAGTGCGATCGGCGCGTCCGGTCGTTCGACAGGCGCGTCCGGTCATCGGGACCGGCGCGTCCAGTCGTTCTGAGAAGCGCGTCCGGTCATAGGGTTTGACCGTTGGCGCAGTGACCGTTGAAGGATCTAACGGTCGCATTTGAAATTTGAGGGACACGTGGACGTCGCAGGGCGACCGAACGCGGTTGAGAGCGTCCGGTCAGTTTCGACCGGCGCGTCCGGTCGTCCCGAAAAAACGGTCAGTGGAGTGGCAACGGCTCTATTTGTTTGGGGTGCTTATAAATACTCGTTGGCCGGCCCTTGGGGAGGTCTCTTGGCATTTCTAATACTCTTGTGTATCCTTTGAGCTAGAACTACTCCTCCCACTCATCTCTCTTGCTTGATTGCAAATCAAAAGTGAGATTGAGTGATCCCAAAGTGCATTGCATAGCTTGAGGGCATCTAGTGGCACTTGTGGGTGGTTTAGCCGGTGGATTTCTTGTTACTCTTGGAGAGTACCGCTCCTAGCCGGCTTGGAGATTGTTGGAGGCGTTGGCAAGAGAAGGTGATTGTTCTTGGCCACCTCCGGTTATTTGTAAGAGGTTCTTGTGCTTTTCTCGGCGGTACGCCAAAAGCAACTCTATTACATTGCGCGTGTCATTGAGTTACCTCACTTGAGAGTGGTGTCTTGCGGTGCCTTGCGGGGCGTGCCTTGAGGGGCAAGTGACTTGAGGGTCGCACCGAGGAACCATCTAAGTGTTGGTCGACACAACCGGTGACGTAGCTTGTCGGTGCACAAGTGAACACCGGGTGAACAAAAATATTGTGTCTCTTGTCTCCCGGTGATTGGTCTCCATATTGTGTTGTTGTCAATATTGATTGATTGTATATCATCTTGGTGATTGGCAACATCTTCACTCCACCGTTGGTATAAGATACACAATCCTATCTCTTGCATTTACTTTTACTAGATTATCTTGTGTAGCTCTAGTAGTAGCCTTTACTAGTAGTTGTTAGCTTGCTCACTAGTGTATAAATAGTGACATAGCTCTTGTGTGAACTAGAGATCATAATCTACTAGACTTGTGGATAGGAGGCTTGCATCACAACCCTTGGCTAAGCAAAACTCGATTTACGCCGTTTGTTATTCTAACAAGTTTGCTTAGTGGCTTGTGTAGAATTTTTAATAGGCTATTCACCCCCCCTCTAGCCATCTAGGACCTTACAAGCTACTATGACCCCAATGAGGGGTGGTCGGACGACAAACTCTACGCCCTCTTTGGGGAAGAGCCAGAGCCAATGGAGGAGGACAACAAAGAGGAGGAAGACAAAGACAAAGAGGACGAGGACGAGGACGACGACGATGACGATGGCATCGACAACAACAGTGGTGGCACCGACAATGGTGGTGCCGCTGACAACGGCGGTGATGGGGACAACAGCGACGGCGGCGACAACGGCGGCATTGGGGACAACAGTGGCGGTGGGGACAACAGTGATGAGGTCATGCCTCTAGCAAAGAGGCACAACAAGGAATGCGGATCCTCCGGCGCCAAGGATTCGGATTAGTTTAGTATAGGTAGTCCTACAGTGTAGTCTAATCTAGTAAGTTAGTTTTAATTAGTTCGAAATGAAGTAGTTATGTTTGGTACTTTTGTGTAGTCTAATCTAGTAAGTTAGATCAAAAGGCAGTCTAATCTAGTAAGCTAGGAGGGGAAAAAATCCCCAATCAGTGTCTTAACTTCGTGGATCAGTGGCTTGAGCATTTTGGAAAGAGCTTAATGTAGTTGCTAGAAGGGAAAATCCTCAATCTAGTAAATTTAGTGTAATTACTTGGTAATCTAATACCAATGTGTGCCCCCTGAGCCCCCTGGCGATCTTGAAGGGGTCAGTCGAGGGGTCTTCTTTGTTTGGGAACCGTTGGACCCGAGGCTTAACATACCTGTATGTTAGGATCTCGTCAGATGGTACTCCGGACCGACGTTGATATTCTCGTCATCACAGCCAAATGGTACGACGGACCGGTGTTGATGTTCTCGTCATCACAGCCGGATGGTACGCCCATCCGGCGTTGATGCTCTCATCATCGCCGCTGGATGGTAGGACGACTAGGCGTTGATATGTTCATCATCCCCATCGGTTGGTACGTTTCCCCGGTGATGATAGGTACATCATCACCGCTGGATGGTATGCCAGGCCAGCGTCAATGGTCACATCATCACTGCTGGATCGTACGCCAACCAGGCGTCGATGGTTACACCATCACCGTCGGATGGTACACCGGACCGATGTTGATGGATACAACATCACCTCAGATCATATGCCGACCCGGCGTCGATGGTTACACCCTCACTGTCAGATCGTATGTCGGGCCAGCGGTGGTAAGACATCATCACCGCCGCATGGTACATCGAACCGACGGTGGTAAAATACCATCACCGCCGGCGTGCAACCGGTGGAGATAAAGGACACTGATCACCACCGACATACACCAACGGGGGCCAAAACCATCGGTAATAGGGGTTCTAGAGCCGGCGGTGTTTAGCTTTCTACAGTAGTGATCGACCAAATCAAACTAGCTAGCGCTGCTTCTCTGCTTGTATTCTTATGCTCGATTACAGGGTTGTTGCTCCTAGCTAAGTAGTAGATGAGATGGAATGAGAGGGTTCCCGATCATGAGTCCCCTACCCTCCTTTATATAGACAGAGGGGGTAGGGTTACAATGAGGACGATCAGCTTAACAGATTGAATTCCTAGTTTGTTACGAGAAAAGCCTAGCTTATACCTTTGCCTTGTCCCCATGGTGGGTTTAGTTTTCTCCTTATCTTTTCCATGTTGGAACACTTGAGCACAATCTTTTGGCCATCGCAATCACATGGATGCCATCTAGCTCCGTCACTTGGACTTGGACCAACCTATCTCGTAAAAACACTTAGATCATAAGGTTAGTCTAATATGTTTCATCAATTAACTAATACCAAACTAGGGCTTTCAGTAGGTAATGTAAAAACATATATATATATATATATATATGATTATTTAATATTTTTAATAGAAGATATTGATTATTTAGATGCAAATTTGAGGGATATTTAATTTTTCTAATAATGAGATAAAAATTAGGTTACGTAAAGTATCTATCATAATAGGAGGATATGGATAATTAGATGTAAATTTATGCCTACTTTAGATCATATTTTTTTAGTGACATAGGTGGGTAATTTAAACATAGAGTTATTTATGTTATTTTGTTTTAAACAATAGCAGAGGTGGACAATTAATTAGAAAATAGAATATATCCAATAGCTATTATTATCAATGTTGATTAGCTTATACCAGATGTTTCTGAAATTTATGAGATTTTCTAGGATCTATCTATTGTTTTCTTATCGAGTCTTGTGAGGATTAACGCAGAGGGTACATTGGGATCTCTAGTTAGAATTTATAGTATTTATCTTTTTTCTTACGTGATATGTATTTAGTTGAAATCTAATCTTAAGATATATAAACTCTTGTTGCATCCCTTTGTGTGACTTCATGAATTTATAGTTTGGAGTTGTTACAAATTTTCCACATGTAGGTTTGAGAGATATCTTTGTTTATTTTTTATAGCGGCCAGAGTAGATACAAACATAAAAGTAATTCTTTATATTATCTTTCATAATGACATATATGGGTTGGTTAAATGCAAACTTTGGAAGTTAC
This sequence comes from Saccharum hybrid cultivar R570, assembly GCA_038087645.1. Taxonomy (NCBI): domain Eukaryota; kingdom Viridiplantae; phylum Streptophyta; class Magnoliopsida; order Poales; family Poaceae; genus Saccharum; species Saccharum hybrid cultivar. Next base: position 2,167,095 of record JAQSUU010000324.1, read on the forward strand.
TTTTCATTACCTTTTATAATAACAAAGATGGATAATTTATAAATTAGTAGGTGGTATTTTAAATTATCTTTCACAATGGTAGATGTAGATAATTTAGATACAAAGTTAGAGGGTTATTTTAAATTATCTTTCATTTGGTTAATTAGATGCAATGCTAAGGGGTTATTTTAAATTATGTTTTAAGTATGTAATTTAGATACGAATTTAAGTGGTTATTTTAAATTATCTTTCATAATGACAGATGTGGTATATATATATATATATATATATATATATATATATATATATATATATATATATATATATATATATGACAGATGTGGGTACTTTAGATGCAAAATTAGAAGGTTTCTTTATGTTTTTCATAATGGAAAAGGTGAGTAATTTGTTTTTATAATTACAATAGATCTAATGTTATTATCAACGATGATGTTTCAAGCCCACTAAATTAAAGAGCAGATGTTTATAATTATTATGAGAATTGTTATGATTTATCTTTTTTTTTCTAACACGTCCAGTGGGAATTAACATTTTGCTTTCATTTAGGCCTCTAATTAGTAATAGTAAGATTGATGTTTAATATTTTATCAAAATAAACTGATATCACTTAACATATACTGATATTGCTAGGATAGTTCCAATGCTAGAAATCATATGTAGTTTCTATGTCTATTAATTTATTTAGACACTAAACACAAAAACTATGTTCTCAGTTGAAAGCTCTAGTTTGGTTTTGTCTAATTGATGAAATCCTATGTACTAACTTTTGGCTCTAAGTGACTTTGAGATAGGTTAGTACACACCAAGTATTGGAGCAATGATGAAGCCCATGGAGGTGATGATGGACATGTGATGATGGTGATCAAGCTATAAACTTGAAAAAGAAGAAAGAAAAAACAAAAAAGCTCAAGGCAAAGGTATAATTGATAGGAGCCTTTTGTTTTGGCACTCAAGACACCAAGTGGGTGTGAGTGTGTTTAGAATAGATAGTCGTACTATTAAGAGGGGTGAAACTCGTCATGAAATACGGTTATCAAAGTGCCACTGACGTTCTAATTCATTGCATATGTATTTAGATTCTAGTGAGTGCTAACACCCTTGAAAATACTTTGTGAAAATGCTAACACACGTGCACAACGGTGATACACTTGGTGGTTAGCACTCGAGAGCAAGGGTGGCAAAGTTTGAGAAGTGAAGGAGATGTTTTCTAGCGACCGAACTTTGGCCTCAGTAGGACTGGACCCTGCCGAGCGCGTCCGGTCAGTTGGCGCAGAGAAGGGTGTGGTCTCGGTCTTTGACCAGACTCTAGCGGTGGAGCGTGACTGGATGTGCAAGGAACAATGTTCCTATGTCTGGTCATCGCTGACGTGGCACGCAGGAGATGAGCAGAGAGGACCGAACGCTGAGCGTGTTAGGTCACCCTTGACCGGACGCGTCAGGTCATGTTTTCCCTCTCTGGATGCTTACTAGAAGTGACCGGACTCCACGTCGATGGTGCGTCCGATCATCCATCGGTGCATCCGGTCGTTGGCTTGGGGCGCGGGCGTGTGCGCAATCGGACGCGGCTCGGGCGCGTCCGGTCATCACTTAAAGCACGTACGCGAGGGTTGTCGATCGTTGGAATCACGCGGTGGAGGTTGAACACGGTGACACATGGCTTGCATCGCACAACCGGACACTAGGGGTCATGCGTTAGGTCATCTTGACTGGCACGTCCGGTCACTCTAAATTCTTTGCAGTGAGGGGGCCAATGGCTCTATTTCATTGGCCCTCTATAAATAGTGGCTAGCCGATTTGGGCTCACTCTCTTGGCCATTTCTATTGAGAATACACCCTAGTGAGCCTAGCCATTCCTCTCTAACTCATCTTGCTTGATTGAATTATCATTTGGTGAGATTAGAGAGAATCCAAGTACACTGCTTTGAGTGATTGCAACTAGAAGCACTTGGTGATTGTGTTTTGCTGTGGAATTTGCTTGCTACTCTTGGTGGTTGCCGCCACCTAGATGGCTTGGTGCAACGAGGATCATCGAGTGGAAGAAGGTGATTTTTCTCCGGCTCCGATCGTGGTGATTGTGAGGGGTTCTTGAGCCTTCCACGTGGGAGATCACGAAAGGCATCTTTAGTGGATTACTCGTGGCTTGTGGATCCCCATGTTATGTTGGTTGTGCAGCACCCCGTTGCAGGTTAGGCATGTGATGCCTATGAGCGCGTGAACCTCCAAGTGGGCGAATCGCTATAATGGGGACTAGCTTGTCGGCAATCAAGTGAACCTTAGTGAAAAATCATTGTGTCATCTTGTCTCCGAGGAATTCATTGGTATTCATTGTGATTGATCTCTTGCTCGGCTCGGTACATCATACCTAGCTCTTGTGTTTACTTTGTCATATACTTGTGTAGAGCTAGTTGTAGCTAGTTGAGTAGAGTAGCTTAATTAGTGATAATTAGCTTTGCTAGTTTGCTCACCTAGCGTAAAGTAGTAACATAGTCATTGTTTGATTCATAGAGATCATAGTATACTAGACTTGTGGATAGGTGGCTTGCAACACTTGTAGTGCTAGCGTAAAATTTGCTTCGCCATTTAATTGACTAACAAGTTGTCTTAGTGTTGTTGTAGAAATTTTTAATAGGCTATTCACCCTTCCTAGCCATTTAGGACCTTTCAAGAGTGGATAGTTTCTATAGAATATTTTTGTCCAATCACACATCATTTTTCCATCATCCATCTATCACATCTCTTAATGTATTGGTTCTCGTGTAGATATAGTTTTTTATTTAACGTCAGTCTCAGTGGAAGTCTCATGGGAGTTTTATCCGCATTTAATAGACTGTCACATAGGAATTTTTGGTGGCATGGCAATGTTTTAAGAAAAGAGAGACAAAGTGAGTTTTATAGAGATGAAACTTTCTTGGCACGATTACCAACTCTATATGAGTTATGAAATTAAATATCTATAAAACCATAGAATGAAACATTTCATTGAGAGTGGGGGTTTCGTACATGTTTTATTTCATTTTTGACATGGCACTATGTTTTAGCAAGAAATGGAAATAGTCATACTTTGGGCTAATTGCGTCTGAGAAAAAATAACTCGTCGAGGATTGGTTGGAAGGATCATGACTCACTCGCATGTAAAGTTTACTAGCATGGTATAAGCACTCTGCCGCGCATGCGGATGAAAAATGTGTTGACACGCACTACTATACAAAATATTTTGCGAGGCGTTTTCAAAATGGCCTTGAAGGCGGGTGGGCCGGCTGCCTGCCTTGGTTATTCGTGGTAGGGCAGCCGGCCCAGCAACCACCTCGGTTAATGTTTTACCGAGCGGGCAATATAATATAACCGCCTCGGTTAATACCTATTAACCGATGCGGACATTATAACGCAACTGCCTCGGTTAATCCATTTTCGAAGGCAGTCACTTTATAAGGCCCACCTCGGTAAATAGTGGCCCAGCAGGCAGCCCATCTGGGCCCGATATCCGCTCATTGTATATATACATATAGTTAGGGTTTCGCTTTCACTCATCTCAGCTCCTCCCTCTCCCATCCTCTCAGATGTGGTGGCTCTCCCTCGCTCTCCCCCACGCGCTGGCTCTCTCTCCCTCGCTCTCTCTCCAGCCCTCCCTCCACTCTCTCTCTCTCTATGGCCGTCCCTCCACTCTCTCCCGGTGGCTTAGGGCGCCATGCACCCAGGCGGCACGTGGTGGTCGGCGCAGGGTACTGGTGGCGCCCATCTCCTCCACAGCGGCGACACCTTCTCTCCTGCCACCGGTGGCTCAACTGCGCGTGCACGGGGAGATCTCAAGCGGCGGGCTCCATGCGCGGATCTGGCTTCACCGACGGTGCTGGCGGTGGATCTCCCTCCATCGATGATGGCCATGGCGGCGAATCTACCACCATCAACAACCACAGCGGGCGGATCTGCCTGCACCGATGGCCACGGCGGGCGGATTTGCCTCCATCGATGGCTATGACGGCGGATCTGCCACCATCAACGGCTACGGCTGGCGGATCCGCATCCACGGACGGCCACGGCGGGCGGATCTACGAGCGGCGGATCCGGTTCACGATAGTGGCACTGCGGTAGCTGGCATTAGGGTTATGGTGAGCTCTGGGTTTTTTTTGTTTTTTTATTCATTAACAGAGGCGGGCGTTTGTAAGGAGGCCGCCTCCGTTAATACATTAACCGAGGCAGGCAAAGCAATTGCCTCGGTTAAGGCCACGATTAATCATGACCTTTCGACCGAGGCGGATGCAAAAACTGCCTCGGTTAAGGCATTTTGCCCGCCTCGATTAAGATTTGTGTAGCAGTGACGACATGCATGAACAGTAGATACTGCAGGAAACAACGGTCAAATTGTGAATCAGAAGTTCCTGAATAGTGACAGTAACAGGGTATAAATTAAAAAGGGATAGTAGCAGTGTTCAAAATAGTGGTAGCAACCGTGTTTGAACAGTGCCTAAACAGCACCATAAATAGTAGCAAAGGGTCTCAGAGTCACGAAAATCTTTCCGTGTTAAGGGTTCTTATTATTCGTATATCCAGTAAGACTGAAATTCTCCTTGGTTGTAGATCGACTTGGAGTAGTTCCTCGATCTCACGGATGCCACAATGAAACGGTAGGTGGAAGCACGCCTTTCAAGAAGGAGTAGAAGAGAACCTCTGATCTCTTAGGCTGGAAACTTGGTACCGCGTGACCAGCTCCCCTCACAGAGGCAAACGTGAATCCTCCCTCGTATTGCTGAACGTAGCCTCCAACCTGTGGATGCAAACCATCACAATTCAGCACATATAAATCCTATTGCATTGCATCTTCGCTTTCGGAGCAGTGTTCATGTGCATTACCTCATTGGCAGGAGTGTACCATGGGCGCCATGGCTTTGTGACGGTCAGATTGAGGTCTTTGACGGAGTACCTCGTCGCAGTAATAGGGCAGACGTCATCCATATCGCCACTGCCAACGAGTTATCCATGATGATTATTAACAATAAAAAAGTAAGCACTTGATTTTTAATTTGTCCTTTCCTTTTCGAGTTTGCATTGTTGGCATCATAAGTAGGGACGATCGATGGCGATGGGCATGTTACCTGTACACCCAAACTCTTAATCCGGTGTCGATAAGCCACGAGAGCGTTGGCACCATGCTTAACGGCCAGTCGTTCCACGGCAATCTCCTGGACCAATAGTGACAGAAGGTCTCTCAGGTCAGAATAACCAATGGGTTTGGCAAAAGGAAACAGTAATAAGTTGGGGTAGTTGCCACTACTTACGTGCAGGCTGACCAATCGGTGTTGACCCGAGCATGGATTGCCTTCTGCACCTCAGGTCTATTCAGGTAGACCTCGATGTAGTTGTCTATGCACGGATCGTAGCCAGGTAACTGTCACAATTATACATCGGTATAACTCATCAATCAGAAGTGCCTGCTGGATAATTCGGCTGCTTTTAAGGGAATACTAAGGAACTTTTCTTCGAACAATAAGGATTAAAACAATCTGATAGAATATAACCCATGTTATTATTATTATACTTACATAGCTACTGGAGTAGGTCGTCCCGTTAGGCGCCTGGATGCAAACCGGAGCATAAATATTGTACGGGTCGATGTTGCCGGCGTTATTAACGAAGTTCTTCAAGGAGTTGAACGGTGACTTCGCTTCCTTACACAAAATGCCATCGGACGGGCCGAAACTGCAGTGCTCGGTAATGTTGGCCCACATCTCGTCGGACATCACCCCATGGTTCCACAAGAACTCGAGAGAGCCCTTGTCATTCTTGTAATCATCAAGCAACGGGTTGCCAACCTGAAACCGAGACAGGAAAAAGCAGCACGCCTAGCTAGTTAGTTATCGTGCTGTGCGTAACTGCAAATGAAGTTGTTAACTGCCATGGCAGCTGGCGCTCGACTTACGAAGATCCCCTTGAGGTTTGTCGGGTTCTCTCCTGTGAGTAAGCGGACGGCCACGATGACGGCGGCTAGCTCCGGGACGTAGTGGCCGGCGTAGCTCTCGCCGGTGATGTAGAAGTCGCGGCCCTTGTACTCGGGGAACCGCTCGAGCCAGTGGAGTATGAAGTTGTACGAGTCCACTGCCGTCCTCTTGTCACCGCTTTTGTCGTAGTCCGACGACGTGTTGGAGTAGGAGAACCCGACTCCGGCCGGCGACTCAAGGAAGATGACGTTGGCCACTGCAAACAACGTCACCACCACCTACGTCTCGTCAGAAAGATGAAACGAGTAGTCTCGTCGTCGTCTCGCTGGTATACATCGTTGTTTTCTTTTGGAACAACACACTGACAGAGCCGTCACCACCTACGTCTACGTGGCTACGTACCGTTGTTCCAGGAATGCCGGTTCCTGCTCAGGGTCTTGCCGTCGGGGTTGACACGGAACGGGCCGAGCTCCGCCATCGCGCCTACTCCCAGCGACGAGCACCCAGGCCCTGCGCGCGTGCAACAAACACGTACGTACTCAAATTGCACCTTGCCAAACGCCAAAATGAACATGCATGCATACGGCGAAACAAAAATAGTATATTTTAGTACACTCTTCGTTCTAAATTATAAGAGATTTAATTTTTTTAGTTTATTCGGTTTGCTTAGACATATTATTATTTCTATATACATACCAAAATAAATGTAACACAAAAAAAAGTCAAAGCTGACTTATTATCTGAAACTGACGGATCGGAGTAGTTTACCTCCGTTGAGCCAGAGGACGAGAGGCTTGGAGGCCGCGTCGTCGGGGGACTCGACGAAGTAGTAGAAGAGCGCGCGGCCGTGCTCCTCGTCCACCGTCACGTACCCCGCGTACTGCTCGAAGTTGACGCGCGGCGGCTGCCCAGGCAGCGCCGTGATCCTGTCGGCCTCCTTGCTGCCCTTGGGCGGCTTGCAGTTGCAGGACGTGGGCAGGTGACCGAAGCTGCTGACCGGGTCGGCCCACGTGTCGTCGGTCTCGTCAGACAAGGCCACGCCCTGTGCCCGATGAGACTCCATGAGCTGCCTCAGCAGCGCGGCTTGGTCCAGGGCGGCGTTCGTCAGCGGTAGGGCGAGTAGGATCGCCGCGAGGAGAATGCAACACGAGATCTGATTCCTCGCCATTTTAGCCTTAGTCCTCTGCGAGCTCCTCGTTGCTCGATTATCGGAATGCAAAGATATCTCGTGTTTATATAGAGAGAGTGGACTGTATTTCGGGAGATTGGTTTCTCCGAAGCACGAACGCCATGATCTAGCTGTAATTTTTATTTTAGAAAATGAAAAATTTCTGCCCTTTGCATGCAAACGCACACAGCCAAATGAGAGCTAGGTGTAAAGGTTTGGCAACACTTGCACGACGAAGTCGCCTGTAGTTTATTTCTTACAGATACAGATTTGCGACGGAAGTTTTGTTTCTCCCGGCGACGCCGACGATGCCGAGGTGACACCTCTCCGCAAGGGCCCAAACGATCGGATCGATGACGTACAGACCAAGGTGACATTTCTATCAGCGCGTGCAGGCCCAATATATAAGCCGTTGAGAATATGCTAGCTGGCCTTTGGAGTTTGGACGGTATTCCAACGCATGTTCGATCGTGTACTAGCTTCAGCTCGGCGCAAGTGTAAACAGATAATTTATTTTGAAAATTTTAACTTGTTTTAGGGGATGTATAAATTTTGAATTTTTTTAGGGATACGTAGAAATTTTGAAGATACTATAAAATGCAAACCTAGTGGGTGCTTAAGAGCATTGTTTCCAAACCGGGCCAAGTTTACAGTCGACCTGGCCTGGCCTAGGTCAGGATTTACCATCCTTATATTAAAGCTAAGGGTCTTTTTGGTTGGGCTTGAGCTTCTCCAAAACGCCAAGAGAAGCCACGTTTTAGTGGCTTTAGCTCCTTTATTAAAAAAAAAACGGCATCGGCTTCACTATTTACCTTTGGTTTTAGTTCAGGAGAAGCTATTTTCGTATGTTCTCATTCGGTAGGGCTTTTTTTATTATGGCGGTGGAAAATCCACAATAAAAGACCAGCTAAAGAGGATCTAAATCTCGTAAATCTTTCTAGAGGCAGAATCTACTTCTCTTATTTTCTAATCTGAATTCTATTTGGTTAAGATTTTCTCGAAATTAGTAGTCATTATAGACATAACATTGTCGGCAGGCATGCCTACCACCATTAAATCCTTAATTAAATTTAGAAGAATATAAGTATACATGCCAAGTTGAGGAACTAAATCCAGATCGATAGATTTCACCATAAACCAACTGAGTTATGCTTAGTTTGTCTATTTTCTTAAGATAATAACCAAATTCTGGCATTAGCCAATCCACAATTATAAATAGAAAAGCCTAAAAGGTAGTAGTCCTATAGCAAAGTCAAGAGCCAATCACGTAATTCACAGTGAAAATGTCATTGGAAAGTTGCACGGGACACGCCGCGTTGCGGGAGGCTAGGCAATCGGTTTTAACCGACATTTCGGTTCGGTCATTTGGTTGGGGAGAAATTCAGTTTTAGGAAAAGTTGCAACCGATCGGTTCCAAAGACAAAGACAAACCGACAATTTTGGCTTCGGTTTTATCGGTTCGGTGCCCGGTTTCAACCGCGATTTGTAGTGTCCTATCTCATACCTATGTCTCGTCGCTGCCGTGGGGCTGGGACTGGGGAACACATTGCCGCATCACCACCCGCAGCTCGCCTCCTGTGCCTGTGCCATCCGTCGGGGTCGCCACGCGCAACCACACTGCCACGCACGACGCTCACCATGCGCGGCCCTGCCGCCATGCTCACCTGTTTGCCACGTGTGGCCCCACCGCCAAGTTCGCCGCTCACCCATACTCTACGCTCATCGCTTGCCTTGCGTGGCTGCGCCGCCCTGCTCACGCTCGCACTGCGTCGCTGCCGTGGTCGCCTCATCCCACGCTTGGTTTACAGACTTAGGGATTAGTGACCAGGAGGAGAGGCGTGGTGGACTGATGTGGTGGAGTGGCGGTGGGCTTTACTGCCCACTGTGCTTTGTTGGGCCACTGTGGGAAGGGGTACATGCTCGTGGACTAGAGTCTATAGTCGGAGGATGCTCCTGTTGCTTGGTTGAATGGTCGTTCAGTTTGGAGGCAGAAGCGAGCACCGAACCGACAACCAAAGATCGCAGAGGCAAAAACCAAAGACGAACCAAAAGCGATATTTCGGTTCGGTTCGGTTCAATTCGGTCTTTAGTTTTCGGGTAAAATGTGGCCACCCTGAGCAGGACTCCGTCTCTGGACATTGCTTGCTGGATGCTGCCCGATCACCCATCGCTTAGCTTTCTATGCATGAGGCATGATGTCTCCACACTCTCCTTGGTTCTGCACCTTCGTCATTGCTCGACGTCTCTTCGACTCATTTCCTCAGCGACAGTGCTCTTGCTGGGTTAGCGATTCAACTTCAGAACCTCTGAGAACACTTGAGGACTGAAGGAGAGGGTGTCACGGGATCTTCGCGTCTAGACTTTTTGGCCCACTATATGCAACAGTAACAAACGAATGGCCCAATAGTTTGGTAGCCCGGTTGCAACACCTCTTTCTTCCTTCGTACTTCATGCGCTCGCACTAATTCATAGTGGTCGATAGCTAGCAATGCTACACAACAAATTTTGTAGAGGTACTGCTTTAAAAATATCATAGAGGTACTCCCGAGATATAAGGTACCTCACTAAACCGAGTCCACCACCCTATCCCTAATGCTCAATCTCTCAATCTATAAGGTATAACTGACAAAGATGGACGCTAAGATCTTGAAGGATCGAGAAAGACGACCAAAGGTGGTAAATGAGAGCCAATCAAAATTTCTTCCAAAATAGCCCCTGTCCCAAATAACGCTCCAAACACCAAAACTCACAAACATAGTGCCCTCGAGCCAACTGGTGGCTGGATGTTCTCGGTGATGACCAAAGAACACAGCGGGACACTCACCACAGTAGGAAACCAAGAGCAACATCAAAACTCTCCGAAATCCAGAAGTAGAGCTCTCAACTTCAACCTCAAGGAAGTAAGAATCCAAACCAAAATCCCCTAAGCCAACTAGTAACTTCAGGACCTAGAAAACTTCCTAGGCACTACTAAAACCCATGGAAGAAACAGATCGAAGAAGGGACACCCGGAACTCAAAACACACCAAAACGGGAAGTAGCACAAGCAAACCTAGCTAGGCCTACTTTGAACTCGGCCTAGCCTACTTCAACCTGGTCTATCTGGGTTTTCAAAACTGTCCTAGCCTACTTCAAACCCGGCCTGGCCTACTTTGGCAGATACAGCACACCGAAACCAAACTCCAAAAAGGTGAAATCCATTCAAACGAAGTCTGATTGGGCTCAAAATTTTCAAAGATGTTCCCTGGGATGTTTAGAAACTATTGCCAAAATATCATCTCCATAAGATCAAGGGAACTCCGCAAATCGAAAAACCTCTCTCCAAGATCGGGGTTTTCTCGACTTTCATCAAAATCCCCAAACTTTGTGCTCATGATGAAACTAACAAATCTGGTTGGTAGAAATGTTCCCCAGGGGTCCTAGCACGTATCCATCCTGCCCAAATGAACTCAAAATCTCAAATTCAAAGAAACCACTAGAATCTCAAAGAGTGGGGTTCAGTGAGGAGAAAAAACAAATCGCTTCAAAACAAGAGATCTTGGGACTTCGATTTCAAAGGACAACTTCTTTATTCCACAAAATCTACTTGAACAAGATCGGTCTTACAAAGGAAGATAGATAGAGGACTCAATCTCTTAGCTGCGGATCTCAACACAGTACAAACTTAGGCTAGAATAGGAAAACTATCTCTCCAGTACAAACACAGTTCATTTGTGGATCTCTCTAGTAGTTTCATCAACTGGAGAGATAGCTAGTTAGGGCTGCCTCCTATCTTATTTATAGGCCTATTACACATTCCCAACAAGCCCTTAATTAGGTATTTTAGCGCACGACCCTTAGGCTAAAGTTAGAATGAAACTACTCGAGAGATAGTTTGGTCAGGGCAGCCTCATATCTTATTTATAAGCCTATTACACATTCGCAACAAGCCCTTAGATATTTTAGCTAAACCACTTAACCTAGGGGCAATGGTCCAACTTTTGATCATTGCATCTGACGGCCACAAGCTCTTCACGACTTTGCTTCGCCTCGACGCAAGCTTCACAATGACGCCACATGCCACCTCCAAATCCAAACCCTAACCAGGTTTTATGGCTCAAACCCAAAACCATTCACTGGTGGTTTGACCAAACCACCAAACCCCTATGGAGAAGCTTATCCACTATGTCTCCTCCATGATCTTGACACGTGCCACTACCGTCCTCAACCACTCGATCCCCAGTGCCTTTTCTTGACATGGTCAACCACCGCCTTGACTTGGTCAACATAGTCTACTACACATGTACATTTGCTTGTTGATGTCCCCATGTGTCGGCCACCCATGGTCCGTCTTCCGTCCATCTTGATTCCTCGGTCTAAGCCTCACGTTCGTCCTTGACCGTTCCTAGTCCATCGGCACAGCACGTCTCTACTTGACCTTCTTCATGACGGTCAACTATCACTGTGCTCCATACCTACACACACCAATACAGCCAGGAGACATGTTGCCCACACACTTATGCTAGGGTTGATCTCAAACTCAACAGAAGCTGGATCATCTCCTGACAATCACTCATCACAACTCGATAACATGGGCACATATCAACCATGTGTTCACAAATCTATTATATGCGTTGAATGTAATCAGTATGCACTTGACAAGGTGGATGGATTGATTCTAGTTTTACAAATAAATAAAGTGCCCTAGGTGGCTTCGCTAAAAAAAATATAAGTTTAGTCATCTCCATCGACCTTGAAATGGCTGGCAAAGAGCACCCTATGCAATGTATTATCCGCTGGGCTCCTGCTTTCATCAGCAGATGATTCGACGATCCTGTGCACATCTTTTTCAACTTGGCCACCTTTACTCCAAGGACCCAATTTCTCTCAGCGGAGGGTTTGATGGGCCTGTGTCTTTTGAATCATCACCCTATATATGATCAATCGAGGCTATTTAACTAATTCGTTCCGGTAAGAAAACTTTAGGAAATGTTTGTTGTTTCGTCTCTATTTCAACTCTGAATCATGACCAAATAAAGTTGTCCCATGCATCATACACACTTGTTGGTCATAATGATTGTATTGTCACCATGATCATCAAACCATATATACTAAATCATGGTCATGTACATATAATCCTTACAAATGTTTTGTTATCAATTGAAACTACCTTTATCAAAAAAACTGCAATGCCCAATATCAAGACATAATCCATGGTGGATTAAATTAAACGAAACTAAGTGATGTTGCACATGTTGGTGCATTTCTTTACAAATATTATGAAAGTGAGAGGTTTGTACTAGAAACAACCTAAATTTTAATAGAAAGCCCTCTTGTTACTTGTTTGAAGAATCAGGATTCTTTGATTTCTTATAGTTTGAAAGTATGTTTTAACAAGAAATGGTAGTAGACATACTGTAGGAGAATTTTGTTTGAAAGATATAAATAAGTCACTGGGGACTTGTTGGAAGCCTCGTGACTCGCACATGTAGAATTTATTTGTATCAAGCAAGACTAGAATTCTCCTTGGTTTGTAGACTTGGAGTAGTTCCTCGATCTCATAGACGCCACAATGATATGGCTGGTGGAAGCATGCCTTTCAAGAATGAGTAGAAGAGAACCAACGATCTCTTAGGCTCGAAACTGGGTACCATGTGACCAGCTCCCCTCACAGAAGCAAACGTGAATTCTCCCTCGTATTGCTGAATGTAGCCTCCTACCTATGTGTTCGAACCATCGCAATTCAGTGCATACAGATCCTACTGCATGCATCTTTGTTCTCGGAGCTGAATTCTTGTGTTACCTCGTTGGCAGGAGTGTACCACGGTACCTCGTTGGCAGGAGTGTACCACGGGCACCATGGCTTTGTGATGGTCCGATTGAGGTCCTTGATGGAGTACCTCGTCCCAGTAATGGGGCACACGTCATCCATATCGCCGCTAACAACAAGTTATGCATGACCATAATAATTCCCGAGTAACATTTTTTGAACTTTTCAGATTGCATTGTTGATAGCAGCATGAAAGATCATCGATAATGGGGACGGGGTGTTATTATTACCTGTACACCCAAACTCTTAATCCAGTGTCGACAAGCCATGAGAGCGTTGGCACCATTGTTACCGGGCCGTCATTCCAGCGTATTTCCCTGAACCAATGACAGGTCTCAGGTCAGAAACCAATGGGTTTATTTGCCAAGAGCAAACAGTACGTTGGAGCAGTTGCCACTACTTACGCACAGCTTGACCAAACGGTATTGACCCGAGCATGGATTGCCTTCTGGACCTCATGATTATTGAAGTAAACCTCGATGTAGTTGTCGATGCACAGATCATAGCCAGGTAACTGTCACAATTACTACATCAGTAATTTATCAATCTGAAGTGTCTGTAATATTATACTGTTTTTAAAGAACTTTTTCTCGAACGATAAGGATTATGAAACTTTTTTTTTGAACACTTTTTTTTTTAACACAGGATTATGAAACTTGAAAGAACACATGTCATATTTACATAGCTAAGATCGAGTATGCCACCTTCAGGCAGGAGTTTTCTTCTGCTGGGCCTGGATGTGGAATCCAGACTTCCTTCACCGTACCAAGCTGATGACCATCTTCCCGCCTGGGGCGGGCCAGTCTCCTGGCCTGGGTGGCCTGCTGCAGCAGAACAGGGAGGTGGCCCCCCCTCCCAGGGGACAAGTCCACAAGCTCATCATCCACCTGGACCGCGTCGAGGATTGGAGCCCCCCCCCACCCCCCCCCCCCCCCGGTGATCGCACGCCGAGCTCTGGCCAGAGCGGATATCCGTCCTCGGGGTCATCCGAGGCCGAGGAATACCCCAGGATCTTCGACTTCGAGGACTGGGTGCCGGGGGTCATTGACGGCGACCGCCCGAGGTTCCGCGCCCAGCCTTGCCACACACCACCGCAGCAACATCAACGGCGCCGCTCGGACCGTGATGACGACGACAGCCGCGGCCCCAGGGGGCCGCCTCGCGGGATACTGGAGCACGGGCGCCAGGCCTTCGGTATTCTGCGGAGGACTGGTGGGAGCTCGGGCGCTGGTGGGAGTAGGGAGCGCAACCGCTCCCCATCGGGGTACAGGCGCAGGGACGCTGGTGATCAGGAGGCACCAGGTGAGGGCGTCCGTGGCAGGAGTACAGTGCGGGGCACCCGGGGTTCGCCTAGAGCCCGGGACCCCCCGCACAGGGAGGACGCAGACTGGGAGCGGCGCCGCTCGCAGTCTCCAAGGAGGTGCAGCGGCGATGACGAGGGGGGGAACGCTGCTCCGGTGAGCGGTGACCTAGGGTCCACGCTTCTCTCGGGCGCTCTCCATGCCGCGCCCGGCGCGCCATCCCCGTCGGTGCTGCATCCCGACCCGATGATGGATTTCTACAAGGCCTTGTGTGCTAATGACATCGGATGTGTGGATGGGAGGGGCGCTACTGTGGCCTGGGATCCTATGCTGGGCGAGGCCGCGGACATGTGCCAGAGGATGGTGAGCAGGCCACTGTCCTTCTCGCCGTCACCGCCTTTCCCACCGGAGATCCAAGGCTCACCTGACTACACCCCCGTGTCTGCCCTCTGGAGCAAGGTGGCTGATCTCAATGAGGAGGCCACTGCAATGGGCTACAATCTGTTAGTTTGATCTCCACTGGACTTGGCCCAACGGCCTTGTCTGGGCCCTTATCTCGCGTCCTGATCGGGGACGTCCAGCCCAATGAAGTGGCTGGTGGGCCCCCGTCGCGCAGTGCTATAAATAGGAGGTGGGGGCCAGTGGTTAGGGTCACGAGGTTCACTGTAGCCGCCAGCACCCCCACCGAGAAACCCTACCGATCAGGGACGCGCTGCCAGCGACGGGAAGCTCCACCGGCGTCGCTACTGTTCCACCGCTTCACCGCCCGTCGCTGCCCTAGCGCAGAACTTCACCAGCGATCCTGTGATGGCGGGTTCCTCTCCGTCAAGCCCGACAGTCAGTACCTTCCGCTCTCTCTCTTACTCCCTTTCTCCCTCTCTGGATTTGTGAACTACCCCTGTTTATACTAAATAGAGAAGATATTACCGACTGATCTACACCTAGAACGATCCTATAGATCTAACAATGGTATCGGAGCGCTGGTTGCTAGCGTGTAGATCTAGATCGGGACTGAGAAAAGAAGCAGAAACGATTTTAGAATCGGATGAATTTGAAACCCTAACCCTAAAGAAATTGGACGGTTAGAGAGAAGGAAGACCATGCCGCCGGACCATCTCCATGACCGGCGCGCTGGAAGAACCCCACTACCGCCGGCTGTCGGTTGACGCCGCACGGGAAAGAGATGACCCGCGGCTCGTCGCCGCATCGTGCGCGCACGCGCACAGAGCTCAAGGGCACCACCAAGAAAGAACAAAAGAAGAAATAGTTTTCGATCTCGAATCGGAAGAAGGAAAGCCCAAACCCTAACCCTGACGAAAGGTCGCCGTTGAGCGGGGAGGAGGATCCGCCGCCGCGTCGACGGCGCGCAGGACGAGATCTGGGCCGAGCCCGTCACTGCCCGTACGAACTCCGGTCAAGGGCACCACCTCGAGACCGCTCGACGGCGGCGTGCTCAACCTCGGGCGAACGCGCGCGCCGGCGAGAGGCCACGCGGTGGCGCTGTCGTCCCTCCTAGGGCGGTCACGAGCAGCCACCGCTGCTCCGCTGCTACTCGGCTGCTGTGCTGAGCGAGAAGAGGGGAGGGAGAAAGAAGAAAGGCGGGTAGGGGCCGCCGGCGCGCGCTCCGGTGCGGCCAGCACCTCGCCGCTGGAAAGGCCACCGCCGCCGCCGCTGCGTTCGGCTAAAGAAAGGCGGAGGGAGAGAAGATCGAATAGGGTTTCAGGGGCTGAGCAACCACCGGTTTTGTTCCTGCGAAAATGAAGGACAGCCATTGGATCAAGATCGATGGCCACGATTGACCGGACCAAAAATGGCCCAGGCGGGTGGCGTCTTTCCCGGCCCAGGCCCAGGTTACGGCCTGGGCGCGGGGAGCGCGGCTGGGCCAGGCCGATGCGGCAGGGCGCTGTGCGCCTTTTGGGCCAACGAGCTGGGCCGCGAGCCTGCACGTGAACGCGAAAATGGGCCGAGTAGCAGCGCTTCTCCTGCTGGGCCGCACAACTGCGCACGCAAACAGGCCGCGGGCAGAGAGCTAACCGCGGGCCGCATGCACAGGCTTCGGGCCGAATGAACAGTGAATCTTAAGAATTTGTGTTATTCTTTTTCAGAAGTATTTTTTTTTGGAAGTATTTTATCTAGTTTTGATATCTACTCAATTTTGACCTAACGGAATAAATTGTTTAGAGACTAGATAAGCAAATTGAGATGCTTCTGATCAAGAATTATTATTTCTCAAGAATTGTTCAAGTTTCCGCTGCAAAGAAAAGAATATTGTCTTCTCATTAAATCCGAACCAACGGGAGGATTTAATTTGAAGAGCAATTACAGTTGTTCAGAAAATGATGAAAAGTTTATCCTCTAATTAAAATTGGAACCAACGAGAAAATTTTAATTAGAGGGATATTCACATTATGACTTAAGTGAAATTATGATATTGTTATTTTCTGACCAACGTTGATGATAACAATATTATAAGCTTATTTATGAGTTTGAGGTTGAAATTTAAATCTCTGATAAATTATGCATCAAAGTGACCAATTTTCAGAGAATAGATAAAGATCAAGAAATGAATATGAAATAGAAAGATGATTTTCCGCTGCAATGATGATGATGATGATCTTCTAATTAAATTCGAACCAACGGGAGAATTTAATTTGAAGAGAGTTAATGATAATTGAGTTGTTCCATATGTTAATTCCATTTATACCCAACGGTGATGTGGAATTAATGTACAAGAACATTGTATTCATGATGTTGCTAATTTTAGCAAAAATTATTGATAGAAAATTTTATGAGTTTTATCTATGAATTTTATGCATTTATTCTATTTCTGCCCAACGGTGATATAGAATTAATGTAGAAGAAAGTTGTTTTGTTCTATATCTGCCCAACGGTGATGTAGAATAGAACATAAAGAAATTAGAATTTAATGTTGATAACTATTGTTGAATAATTTTCAGACAAAGATCTTCTTGCTTTCATTCTTGAAGGCAGAAAAGAAAGAGAAAGAAAAAGCACTGGGTTCTTGTGACTCAGATGATGAAAAGCCTAAGCACAAATTGTGTATATGATAGTAGGCCATTGCATGAGAAATTGTGTCCTCTTTAAGAGTGGCTTGAAAAGAAATAATTTTCGAAGATTTCAGGGATATTGATCCAAGAAAGAAATAGAACAATAAAAGTTTAGTTTAAGAAATATCTTTTATGTACCCTCTATGAAAAATAATTTAATTTTTAGTTTTTTTATCATTATGATATGAATTATAATGAATGACATGCATGTTTAATTTGACCAACGTCGGATTAAGCATGTGCGTTAAAGAATATCGAATTTATTCCTGAATTTTGATGATTGAATATGAGCCAATCCTGACATTTATGTCTCTACAAGAGAATTGTCTCGCATGGCTGCATAAAATTTAAGAAAATACCCGTGTTGTGGGGTAAAGTTGGCATAGCACTTGTCCTGCATGGCAGGAGAAAGTGAGATGACCATGTGTATCCCGCACAGGGAGAGAAGTTTAGGGTGGCTCTTATGCTATCCTAGTATGAATTTAAGAACAAAAGGAAGTTGAAAAAGAACCTCATGATAAGAATGACATGCAAGCATGAATTGCAGAAGTATTGATGAAAGAACTCTGTTGAGTTTCTGATGTGAAATGAGGAAAAAGTACTCCTATACGAATTAAGAAATAATTTCATCTTCCATGATGTAATCATGTGGATGAAGTTAGTGATCAAAGTTTCCTCACTCACAAGAGTTATGAAGGTTTCAAAATTGTGGCAAAGAAGTTTGTTCCACATTTCGAGGGGTAGGATTGTGACATGAATTGAGAAAGATAGAAAGACAATTGAAAGAAACTCAGAAAGATAATTGAAAGATATTCCCCATTATATGCTTTGTATTTAGAGAAAAAGTGATCTATAAAAGATGAAGGTGATCGTTGAGGGAGTACAACGGTCATAATAAAGATACCCCTAAGTACAGAAATGGCTAAATTTCTGAACATTTTACAGTTCAACAGGAAGATAGCAATGAGACTAAGAAATACTAAGACGGTGCTCAAAGCACCAAATGAGATAGATTTAACAGAATAAACCCAAAATAAGAAAGATTGAAGATACGCTATCCTTACACCAGATGGATTAATCTGGGGGAGTATGGTATGAAAAGATCTACGACTTGAAGAGAAGTAGGACCAGTGCCTACTCCAATGACTCAAGATCGGTAGGGTTCAACACCATGTTGATGTTGTATGACTCATATAACACATGTTGTTAGCCCTTTAAGAAGATGAATAAGAAAACAATGATATGGTTATCCTATAGAATTGATTGACGATGAAAGAGCAACAACAACCCAATGTGAAAGAAGTGTCATGCCATTAGCTACAGACCTGAAGGTCTCAAAGAATAAGAGAATCAGATATTATTGATAACTATAAGTTATATATATTAATGAAGAAATTCAAATGGAGGGTGATCCACCTCGTTTGAAGAAACCATGAGAGACGTTAACACGTCTAAATGGCAAGAAGCTAAGGAAATTGAAATGAAATTGATGAATATCAACGAAGTTTGAGAAACAGAAGCAGTTCCTAATGGAGCCAAAACAGTAGGCTGTAAAGGGTCTACAAGACGAAATGTGGCTCCAAAGGGAACAGAAGATATGAAGCACGACTTGAATCGAAAGATTTTACGTAAGAGAATGAATAGATTACAATGAGTTCTAGTGGCACATCATGATCTGAGATGAAAGTAAAGGCAACATTTCCCAAATGGGATTTGTATGAAAAATAATTACATGACACAACCTAAAGGTTTTGTCGTGGAAAGAAAGAAAGAACGAACGAATGGGATGCCACCCGTAAAAATCCTTTATGAACTAGAGCAAGTCTCTAAACGGTGGCATTTCGAGTAGAAAGGTCAACTAGAAATTTTAGGTTAAAGAGAATGAGAGGACAATTGCACAGGTACAAAGTTATAGAATGGGAGATTCAATTCCTAACCCTAATATGTGGATGACACCTTACTTGCTAGTAGTGATGTCCATCTACTATATGTGAAGAAGCTCTTGTCCTCGAGACTCAATAAGAATGTTCTCGGTGAAATGACTCTCGTTATAAGAATTGAAATTCACCGAGACAGATGAAAGGGGTATTAGGATTATCACAAAGGCATGCTTAGAAAAGATTGTAAAGAAACAAAGTATGCATGCAAGTGAACCTACGCCTGTTCATATAGTCAAGGGTAATAATTTTGAGAATCTTAGTGTTACAAGAACCGACATGAAATAGATCAAATGAATATGGATCCATATGCTTCAGTTGTTGGAAGCTTGATGAGTGCACAACTATGATATTACAGTTTAATGAGTGCACAAGTATGATATTACCCTAACATAGTTCATTTATCCGGGATGTTTTGGCAGAAAGTCCAGTCCAGATATAGATCACTGGAATGGAGTTAAGAATATCTTGCAATTGTGCAAAGATTTAATAAGCCTCATGATGACTAAGAAAGAACAAGTACTCTCAAATGGTTCTGGGTACAAGAATGTTGAATTTTGGCGAGATGTTTAGTGAAACCCACATAGTAGCTAACACTCGCAGTTGGAGTTTTATTGTGAAAAAGCTCCAAAGAAACAGTTGTGGTGTCATCAATGATGCATACCTATAGTACAACTTATTATGAGGCTTATAGGACAGGCGAAATTGTTAACTTATACCCGGAATTGGTAATGGTATACAACAGCAATTACCATTTAAAATAATTGACTCCTATGACAACGGGTCAAGTGTGCTACCAAACACATTGATATGAAGTTAGACGTTGTGAAGGAGAAAGTCCGGAATCTTTTAAAAGCTTTCGAATGTATAAGTAAAAGCAAGTACTTGCAGATCTGCTTATAAAGGCTTACCACCCAGTGTGTTCAGAGAACGCACAGTCGACATGGGTTTATGGTATAGTCTATGATTTTCGGACAATAAAGGGCCCAAAGAAAGTATCATTTCAAAATAGAGAAGTGTATTGTGGCTGTTAGTCTAGCGGCACTAATTACTGTGACGATGTGACAGTTCTATGCACTAATCTGTGATGAAATAGGAAAGAAGGAAGAAAAATATGAATTGAAATTTTGAATGAGAAATTGAAGAACGAAGAAAGTGACGAGAGATCAAGGGGGAGAATGTTAGTTTGATCTCCACTGGACTTGGCCCAACGGCCTTGTCTGGGCCCTTATCTCGCGTCCTGATCGGGGACGTCCAGCCCAATGAAGTGGCTGGTGGGCCCCCGTCGCGCAGTGCTATAAATAGGAGGTGGGGGCCAGTGGTTAGGGTCACAAGGTTCACTGTAGCCGCCAGCACCCCCACCGAGAAACCCTACCGATCAGGGAGGCGCTGCCAACGACGGGAAGCTCCACCGGCGTCGCTACTGTTCCACCGCTTCACCGCCCGTCGCTGCCCTAGCGCAGAACTTCACCAGCGATCCTGTGATGGCGGGTTCCTCTCCGTCAAGCCCGATAGTCAGTACCTTCCGCTCTCTCTCTTACTCCCTTTCTCCCTCTCTGGATTTGTGAACTACCCCTATTTATACTAAATAGAGAAGATATTACCGACTGATCTACACCTAGAACGATCCTATAGATCTAACACAATCATGTGGTGCAATTCGGCCCCGGTGTGCAGCTGACTCAGGAGGTCAACGGCCAGTTGAGGGAGACAACCATTATTGAGCAGGTGGCAGAGATGATGCTTGAGGAGTGTAGGAACAGCATAGTGGAGAGCATGTTTGTGCCCTATGAGTAGCCACCGCTAGAGGCACCAGAGATGAGCAAGGCTAAGGGGAAGACTAGGCCGGCCAAGGCTGCCACGAAGGAGCCTACCAGGAGGAGCACTAGGCAGCAGGTGTGGGCAAACTCGGTGCCAGTCTCTAAGAGGGCCACCCAGCGCCTCATCAGGGCATTTGATATTGCTGGTCCCTCAGAGCCAGTGGGAGAGGAGGCCATGGAGGCCTACATCAGGTCCTATAATGCACCAATGACAGAGCAGCGCATCAAGGCAATTCGCATGCTCACCTCTCTTGACAGTGGACCAGCGCTTGCGGCAACAGCGCAGCTTGCAGCCGAGCAGGAGATGACTGAGACAGAGGAGGTGGCAGCTTGATGAGAGGAGACAGTGCATCAGTATGCGCTCCAAGTTACCATGTTAATCGGTGTTGCTGGTAGTCAGTGTGAGAGGCCTGTGGTGGCCATTGCAGTAGTGCCTTGTCCTGCTAGTAAGGGGGACAGTTGGATCTTTTCTTTCGCTGGAGTGTTAATGCTCTGGCCTGGTGTGTGCGTCAAGATTAGTAGTGATGGTCGTAGTAGTCCAGGAGGTCAGCTTAGTCTTGGTCAGTTAGCTATGATGTCAGGTGGCAAGCAACCAGTGGTGACCAATGTACCAGTGTATCACCCTACAAGTATAAGGGGCACATGTGTGATTGTGAAGCTAGACGTCTGTGGTGGCACTAGTTGTGTGAGCAATGCTAGTACTCTGTGTCAGTTTGACAACAGTTTGGATGGCACACAGACCTGTTACTGTAGCCATTTGATGTGGTTGTTAACATGTGTTCCAAATGAATGAAAACCTGTCAATTCTATCTTGGAACGTGAGGGGGCTCAATGATGCGGCGCACAGGGAGTTAGTAAGGGAAACAACGATGTGCGCTAGGCCTTGGGTGGTATGCCTCCAAGAAACAAAGATCGGCTCCATGAGTCGTCACATCTTGGCTGACACCGTAGGAGAGAGGTTGGCAAGGCATTGCACTTTGGATGCAAATGGCACTAGGGGTGGTATACTTGTTGGGTGGGATCAGGATCTGGTACAGATAACAGATATCGAAAGCAAACAGTTCACAATCACGGCAAGGGTCAGGGTGCTGAGCACCGATGCCAGTTTCATATTCACCACTTGCTACGGCCCGGCGGATGACAGAAGGAAGGAGGAGTTCCTCCAGGAAATGGTATCCCTCAAGCCAGTAGCGGGGACGCCATGGCTCATCACAGGGGATTTCAACTTGATCTATCAGGCGAGTGATAAGAATAATTTGAACCTCAACTGGAGGTTGATGGGCAAGTTCAGGGCTGCACTAGACGAATGTGAACTGATGGAAATCTGCCTCCAAAACCGGAGATTTACTTGGTCAAACGAGAGGGCCAACCCAACGTTGGTGCGCTTGGACAGGGTATTTTGCAACTCTGATTGGGAGTTGTTATTCCCCAACTCTGCTCTGCACGCCTTATCAACCGGTGTCTCTGATCACTCCCCCATACTACTCACGTGTCAAGATGCAGTGCCTAGAAAAGCAAATTTCAGACTAGAAGATCACTGGCTGCATACTGAGGGTTTCAGTGAAGTTGTTCAGCAGGCTTGGGCAAAGCCACAGTCGGGATCCGCGCTAACTGTGTTTAGGAAGAAGTTGACCGAGACAGCGAGGGCGCTGAGACAATGGAGCAAGCCACTATTCAGTAACGTCCGCTTACAGTTGCACATTGCCAATGAGGTCATCATGCGCCTAGAGATAGCACAAGAGAGCAGGCAGCTATGTGATGCAGAGATTGCACTGCGCAGCGAGCTCAAAATTAGGGTGCTTGGCCTAGCTGCGGTGGAACGATCTAGAAGAAGGCAAGCATCCAGATTCATCTGGTTGAAGGGCGGCGATGCTTGTAAAAAAAATTTCCACTTGAAGATGAGTGCTAGAAGGAGGAAATATATTTCATCACTCAAGCGTAACGATGGCACCCTGACATGGAACCATGGGGACAATGAGGCCGTGCTGCACGGATACTTCTCCTCCATCATGGGATTGAAGATGCAGCGGTCAAGGACTTTCAATTGGGACAGAATGGCCATGAGCACTATCCAAGAAGTACCAGGGCTGGAACTGGATCGACCATTCACTGAAGACGAGGTTGGGCAGGCCATCAAATGCTTGCCAAATGACAAGGCACTGGGACCGGATGGCTTCACAAACAAATTCTACAAACGGTGTTGGGAAATCATTAAGTTCGATGTGCTCGCCGCCTTCCATAATATGCATATCCTTCACTGTGGAGCATTGGAGCATGTCAACGGTGCCCACATAGTCCTTTTGCCAAAAGCGGAGGTGGCTTCTGAACCGAAGGAGTTCAGGCCGATAAGTCTCGTCCACTCCTTCGCCAAGTTATTTACGATGTTGGAGTTGTTCCAAATTCACTGCAAGATATAGGCCGGGCTTCTGACGGAGCGAAGCGGAGGCCCGTAAAAGCCGAAGGCTGGGCCGGAGCGTAGCGGAGTCTGAAGCCGGCCCATCAGGGCACGCCCGTGCATACACGGGGGGTGCGGGGGGCGGAGCCCCCTGCGGTACGGTACATATATACCCTTGCTAGGGTTTCTTCGAGACTTGATTCTCTTGTAAGCCGCCGCAGGCGTGTAACCCAAAAACTCTTGAAATAGTGAGATTGTTGCTGGCTGGTGCCCGTGGTTTTTCCCCTTCGCATTGGAGGGGTTTTTCACGTTAAATCGTGTGTCTCCGCTGTGATTGATTTCGTTTTACTTCATATTCCATACGTCGTTCATAACATACGAAAGTGCTGGCCATCAGGTTGGCTCACTACATTGATGGTCTCATTGCGCCGGTATAGAGCGCGTTTATCAAGAAGCGCTGCATCCAGGACAATTATGTGTATGTTCGCAGCTTGGCCAGATACTACCATCGTACCAAAACACCTGCATGCCTCATCAGATTGGATATCAGCAAGGCGTTCGACACTGTATCATGGGAATAACTCCTTGAAATGTTAGTTCGGAGGGGGTTCAGTAATAGGTGGAATGGTTGGCTAGCTGCCCTGTTCAAGACCTCCTCCTCTGTAGTATTGCTCAATGGTTTCTCAGGCCCAAGCATCGGTCATCAGAGGGGGCTGCGGCAGGGAGACCCGCTGTCGCCTTACCTTTTCATTCTTGCCATGGACGTGCTAAACCGGATTTTCGAGATTGCAACTGAAGAAGGGAGATTAACTCCCCTCAGAGGACGCCACACCAAGATGAGATTGTCCTTATATGCCGACGATGTTGTGATCTTCACAAATCCAAAGAGAGAGGACATCAGATGTATCATGCAGATTATGGAGGCCTTTGGAGATGCTACCGGCCTGCGCATTAATATGACAAAGAGCACAGTCGCCTCCATAAGATGTTCAGGGATCGTTATGGACGAGGTGCTCGGCGACTTCGCAGGCGATAGGGTGCCCTTCCCAATTAAATATCTGGGCCTCCCGCTCAATTTGGGTCGACTGCGTATGGTACACCTTCAGTACATTCAGGATAGGGCGAAAGACAAAATAGCTGGCTGGCAGGGTAAACTGATCACAATTGCCGGTAGGAAAGAGCTCATTCGATCCATGACCAGTTCACTTCCTGTTTACCTGTTAACAACCATCAAACCACCAAAGAAGTTCTTCAAAGAGCTAGACAAGTTGAGACGACGGTTTCTCCGGGCGGGCGACGGCCAACTCACTGGTGGAAAGTGCAAGGTGGCATGGCCAAAAGTGTGCACGCCTACAGAAAAGGGTGGTATGGGGATCAAGGATCTTGAAGCCTTCAGCCGATCGCTTCGTTTACAATGGCAGTGGTATGCGTGGGACGACAGGGAACGCCCCTGGAAGGGGCTGCAGCTACAAATTGACATTGAAGATAGACGCTTCTTCGACGCTGCAACAATTGTGGAAATTGGCAATGGGTGCAAGGCTTCGTTCTGGACTTCTAGATGGCTTAACGGCCAAGCCCCCGGGGTGTTGTTCCCGGCTCTGTTTAGGCACAGCAAGAGGAAGAACCGCACTGTGGCGAATGCACTAGCTGGCAATACGTGGGTACGGGATATTGATCAAAATATGAGTGGGCAGATCATTGAGGAATACCTCCAACTCTGGGATATGCTATCCCCTGTAGTGCTGTCACAAGCTGGTGAGGACAGAATTCTCTGGGCTCGCTCTTCCAGTGGTGAATATTCAGCCAAGTCCACCTATGATTTACACTTCCAGAACTTAGAGCGATGCAGTGTGCCCAAACTCATTTGGGATACCAAGGCACCACCAAAATGCAGGTTCTTCATCTGGTTACTACTCCAGAACCGGATATGGACGGCAGCACGGCTACAGGTGAGGCACTGGCCAAATGAGTATTTTTGCCAACTTTGCATTCAGAACTTGGAGACTGCAGACCATCTATTTGTTGAGTGCCCAGTAGCCAGGAATGTGTGGCACCAAGTGGGGCTATGGGTGGGGGCACCGAGCCTCAAGCCTGAAAACTGGGCAGTCGTGGCCAATGTCAGGGCATGGTTCATTCATATGATGATAAGTGTGCCGTCGCAGCTGAAGAATGGGTTGAGGTCACTTATAATACTGACCATCTAGGCGATATGGCATGAGAGGAACGGCATAATCTTCAAGAAAGAATTCAGACAGGTGCCAAAGATCGTCGAAAGCATCATTGACTAAGCTAACATATGGGCACATGCGGGTAACAAAGGGCTGCAATTGATGTTGCAGATGCAGAACAATGCGCAGGGATATTCGGATGGACAGCCGTCTTCGGCAAATGTCATGGTTGCTAATCCTTTGTATGTAATCTAGCCTTTTATTTTTCTAGGGGTGGCCTGGACCTCACTTGTGAGCTCTGGGCAAAAAAGGGGCAGTGCGGCGCGACTTGTGCCTGCACACATGTTGTAATTACATTCTCATCAATGAAATCCGGTAACGAATCTTTCGAAAAAAATAGAGTAGAACGTTCCGTTTGGCGCGTGGATGCATATGGGAGCGTAAATATTGTAGAAATTGAGGTCCCCGGGTCGGATCGACGCTTTTGCCTCCCAACACGACAGGCCATCGCACGGTCCAAAGCTGCAGTGCTCGGTAATGTTGGCCCACACCTCATCGGAGATCACCCCATGGTTCCACAAGAACTAGAACAAGCCCTTGTCGTCATTGTAATCATCAAGCAATGGGTTGCCAACCTGAAATCGATCGAGCAGAAAGCAAAGCGAACGCGACTAGCTAGTTAGTTATCGTGCTTTGCGTATCTGCAAATGAAATAATTAGCTGCCATGGCGCTCGACTTACGAAGATCCCCTTGAGGTTTGTCAGGTTCTCTCCGGTGAGTAAGCGGATGGCCACGATGACGGCGGCCAGCTCCTGGACGTAGTGGCCGGCGTAGCTCTCGCCGGCGATGTAGAAGTCGCGGCCCTTGTACTCGGGGAACCGCTCGAGCCAGTGGAGTAGGAAGTTGTACGAGTCCACTGCCGTCCTCTTGTCACCACTTTTGTCGTAGTCCGACGACGTGTTGGAGTAGGAGAACCCGACTCCGGCCGGCGACTCGAGGAAGATGACGTTGGCCACTGCTTGTGTCATCCTCAAAGGCTCAAACTAACAACGTCAGAAAGATTAATGACATCAGTAGTCTATACGTGGCTACGTACCGTTGTTCCAGGCGTGTTTGTTCCTGCTCAGTGTCTTGCCGTCGGGGTTGACACGGAACGGGCCGAGCTCCATCATCGCGCCGGCTCCCAGCGACGAGCACCCTGGCCCTGCGCGCGTGCAACAAACACGTACGTTCTCCAATTGCACCTTGCCGTCGAACATGTTACATGTACGCATACGGCGAAACAAAAAAAAGTATAGTTGCATACCTCCGTTGAGCCAGAGGACGAGGGGCTTGGAGGCGGCGTCGTATGGGGACTCTACGAAGTAGTAGAAGAGCGCGCGGCCGTGCTCTTCGTCCACCGTCACGTAGCCAGAGTACTGGTCGAAGTTGACGCGCGGCGGCTGCCCCGGCAGCGCCGTGATCCTGTCGGCCTCCTTGCTGCCCCTTGGGCGACTTGCAGTACGTGGGAAGGTTGCCAAAGCTGCTCACCGGGTCGGCCCATGTCTCGTCGGTCTCGTCAGACAAGGCCACGCCCCGTGCCCGATGAGACTCCATGAGCTGCCTCAACAGCGCAGCTTGGTCCAGGGCGGCGTTCGTGAACGGTAGGGCGAGTAGGATCGCCGCGAAGAGAATGCAATACGAGAACTGATTCCTCGCCATCTTAGTCATCCTCTGCGAGCTCGTTGCTCGATCGATCATCAGAATGTAAAGATCATCTCGTCTCTATATATAGAGAGAGAGTAGACTCTGTGTATTTCTCGGGAGTTTGGTTTCTCCGAAGTACGAACGCCATGAGCTAGTTGTAATGGTTTTGGCAACACTTGCACGACGAAATCGCCTGTAGTTTCTTTACAGATTTTCCTAGCGTCTTCGCTTCGCATCGCACAACAGTTGTCTGGCGTAGATGGCGTTCAACGTTAGAGTTTTGGATCATGACGAACGGAAGTTTGTTTGTTTCTCCCGGCGACGCCATCGATGCCGAGGACCTCTCCGCGACGACCCAAACGATCGGATCGATATGACGTAGAGACCAAGGTGACATTTCCATCAACGCGTGCAGGCCCAATATTTTTTAAGAAAGATCCGTGCAGGCCCAATATAAGTCGTTGATAATGCTAGCTGCCCTTTGATAAAGTTGTCCCATGCATCATACACACTTGTTCGTCGTAATGATTGTGTATTGTCGCCATGATCATCAAACCATATATACTAAACCAAAGCCTTACAGATGTTTTGTTATCAATGGAAACTACCTTTATCGAAAAAACTACAATGCCCAATATCAAGACATAATCCATGGTGGATTAAATTAAATGAAACTAAGTGATTTTGCACATGTTTGTGCATTTCTAAACAAATATTATGAAAGTGAGAGAAGTTTGAACTAGAAACAACCTACATTTCTCTTGTTACGCTTGAATCAAGATTCACTGATTTCTTATAGTTTGAAAGTATATTTTAATAAGAAATGGTAATAGACATACTTCGGGCGAATTTTGTTTGAAAAATATAAATAAGCCATCGGGGACATGTTGGAAGCCTCGTCATGTAGAATATTTATTTGTATCTGGTAACAGTTTGGTAAAATTCACTTGCCAAATGTTGTGTTTTAGCAAGTTGCTAAAAGAATATGCCAAGTTAAAAAGAGGCTCTCTCCAACAATTCTCTATTTTAAACTTGCCAAATCAAAAAACAAGAAAAGGCCCACCACAAAGGTAGTTGACCGGTACCTTTCTTCCCCTCGCGCCGTACTATCCATGCGCGCGTGAGACGCCGCGGCCGCCGCAGAAACTTTTTTCCTCGCATTTGTATTACCTACACATTTATATTTAATCCAGTTGAACAATGCAATGCTCAAATGTAATCGTGATTTGTTTTAACTCAAGCATTGAACTCTTTATTGAAGTATGAAATTCATTTGTGTTTATGATTTATACGTCCATATACATGTTTATTTGAGTTGGCCGTATGTGCATGGAACATCGAACAGATGGCGTGTACACCTGATAGCATTAGATGATGTAGGTCTGTTCAGAAGAAAATGCCAAGCTCCTGTCCTCCAATCAGCGTCGACGATGTGATCATTGCCGAGGACAGCACCTGCCGGCCAGGATCTTCTGCGGGATCTGGACGCCGCCAAGACGAGGCCGCGGACTTGGCGTGGACTGGATGCACGATGATAGAGCCGGGCGTGGAACAGGAGATCGCGATACTATATGGGGCACGATCGGCGCGGGAACTTGAGGACAGATTGTCGTCGGTGGCGCGGGAACGAGAGGAGGATTTTTCACCGCACGCGCGGGAAGGAAAACGCGGCCGCGCGAGAGGGATCGCAACTGGGATACGCGCGCGGATATATGCGCGCGCGGACGGGACATTTGGTAACTTGGGAAAAATAGCAACCTCTTTTACCAAACTGTTGGCGAAGGAATTTTGCTTGTTTTGCCAAATTTTAAAGATGACAACCTCTTTTACCAAACTGTTGGAGATGCTCTAAGACTGGTACTCCTCCTTGGCTGTAGACTTGAAGTAGTTCCTCGATCTCATGGATGCCACAATGAAATGGCAGGTGGAAGCACGCCTTTGAGGAAAGAGTAGAAGAGAACCAACGATCTCTTAGGCTGGAAACTTGGTACCGTGTGACCAGCTCCCCTAACAGATACAAACGTGAATCCTCCCTCGTATTGCTGAATGTAGCCTCCAACCTGTGTGTTCAAACTGTCGCAAGTTAGCGTATACAGATCCTATTGCATGCATCTTCATTCTCGGAGTTGAATTCTTGTGTTACCTCATTGGCAGGAGTGTACCACGGGCGCCATGGATTTGTGATGGTCAGATTGAGGTCCTTGACGGAGTACCTCGTTCCAGTAATGGAGCACACATCATCCATATCACCACTAAAACGAGTTATCCATAAGACCATAATGATTGCCAGATAAAAATAATAATAATCACTTGATTCTTAACTTGTCCTTTCCTTTTTGAGTTTGCATTGTTTGCACGAGTATAGAAGATCGATGGGATGGGTTACCTCACCTATACACCCAAACTCTTAATCCGGTGTCGACTAGCCATGAGATCGTTGGCACCATGGTTGATGGGCGGTCCGTCGGAAGGAATAACCTGAACCAATTACAGAAGATTTCAGGTCAGAAACCAGAATAAGCGTATGAGTTTGACAAGACCAAAGTTAGGCAGCTGCAACTACTTACGTGCAATTTGACCAATGCGTGTTGATCCGGGCATGGATCGCCTTCTGCACCTCAGGGCTATTGAAGTAGACCGTGATGTAGTTGATGATGCACGGGTCGTAGACAGCTAACTGTCATATTTACATCAGTAATTCATCTATCAGAAGTGTGCCTAGTGGATATTTGTACGGGCTTAAGTTTTTCCGAACAATAAACACCAAGGAAATTGAGAGAAGAACCCATGTTGTGTTATATTTACATAGCTACTGGAGTAGGCCGTCCCGTTGAGCGCCTGAATGCATATCGGAGCATAAATGTTGTACAGGTAGATGTTGCCAACAAAGTTCCTGAAGTTGAACAGTGACTTCGCCTCCTTGCATGATATTCCATCAGACGGGCCGAAGCTGCAGTGCTCAGTAATGTTGGCCCACATCTCGTCGGAAATCACCCCATGGTTCCACAAGAACTCAAAAGAGCCCTTGTCTTTGTGGTAAATATCAAGCAACGGGTTGCCAACCTGAAACCAATCAAAAAGCGAGGCAATTAACTATTGTCTCGGCTTGTAGAACTAGTAAGGTGGTTTGTGCAAATAGCACATATTACTATTTTTATTACAATATTAGGGTATTTTGGTTCCAAAATAGTTTTTGCAAATAATCCTCTTTGATTGTAACTTATCTCTACTGTAACAGACCAATCAAAACTATATTAGGCCTAAATATCCCCCGCTGAGAGACTCCAACCATTATGCACCAACGAAATTGTATTCAGGATTACAATATTATTAAAATTTATGGCTCATAATCCTTCCTCATAGGCTTCAACTTGGTCCGATGGCCGACGTTATTTGGATCTCCCACCCTCAGGCTTCAACGCACGCCTCACACATCCTAGGCTTCAACGCGACTTGCGGACCCGAAATTTTCATCAACTGCAATTTTTTCGAGTCCACAGTTCCGCACGCACTCCCGGTCTCCCAAGACCCTCCACAGTCCCATCGTTTCCTTCCTTTCCTCGTCCTTCTTCTTTCCTCTCTCTCCAGATCCCTTCCTATTCCATGGCCGTGCATTCTCTACGGGCTGCCGGTGGTTGCGCCGCCACATGGGGTCACCGCACGACCTCAAGCGGAAAGCGGCGGCACGACCGTGCGCGGAGGTGGCGGCAGGCAGATGCGGCCACGCCGGGCAACCACGTGCGGACAATGGCTACGTGTGGCGACGCGACGCAACCATGGCGACGTTGGAAGCCATGGCGAACTCCTGTGACGATGCTGGTTCTTCCTCTTCCTACCCCAAGCAGCGCCGGCCTAGTGTGGTCGACGGCAGGACGTGGATGAGCGCCACCACCTCCATGGCGCCCGACTCCTACATGTTGGGCGCGATGGCGGCGCCCACCCTCCCCCCCCCAACCCGCTGATGGCGTCCTAGATCCTCCATGGCAATGGTGGACCTTCTCCCAACCTGACGCCCTTGCGTGTGTGGATCTCAACGACAGCCATTGTGTCCGCATGTAAGGCCGTGCGCACTGGGGGCCATCGCCGCCGTGGATCCACCGCCGATGCCCTGATCCAGAGCCCGAAGGTGGATAGTCATTGCTGAGATCCACACACGCAAAGGGCGCCTGAGGCCGGCAAACACATTCGTGGCGTGCATCCACAGGCGGGGGCAGGTGACTTGGACCCACGTGTTCCCACGTGTGGGCGCGGAGACAGGGCGGGAAGCAACGTGGGTAGTCTCGCGTGCGCGCGCGTAACAAAGCGAGCGCTATGGTTAGGGTGGGGAAGCAGCGTGGGCTCCACGCGATGGGTCGTAAAAACATGCAGGGCAGGCTTCTTTCGTGTGCAGCGTGGTCTCCCACCCTTGCATATACGAGCTAAGCGGAACTCCTGCCGTCCCGCGTACACGAGGGCGCAGCAGGTACGGGCGTCCATCCGGACGTCCAGGTGCTAGCCTGTCCCCAATGTAAAGGCAAATACTCTGCACCCTGCCTTCACCGTCATTGAATCCTGACGTGTCAATGCGCGATGGTCAGCTACAGTGAGCACTAAATTGTCATCCTATTGACCTTGGCTTTTGTCATCACTCGGTCTGCACTGGTATGGTAGGGGGTATTACTTTGTTCCCATTGCAACGCACGGGCACGATCCTCGTAGATGTAATAAGAATGGTATACAGCATATGATTGTGGGAGAGGCAAATGTTTGGGTACTGACTGGCTTCGGGCAGCTTACTGAAATTCTATTTGCGCCATGTTTCCAATCTGGTAAGGCTAGGTCGCATATAAGTGGGATGTAATGGAAACCTTGTATTCGGTGTTGTGGTTCGTCGTTTTGGTAATTTGATGATTCCGTTCCGAAGGATTGTAATCTGTTCTACTTTCTCTTAATAAAAAAGAACGTGCACGATTGCGGAAAAATAGATAGAGATTATTAGTTGTAGCTGAAATTTGCCTAAATTTTCCACGGTCAATGGCACGGAATGGACTTACGAAGATTCCCTTGAGGTTCGTGGGGTTCTTGCCGGTGCGTTGGCGAACAGCCACGATGACGGAGGCCAGCTCAGGGACGTAATGGCCGGCGTAGCTCTCGCCGGCGATGTAGAAATCGCGGCCCTTATACTCGGGGAACCGCTCGAGCCACTTGAGCAAGAAGATGTACGAGTCCACTGCTATCGACCTGTCGCCTCTTTCGTCGTAGTCCGACCACGTGTTGGAGTAGGAGAACCCTACGCCGGCCGGCGACTCAAGGAAGATCACGTTGGCTACTGCAAGTCGCGTCCTCACAGCCATCGTCACTAGGCTCAAACTAGCTATATATAGCAGTAGTATCATATCGTAGTCTTGTACATGAGCATGTTAGTAAATAGGTGACGCACCGTTGTTCCAGGCGTCCCTGTTCCTGCTCAGCGTCTTGCCGGCGGGGTTGACACGGAACGGGCCGAGCTCCATCATCGCGCCCCATCCCAGCGACGAGCACCCTGGCCCTGCGCGCAGCGCGCGTGCAAGAAGAAACGCAACTTATTACTATCGCCAATTCGCAACCAAATCAAACGCCAAAACGAGCGTGCACGCTGCAAACATCCTCTGCGCTGCTGACCTCCGTTGAGCCAGAGGACGAGGGGCTTGGAGGCGGCGGCGTAGGGGGACTCGACGAAGTAGTAGAAGAGCGCGCGGCCGTGCTCCTCGTCCACCGTCACGTACCCTGCGTACTGCTCGAAGTTGACGCGCGGCGGCTGCCCCGGCAGCGCCGTGATCCTGTCGGCCTCCTTGCTGCCCTTGGGGTCGCTGCAGGACGTGGGCAGGTCACCGAAGCTCCTCACGGGGTCGGCCCATGGGTCGGTTTCGTCAGGCTCGGCTGCGGTTGCCGATTTTGCTTGGGCCTGCTGCTGCTGGTACTCGATGAACTGCGTCAGCAGCGCCGCTTGGTAGTCCATGGCGGCGTTCGTGAGCGGTACGGCGAGTAGGAACTGAATCGCGAGGAGAATGCAGTAGGAGATCTGATGATTCCTCGCCATCTTGGTTTGCCAGGAGATCAGTCCTCTCTCCTCTGCGAGGTCGTCGCTCCGTCGGAATGTAAAGATCATACAGTGTTTATATAATGGCCAATGCTAAGGTAATAGAGTATGTAGTGCAGAGATGCATGTTTTCCCGACTGTAATTTGGGAGTTTGGATTCTCCGAAGTACGAACGCCATGAGGTAGCAATACGTCCTCCCCTCCGTCAAGCGTCAATGTCTGATCCGTTCAGATGTCAGAGGTGAGGTCAACTAGGTCTAGTGACGCGTCTAGACATGTCTGCACGATGAAATCGCGTCAGTTTCTTCCAGATCTCCCAGCTAGCATCTTCGCCTAAAACCCCAGCTGTCTGGCATATATAGTCGTCGGCATTGGCATTCAACAATGTAGCTTTGGATGTCGACGAGTTTTCTCCCGGCGACGCCGAGGTGATATATAGCCAAACCATCGGATCGATGATGTAGAGACCAAGGTTACCAAAACTGTATTTGTATAAGTGCAGGGCCCAATATAAAATTGCTAATGTGCTAGCAGCCGATTGCATTGGAGCGTGTTCCAACGCATGGGTGAGGATCTTGGCTCTGTTAATTCCATAGTGAGATCATCTGGCATGTATGTACTACGTACAAGTGACAAAAATACTCTGAAACAGACGTCCGTATCAATAATGCATGCAGCGGCGGTACGGTACGGTGGTACTACCACGAAACGCGACCTCATAACAAACCTGTCGCATCAACGATTTTGTCCGTTCTCTTCTGCAAATAACGCCCAGAATTTAGTCCGCTTCTGCATGTGCATGCCATCCAAATCCGCAATCTGCCAAGTGCCAGCACGGACAGACCGAGACAGTGCCCTCGCCTTGTTTGCTCCTGCTTGGATCTGCTGACGCCTGGCGCTTGTGGTGTAGTCCTACTACAGATTTGGAAGGCGCATCAAGCCACAGCAACCGAATTTATTGTTTTTCTCCCCCGTCATCATCTGCCTAATCGCTGATCAGATCAGGGGTAATAGTCCATGATGAGCAACATCCATCCAACATGTACGTATACGAGAAGAACTCGTATCCATTGCCAAACTGAACCAAGGGAGGGAGCTTTCGGATCTCAGGCATGCTTTGCTAATTGCAATTGAGTTTGTGGTTCCTACGGTTGGCAATGTGGAGCATGGTGGTGTCCTGAGAAGTGCTCTCCAGTGGCATGCAGATCTGACGGTGGTACAGCAGTGGCAATGACACGACATCCAGCTCTAGCAGCACTACCGCACTGTGCTGATATGAAAATCGTGATAGGCCATATCATGGATCTGCAGAGGAGAATCTATAGCCCTGATCCTGATTCTTATCCCGCATCAACCCTGTCCGCCAAGACGATCAGCAGCATTAACCACATTCCGCGCCCCCCACTGAAAATGAATCACACATCACATGCCCTGCAACAACAACCACCCAAGAGACACCCGCTCATCGCTCGCCCCCTCCGGATTCATTCACCAGCGGGCAGCCCGCAGCCATCAATCAATCAGGCAGAACACAACCGGGGGGCCATCATCCTTTTCGGCCGGGCGAGGGGCGACGCCCGAGAGACCAACCACCGTCTTTCCGGCGCAGCAGATTCTCGCAGCGAAGAGGAGGGTGAAAAGGAGGACAATTATAGGAAGCCGCTGCTGGCTTTCCTCCGCTGATTTGAAGGCCATTGCAGTTTGTCTGCTGGTGGATGTGGATCCCCCTAGCATCCGTACAGGGACGACAGTGCAATTGTTTTGCATTACAGGATGTGCAGCCGTACACACATGGTTCTATAGACATATAAAACGCGCGTATAATTGCGTAATCAACTCGAGCTAGACAGCTAGTAGTCCTGTGTCAAGGACGCAGTCATGGACGGCTTGATGAATATACATTCCAATCTGGCAGTTTCCGGTACAAGGAAAGATGCCTCCTCGTGTGTAAATCTTGTTATCGGAATGCAGACCTTTATTATCAAGGGGGGGGGGGGGGGGGGGGGGGGGGGGGGGGGGGGGAAGAAACTAGTCTAACATCAGCTCTGCAAGCCATGAGATCAGATCAAGGAGCATCCAGAATCTGTCGGTTCATCCGTTCAACCGTGTACCCCAGCGCAAGGCATATTCGCGAGCCTAAATTAAACCTTGCGTAATCAACCAGCGAGCAAATTGTACGAGCGGTACATGGAAAGAAACCTCCGGCCACATGCACGAACACACCACACATGACACGAACAGACCGTTGCTGTAGTGCGGTACGTGCAGCGCCACTTGCGGTTTCGCACGGCAAAGGTGTCGTCTCACTTTTCGGGCAGACAAGAGACAACTGACAGTAGGAAAAGGGGGTAGGAGATCCCCTGTGCTGTGCAGGACAAGCACGCAGTAATTGTAAACCACATGAAGAGGCAATTCGCCAATCCGGACAGTAACGCGCTCGACCAAGGGCCAATCCGTTTCCTCGCAGATCTCCATTCACAGCTTCTTTTTGTTGTTGCCTTTTCTGAGGCTAGACATTGTTTCTTTAACAGAGCAGAGCAGGGGAGAGCAAAAGCCGAGAAAGAGAAGCTTCTGTTCATACAATCTGTGGAATTACAGAGCCGGCGGCAGTCACTTGGTTCAGCTCATCGCTGTGACAAGAAGCGCACAGCTCTACTCCTATGCGGCACAACTCCCCCACGCACGGGCGCGTGCCTGTGCTTTGTGGTCTTCCGCCCTTCCCCTCCACGTCCTTCTTGCCCCCCAACGGTGGCCTCGCCTCGACCCGGTACCGGTAGTCCCCGCACCGGCCGGACTAGCTCAACTTGCGCCCCAATTAGTTTTCAGTTTGCTCGATCTCCATCTTAAATAAAACCAGCATCAGCAGAGATGTGGCGGGTACTAGTAGTAGTACGCATTATTTAAGCGCTTAATTAACCTGTCGTACAGGTACAGGCCCACGCAATAACTCGTAACCATGCATCTCATCCCAACAAATCGTTCTCGATTTGCTCCGTTGCGTGCTGCGAGTGTTTTCGATTCATGGCGGCTACGGCCATGAATGCGACCAGTTTGTTGGACGCGGATCGTGCACGGCCACGGATGACGGATCGGTCGCGCTAGCTGCGCAGCCAGCCAGCCAAGCCTTGGATTCCGGTACGAGACGACGGCAACCCGCCGTGCGCGGCGCGGCCAAGCTGCTGCTTTCCGCTGGCCACCGGACCCCCGGAACCGAGGGGTCACGACAACGCCAGGCCTTTTCCAGCCCACCGGAGGAAACTGTCAGGACGGACGACGAGCCAAAAGCGCGACGCGCGTCTTCACCTGCCCGGCCGTTTGCTAGCTTTCGTTTCGGCATGGACCTCCGGTGGTGCCGTCGATATCATCACCTCCGTTGGCTGGCACAGGCACGCCCTTTGCATGGACCACGCCCCGGCGCACCGCGCACGAACGATCTCTGGTTGGTTGGATCTGGTTCCTCTGGCTGTTCGTGTCATCGTGAGCACGATACAGTGCGCGCAGGACAGTGACGTTTTTTTTCCTGGCCGGGGCATGTGCTTCACTGCCTGGATAACCAGCCGTCCCGGTAACAGCAAATCGGTTTGCATGGCCTGGGCATCGGTGGCGAGGCACTAATGATGCATGAATCAAATTAACCATGGATTACTGTATGTTTATATTAAGAAACGTTAAGATCCCAGGGGTGGCTACGGTCCAGGTTCGCCTTACTGTCATACTAGTGTTATGACTCTCTTTTTCTTTGTGTGCATGCAGCTGCAGTACGTACAACGTTGGAGTACTCGCTTGCTCTTGCTCCCCCTGTCATCTCCCTTTCGTGAATAGTTTCAGGGTCTAAACGCAGGAGTCTCATCCACAGTGATCTTCAATGCGCCGCGCTCGTACGTACAAACGACGAAACTTCTGTGGATCTCGCCAAACTCCGGTCCAGGCTTGTTGGGCGTAAAAGCGAAACATCATCATTCATCAGTGCCGCGGAACGGTCGCCGTCGCCGGGGGGCGGGGCCTTGTGTCATGCACCTGAATACCTGATCGTGATCGACCAGTGCCGCCGCACTGCAACCGTGGGGCTGCTGGCATACTCCATCGTGCGTGCCAGCCACCAGGAACGAAAAAAGGCCGCAGGCTTTTTCAGAAGAAAAAAAGGTGAGGCCATGATTTAGCTAGCCGTGGTGTATTGACGTGGATGTGGTGCAGCACCCGGACCTCCATGATTACGCGAGCATCAGCTGCTTCTGTTTAAAACTTAACGTACGCTGATAGTCTGACACGCTCGGCCATTTTATTATTTGTTGCCCTCTGTTCTGTCACTGACGACACGTTGGTAGGAGAAACGAACCGCATTTGCAAAGTGATCAACGGGCAGCAGCACGGAATCGTGTCACGGATTACATGGATATGACTAACGCAGAGGTCAATGGCAGGTCAGTTTATTCCTTGCTTCCAAGGAGATTAGCGCGTACGTACGCTACTAGGAGTACTCCCGGACAACCAAACCGTGAACATAAACGGCTGTGCAACGGTTGTTTTCGTTTTCTGATAAACAACTTTGATTAAATATATATTAAAAATATTAATATTTATGGTACATAATTAATATCATTGAAAAGATCTTTGAATGTAGTTTTTAATAAATTTATTTAGAGATACAAATATTATACATATTTTCTATAAATCAAGTTAAACTTACGGCGGGCAATGTGGGGTCTACGGCATCCCGGAATGAATGAACGTCCGGGCAAAGTGCTGCTGCGCTCATTTTCGTCTGTGCGGAAGCATACGTCGTAGTATGCCTCAAGAAAGCGCGGCACTTTGTGCGCAGATATTTGATTTTTTTCCCATCAATGCACTCGAACCAAAAACCGCCCATTCCACTGCCACGTAGACTGTACACACCACGGGGGGCCATGCATGCGGCGTGGACTGCTAAGAATATTCTAATATTCCTTAGTGATCAATTAGAGAATACTTAGTAACTGCTAATAGCGGTTTCCGTCTCCACGTTCCCGTTTCTGCGATCGTGGGAGCGGGGCTCTCCTGTTCGCCCCTGGAACTGCCCCATCGAGGGCATGTATATGAACCTTTCCAATGTTCATCAATAATATAGACTTTCACTTTTACTGTGTCTCTCTATATTTACTGTTCTACTTACAACACGTTATCGGCGCTCTAACCAAGAGAAGGCCTAGAGCAGTTCGTGAAGGAGAGAAGCAGTTCGTGAAGGAAGGCGAGTTCGTGAAGAAGGAAAGCGAGAGATCAAGATGTCTTTCGATGTCAATCTAATGGAGGAATTATGTCTT
The DNA here is from genome assembly GCA_038087645.1 of Saccharum hybrid cultivar R570. Classification (NCBI taxonomy): domain Eukaryota; kingdom Viridiplantae; phylum Streptophyta; class Magnoliopsida; order Poales; family Poaceae; genus Saccharum; species Saccharum hybrid cultivar. The sequence goes on from JAQSUU010000324.1 coordinate 2,205,736, forward strand.
GTAGATAGTGGAACTACAAACACTATTCCTAGGGAGATGAAATATTTTCAAACTCTTAAGAAAAGCGAATGAAATGTTATGACCATTGCTGGTCATGATGCTCTAATAGTTGGTTCTGGTAGAGCCACTATTATTCTCCCTATAGGTACACAATTAATGATAGAGGATGCATTATTGTTTCCAGAATTGACTCGTACCTTTTTAAGCTACAGAGATATCCGTAAGAATGGTCTTCATATGGAAACATATGTAGATAACAAAGAAGAATTTATTCTCTTTACCAAACTTACTGGATTTGGCAAACAAGTTTGTGAGAAAATTCCATCCCTCCAATCTAGATTGTACTATACATTATCTCATGTTGCATACAAGATAATTTTTTAAAATGTTAATTCATTTCAAACATGGCATGATAGACTTGGTCATCCAGGAATTGGAATGATGAGAAAATTATATGCAATTCAATTGGTCATAATTTGCATAAAGCAAAGTTCCCACAATCTTCGGATTTTTTATGCACCGCGTGTGCTACTGGGAAATTGATTTTAAGGCCATCAACTCTTAAGATCAAAGTTGAACCACTAAAATTCCTTGAAAGAATTCAAGGAGATATTTGTGGATCAATTCAACCTGTATGTGGATGTAGGGTCGAGATGGCGGACTAGAGGGGGGGTGAATAGTCCTTTCTAAAATTAATCGCGTCGGCAAACCGAAACAAATGCGGAATTAAAACTATCGGTCTAGCCAAGACTACACCCCTCTATCTAAGTTCACAAGCACCTCACAAAGATCGTAAATATGTAACTAAGGTGCTTTCCTTAGCAAGAGCTCTCCTAAACAATTCTAGAGCAAGGTCACACAAACCTATGCATTAGTACTTTAGCAAAGCCGGGGAGCTCCTACACAATTCTAGTAAGCAAAAGCACGAAGCCACCTATGCTCACTAGCAATGCTCAATAGCAAGGCAACTAATGCCAAACTAGAGAGCGCAAATTACTTAGCTACACAAACTAAGCAATATGACTAACAAGGTTACACAAACCAAATTAGCCACGCAACGGGAGCTACTTCTATGCTACACAAGCAAGAAGGTAACTAGCTAACTACACAAGCAAACTAGTTACAAGAGCAACTACACAAGCACAAATATATGAATGTAAATACAAGCTTGTGAATCGAAAGCAAACCACCGAGAATATGTACACAATGTTGACACGGCGGTTTTTCACCGAGGTTCACTTGGTTGCCACCAAGCTAGTCCCCGTTGTGGCGATACACCCATTTGATGGATCACGAGCTAATTGACTATCAAGAGTCAAACCCTCAGCGGGTGCCGCACATCCACTCTCAAGATGGGGATCCTCCAAGCCACGAGCTTTACTAGAGTTGCTCTTCGCGATCCCCGCGGGGTGAGCACAATCCCCCTCACAAATCCTCCTCCGGAGCCACGCACAATCTCCACGCGTGCTTCAACGGAGTCGCAAGCCACCAAGCCGTCTAGGAGGTGGCAACCTCCAAGAGTAACAAGCACCACCGGCTTGCAACACGATCACCTAGTGCCACTCAATGCAATCCTCTCGATGCAACGCACTAGAATCGCTCTCTCACTCGATCCGATGAACACTATCAAGCATGAGTGAGTTAGAGGGCTTCCAAGCACTACCACATAAGCCACCAAGGCCAAAGTGTGCTCAGCTCACGGCCACAGCCGGCCAAGGCATCTATTTATAACCCCACGATCAAATAGAGCCGTTACCCCTTCACTGGGCAAAACTCGGGACGACCGGACGCGCCGGTCGAAACTGACCGGACGCGCTCAACCGCGTCCGGTCGCCCTACGACGTCCACGTGTCTCTCAAAATTCAAATGCGACCGTTAGATCCTCCAACGGTTACTGCGCCAACGGTCAAATCCCATGACCGGACGCGCCTCTCAAAACGACCGGACGCGCCGGTCCCGATGACCGGACGCGCCTGTCGAACGACCGGACGCGCTGATCGCACTGACCCACGCGCCCGCGACGCAACGATCGGACGCGCTCCTTGCGATGACCGGACGCGACAGTGCCCGCGTCCGGTTAGAGTCCAGTAAGCTCCTTCAACGATCGGACGCGTCCGATCATGTGTGACCGGACGCGCCTCGCGTCCGATCGTACTCAGTTTCCTCTGGACACCTGACCGGACGCTCCGGTCCCGTGAAGGACCGGACGCGCCGGTCGCGCGCTTCTCTCTTACGCTCAGTTGTACTGACCGGACGCGCTGGTCAGGCCAGACCCGCGTCCGGTCACAAACCCTAGCACCCGCGCCTGCGCTGTACTGACCGGACGCGTCCGGTCATTCCATGACCGCGTCCGGTGCAGCGTCCGGTCACCTCTGTGACCTCCGTTCGCCTCCGTTTCTTTTTCGACTTTCGGCGTAGTGGAAAATAGCCATTTCAATGTCTCAAAAACGCCTGAATCCCGCGCTCGCAAAGCTCGGCGGGAGGGAGAGAGGAACCCAAATCCTCTCTACCGCTTAAACTTCATCGCCTTCATAAATGTGCCAACACCAACAAGTGAACACCACCTTGTGCACGTGTGTTAGCATTTTCATAATCATTTTACCGAAGGAGTTAACCACTCAACTTGTCACGCCACTCGATCCTAGCAACGATGCATAGTTAGATCACACGAGTGGCACTAGATGACCGATATGCAAACAAGTTTGCCCCTCTTAATAGTACGGCCATCTATCCTAAACCCGGTCATCAACTTCTCTACACACCTATGACCGGTGAAATGGAAATGCCCTAGGTTATACCTTTGCCTTGCGCATTCCACTCCATCTCCTCCGACGTTGATGCAACACATGCACCAACCATATCACAAATGATATGATCCACTTCATATCATCATGTGACCTTGGTCCATCGATCTTGACCTCACTTGCTCTTCACCTTTGCATCGGTCCATCGGCGCCAAGTCATGCTCAAGCTTCACCGTCACACGCGGTCCCTCACTCCAAAGCCTCTGACTTGCCCTTCACACATGCAACTGGTCCGTCGAGCCAAGCCTCATCTTGATCTTCGCCACCTTGGTCACATGACTCCATGTCATGTCTCATATGCAATGAGCTCCTTCATGTCACAATCATCTATGGACTAATTCCCTGTGTATCTCATATAAACACAATTAGTCCACCTAAGGTTGTCACTCAATTACCAAAACCAAACAAGGACCTCTCAATCTCCCCCTTTTTGGTAATTGATGACAACTCTACAAAGATATGGAAATTAAGTTCTTTTGGACTTTATGCCACTTATCCAACAATTAAGCTCTATGTTAGGATTTGGATAAGCATCATAAAATCCAACTTGGTAGTGATAACTCTCCCTACATATGTGCTCAAATGGTTTGGTTTCAAGCTTGCACATATGCATTAATATGAAATTTGTAGGAGGGTTAGCACTACTAAGTGATGCTAAGGTGTATAGAATAAACCTTTGTAGTTCGATACCATTTGATAGCTCGATACCATTTGAAAATCACAAGTTTGCCATCATCCTTAGCATCATGAGTAGCTAGACATCAAAAATACTAGAAACCCCGTGAGATCAACATTATAAGTAAGGTTCTAGTTTTTTATGATAAACACAAGTCTAGCTATCATCCTATGCATGCTAGTTATCATATCATCATTCAAGTTCTATAACTAGCATACACCACACAAGCATGCATGTTAAATAAAAACTTATGCAATGCTAGCAAGCACATGAATATGCACAAGTCAAATGCAACCAATCAATGTTCATGAGCTTGCTCCCCCTACTTGTGTGCTTCTCTTGTCCAAGAATTTTGATCCTTCTCTTTTCTTCATTGTTGCTCCCTCTTTGTCCATTTCCATGTCCAAACCCCATCTTCTCATGATGTCCCCAAACCCCTCTCTTGGTGCATTGACATATCTTTGTTCCAACTTCTCCCCCTTTGTCATCAATTTCCATAAAGGGTGTATTTCTCATTGATACAAAGGCTTGCATTGGGGTAGATGGTTGAGACTTGAATATTGCGTTGTTGATGGACATCACCGCACATGTTGGAATGGCATTACTTGTATGTTGCTCTTGAGATACCACTTAGGATCTTTGACCTTGATACCATTAGGTGGGGCTCCTCCCCCTATGTCATAGCATGGGTCATTCACTTGATAATCTTGAGCTCTTGTGTGTGAGGGAACTTTCTTCACTTGTAGGATTTTGTCAATATGATCTTTTCTTGAACATTTGCTATCTTTATGAGTACCACTTGTAGGATATCACTTGTAGATCATGATCTAGACACCACTTGTAAATACCAATTGAAGAAATATTTTGAGTCTAGATACCATTTGAAACACCCTAGATATCCATTTGCATTGTTGTCTTGTGCTTGTACCCATATCATTGTCATGAGCTTCTAGTATGACTTGAACTAAGTTGATTTGCCTAAGATTCTAAGTCCGGTTTGATCCAATGACAAGCTTCTTTACTCCTCATACTAAGGGTTATCTTGCCAATATTGTACTTGTCACTTGTTAGCAATCCAAACTAGATCAAGTACTTAGGTTCACTAGCTCATGAACAAATTCATACACATACCACTAGATTATTTAAACAATTCAAGCAATAGTGGTAGGCTATGAATTTAAATATTTCATTTGTTATGCATGATCCTAGTAAGCATTTACTATATGCACTAATCACATACTAGCAAGGGATGAAATGATCATGCACATTACAATGATACCTTTGTTATATTGGAGTAGAGGATAGTCACATAGATTCCAATTCATTACTCCAATAGCAATGCGAAGTCCAATTTATAAGCTTGGTGAAGACCAATCATTATAGAGAAATCCATTCTTCACCCATATGAAATGAAAACCACTTATGATCAAGTGCATTATCGCTTGAGTTGTGGTTGGCTTGCTTCATCTCTTTTATCGATGCTTGCATGAGAGAAGTACTTATGATACCAATTTTATAACCATGACTAGCTCTCTTTTGGGTGTTGCTTGCTTTTCTTGATCAACCCTATTGATTGCTTCAATTAAGCATCTCAAATGTCCCTTGAATTCATCACTTCCATGTTAGCCTTCCAAGCCGGTGCTCGGTTTACCCACCCATGGGCGGCAAGCCCCCTCAGCAGGGAGAAGTGACCTCTCTCCAAAGAACCATCCTTGACACTTACTTGAATTGCCTTTGATTGATTGATCTATGGACTTAACATTATGAGTAACCTTGAATTATTCTTTAAGTCCTTTTCTTTCTACCAAATGATCTCCAATTATTACTAGAACTTGAACCTCATCTTAATCTTGAGTTTGATCTTCATTTTCAAATTTGAGTACCAAATTTGTACACTAAGTACATTCCACAATCAATGCCCTTGTACTCATTTCTTGTCATGCTTCTAGATCAATTCAAAACCAAACTTAGGTGCCTCAGACACTTATAAATATGTTTCCAACTTGAGGACCTTTCACTTAAAGTGACTCTAGATCAATCCAATAATTGTCACTTTTCTGGCAGATTCTGTACCCTTCAAAGAATAATTCATATCTCCTAATGTACAGATCCAAATGCCATAAAATTTGGTGGAGATGTGATTCACTAAGTCATCTAGCAGCTGTAAAAATTTGAGATTCATTTGACATATAGATTGCTACCAGATTTCAAATCTTCCACCACTGCTACATGCTGAAAACTGCTGCACTATAGCTGACAAGATGTACTCCAAAGCCGAAGCATCTCTTATCCAATTCTCATGAAATTTATACAGCATCTTATAACATAAGTCTAGAGCATGCATACCAAAATTCATGCCAATCCAAGTAGATTTGATCATCCAAACTCAGACTTGATCACTGCTAGCTCAGATTTTCAACTTTGGACAGATTTCAATACATTGAGCAATACTTCATCAAATATGAATCAAACTTGAAACTAACTTGTTTGAATACTTTCAGAAGACATATATCCATCCAATCCACTTACTAAATGTTATCTCATGAATTTATTCAACACAAATCAATTCAAACTTGATTACTTAGGCATTTAATCCATTCAAACATCTCATAGCAAGCAACATTGCATATATATCCAATTCAATCAACTCATATGCACCCAAGTGAAATGATCAACAAGAGATATACCTTGGTTAGCTCATGATCATCCAATAGCAAGCTTTTAATTTAAATATTTGCAAGCCATGAAATATATCCAATAAATCACCACAATCTTGAATGTTGCACTTGTATGTTGTAGTATTTGGACTCCACTTATTTTGACTTGGCATTGGGATAGAATATGCACTAAGCTTTAAAACTTGATTCAACATATGATGACCAATATGAATCCAAATGAATCAAGCCTCCAATGCCGATGGTACCTACAAACAATCATCCACTTTTTGATGGTACCCAAACAAGTTTGGGTCCTCTCAAGTTAGGAGCAATATACTTAGGCAAAGCCTTAGTATGGGTAGCGGGATGTTTTGCAATAGCAATAATAGAGGTACCATTTACATCCTTTCTAAGCACATTAGTATCATCAATTGAAATATGCTTAGAAATGTTACCTAGGGGACATGAATGTGCCATGTGTCCCCTTTCCCGGCATGAATAGCATCTTCTCTTTGATTGAGCCTTTTCTTCATTGCTCATGTGATGCTTTTCATTGCCTTGCCTCTCATGAGTTGCTTGAGCATTCTTCTCAAGCTTGGTAGGACACCCCGAGGCAAAGTGTCCCATATCTTCACACTTGAAGCACTTGATGTGAGCCAAATCTCTCTTCTTATCTTCAATCTTGCTCATCATCTTGGCATCTTGGATTTGCATTGGATGCCTTCCTCTTCCACCCCTTCTTGTTTTCTTCTTCTTCTTCAAGTCACCATCATCATCCTTGTGGTTGATCTTGACTTGAGATTGGGGTGTGGTTTCTTGCTCAACTTGTGGCTTTGGTTGAGGCTCTTTTTGTTGCTTCACTAGTTTCTTGGTTGGGCACGTTGAGGTGAGATGACCCCAAGTGCGACACTTGAAGCACTTGACATGCTTGAGCCTCTCTTCTTCTTTCTTCAACTTGAGCTTTTCTTCATTAGGGCAACCAATTGCAAGATGTCCCATTTCATGGCATTTAAAGCACATAAAATGAGAGAGCTTCTCTTGTTCTTGCTTCTTTATCTCTCTTTCATATCTTCTCTTCCCCCATCTTTTGCCTTTGATATTGCTCTTGTTGAAGCCAATGCCGCTCATGTCACCGTAGCTTCTTTTGTTGTTCAACATGTGCTCAAAGGTGACTTTTGAGTTGTAGCACCTCTCTAACTTGTTGTTCAAATTCTTCACTTCATTTTTGAGCTCATTGTTCTCCTTCAAAAGGTTAGTCTCACAAGACATAGAAGTAGAACAAGCATATATAGGTGAAGAACATGGCATATCTAATAAGTCATCACAAGAGGTGGATACATGCTTTCTCCCTACATCACATGGGTTAGTCACATTTTGCAATTGATCATTTGATCCATGTGATGAGCTCTCATTATTTTTAATTTTCTTTAATAACATCTTAAAGAGAGAAGCATGTTCTTGTGCCAAATTATCATGAGCAACACTAAGTTCCTTATGAGCCAATTTTAGCTCCTCATGTGAACAAGTAGTAACATAAAGTAGATGCTTTTGTTGTTCACATGTGGTTTTTAGAAATGAGTTTTCATTTTCCAATTTCATGGTTTTAGCTTTCTCATTTTCTAAAGACATGTTCATGCTAGCAAGTCTACTAACAAGCTCATCATATGAATCAACATGATCAATCACATTATCATTTGATACCTTTGTGTCACCTAGTGACATGTAGCAATGTGATGTAGTGGATGGGCTTGTAGTAGCATCATCAAGGCCCGAGCATGAACTAACGTTGTCACCATCAAGTGTGCTTGGGGTAGAAACATCACTTGCAACACTTGATGCATCATCACCATCCTTGTCAAGTGAACTTGTGGTAGATCGATCATCATCATCACTTGACCATGAGGTGGAGCAATCCTCCACAACCATCATGTTGTGGTCATGCTCAACATCATCATGTACAACCTCCTTGGGCTTGACATCATCGTCATCATCGGTGATAGCTCCATATTTTTCATTGAGATAGGCCCATATCTCATGAGCGGATTTGAGGTCCATGATCTTACCAAAGATGCTATCATCCAAAGATCTATACATGATGTTAGTAGCTTGGATGTCAAGATCTAGGCATTTCTCTTGTGCTTGAGTTAGATTATCTTCATCCAACACATGAGAAAAGCCTACATCTACCATCCACCACATTTGAGGGCAAATAAACTTAAAATTGCATATCATCCAATTTTTCCACCGTGCAAAGTGTGTGCCATCAAACATGTGAGGACAATCAACATCTAGTCCATATTCCGCCATCCTCTCGGGTCGGTGAAGACCACAAATGAGAGACCGGGCTCCGATACCAATTGTAGGGTCGAGATGGCGGACTAGAGGGGGGGTGAATAGTCCTTTCTAAAATTAATCGCGTCGGCAAACCGAAACAAATGCGGAATTAAAACTATCGGTCTAGCCAAGACTACACCCCTCTATCTAAGTTCACAAGCACCTCACAAAGATCGTAAATATGTAACTAAGGTGCTTTCCTTAGCAAGAGCTCTCCTAAACAATTCTAGAGCAAGGTCACACAAACCTATGCATTAGTACTTTAGCAAAGCCGGGGAGCTCCTACACAATTCTAGTAAGCAAAAGCACGAAGCCACCTATGCTCACTAGCAATGCTCAATAGCAAGGCAACTAATGCCAAACTAGAGAGCGCAAATTACTTAGCTACACAAACTAAGCAATATGACTAACAAGGTTACACAAACCAAATTAGCCACGCAACGGGAGCTACTTCTATGCTACACAAGCAAGAAGGTAACTAGCTAACTACACAAGCAAACTAGTTACAAGAGCAACTACACAAGCACAAATATATGAATGTAAATACAAGCTTGTGAATCGAAAGCAAACCACCGAGAATATGTACACAATGTTGACACGGCGGTTTTTCACCGAGGTTCACTTGGTTGCCACCAAGCTAGTCCCCGTTGTGGCGATACACCCATTTGATGGATCACGAGCTAATTGACTATCAAGAGTCAAACCCTCAGCGGGTGCCGCACATCCACTCTCAAGATGGGGATCCTCCAAGCCACGAGCTTTACTAGAGTTGCTCTTCGCGATCCCCGCGGGGTGAGCACAATCCCCCTCACAAATCCTCCTCCGGAGCCACGCACAATCTCCACGCGTGCTTCAACGGAGTCGCAAGCCACCAAGCCGTCTAGGAGGTGGCAACCTCCAAGAGTAACAAGCACCACCGGCTTGCAACACGATCACCTAGTGCCACTCAATGCAATCCTCTCGATGCAACGCACTAGAATCGCTCTCTCACTCGATCCGATGAACACTATCAAGCATGAGTGAGTTAGAGGGCTTCCAAGCACTACCACATAAGCCACCAAGGCCAAAGTGTGCTCAGCTCACGGCCACAGCCGGCCAAGGCATCTATTTATAACCCCACGATCAAATAGAGCCGTTACCCCTTCACTGGGCAAAACTCGGGACGACCGGACGCGCCGGTCGAAACTGACCGGACGCGCTCAACCGCGTCCGGTCGCCCTACGACGTCCACGTGTCTCTCAAAATTCAAATGCGACCGTTAGATCCTCCAACGGTTACTGCGCCAACGGTCAAATCCCATGACCGGACGCGCCTCTCAAAACGACCGGACGCGCCGGTCCCGATGACCGGACGCGCCTGTCGAACGACCGGACGCGCTGATCGCACTGACCCACGCGCCCGCGACGCAACGATCGGACGCGCTCCTTGCGATGACCGGACGCGACAGTGCCCGCGTCCGGTTAGAGTCCAGTAAGCTCCTTCAACGATCGGACGCGTCCGATCATGTGTGACCGGACGCGCCTCGCGTCCGATCGTACTCAGTTTCCTCTGGACACCTGACCGGACGCTCCGGTCCCGTGAAGGACCGGACGCGCCGGTCGCGCGCTTCTCTCTTACGCTCAGTTGTACTGACCGGACGCGCTGGTCAGGCCAGACCCGCGTCCGGTCACAAACCCTAGCACCCGCGCCTGCGCTGTACTGACCGGACGCGTCCGGTCATTCCATGACCGCGTCCGGTGCAGCGTCCGGTCACCTCTGTGACCTCCGTTCGCCTCCGTTTCTTTTTCGACTTTCGGCGTAGTGGAAAATAGCCATTTCAATTTCTCAAAAACGCCTGAATCCCGCGCTCGCAAAGCTCGGCGGGAGGGAGAGAGGAACCCAAATCCTCTCTACCGCTTAAACTTCATCGCCTTCATAAATGTGCCAACACCAACAAGTGAACACCACCTTGTGCACGTGTGTTAGCATTTTCATAATCATTTTACCGAAGGAGTTAACCACTCAACTTGTCACGCCACTCGATCCTAGCAACGATGCATAGTTAGATCACACGAGTGGCACTAGATGACCGATATGCAAACAAGTTTGCCCCTCTTAATAGTACGGCCATCTATCCTAAACCCGGTCATCAACTTCTCTACACACCTATGACCGGTGAAATGGAAATGCCCTAGGTTATACCTTTGCCTTGCGCATTCCACTCCATCTCCTCCGACGTTGATGCAACACATGCACCAACCATATCACAAATGATATGATCCACTTCATATCATCATGTGACCTTGGTCCATCGATCTTGACCTCACTTGCTCTTCACCTTTGCATCGGTCCATCGGCGCCAAGTCATGCTCAAGCTTCACCGTCACACGCGGTCCCTCACTCCAAAGCCTCTGACTTGCCCTTCACACATGCAACTGGTCCGTCGAGCCAAGCCTCATCTTGATCTTCGCCACCTTGGTCACATGACTCCATGTCATGTCTCATATGCAATGAGCTCCTTCATGTCACAATCATCTATGGACTAATTCCCTGTGTATCTCATATAAACACAATTAGTCCACCTAAGGTTGTCACTCAATTACCAAAACCAAACAAGGACCTCTCAGTGGACCGTTCAGGTATTTTATGGTGTTAATAGACGCATCTACTAGATGGTCTCACGTGTGTCTCTTATCGACACGAAACCATACTTTCGCTAAAATAATGTCTCAACTAATACAGTTGAAAGCACATTATTCTGAACATCGAATTCGATCGATTCGAATAGATAATGCTGTTGAATTTTCATCCCACTCCTCTAATGATTATTGTATGGCAATGGGAATTCAGGTTCAGCATTTTGTACCTTATGTCCACACTAAAAATGGTATGGTTGAATCATTGATAAAGAGAATTAAACTCATTGCTAGACCAATATTGATGAATTGCAAATTGCCTACTTCGTGTGGGGGTCATGCAGTACTGCACGCTGCAGAATTAATCCAACTACGACCAACTGCATATCATGATAATTCCCCCTTACAATTAGTATGTGGAAATCCTCCAAGTATTTCCCATTTGCGTAAGTTTGGGTGCGCCGTATATGTACCCATCTCACCACCTCAACGGACAGCTATGAGGCCACACAGAAAACTGGGGATCTATGTGGGATTTAAATCTCCGTCGATCATTAAGTATTTAGAACCTCTCACTGGGGATTTATTTACGGTCTGGTTCGCTGATTGCATTTTTAATGAGGATCATTTCCCGGCATTAGGGGGAGAAATGTACCAAAAAGATGAATGCCGAGAAATTAATTGGAATGCGGAAGGCATTTCATTTTCTGATCCACGTACTATGAAAACTGAACTTCAGGTTCAAAGACTTATTGATTTGCAAAATATTGCAAATAATTTGCCAGATGCGTTTACTAACTACAAAGTTGTTGTTAAATCTTTCTATCTTGCAAGGAATGTGCCAGAAAGAGTGGAGGTACCGAATAAAACCACTCATATAATCCCTATTAAAAATAAGAGGGGGAGAGGCAATTCCGATGTGCAAGACAAGAAACAAAAGAAAGTAGTAAACGAAGATCGACTTACTTTCTGTTGATGTACACCTAGTGAATAATATAGACTTTCATATATTTACCGTTCTACTTACAACATGGACAAACCAAAAGGCCACGGCGGCAGACGCGGCCTGATTTGTGATTTCTCCTCCCTCGTGGCTGTGGAACCGATAGCTGTATATGGCCTGAATACAGCGCGGTCGGGAGGGATTGCTTGCTCGCTCCGCGATCAGCATGTGCCTGCGTGCGTCCCCTCAAAAAAAAAAGAAAAAAAAAAGCATGTGCCTGCGTGCGTGCGGCGTGCCCTCGCGCTCGCCCCCGCTGCAGATCGGCCTCCCTCGGTACTCGGCTCCCAGTCCCTCACTCCTAGCCTTGCTGGCTCGCTCTGCCTGCGCCACCGCTTTGGACGCCCGCGCCAATTAGAGCATCTCCAGCAGTGCTACTTAAATGAGACTACCTATTTCTCTATTTAGGTGGCCACCTATTTTTATACTACCTATATTTTGCTTCTAACTCCAGCAGTACTACCTAAAACATGACTCCTAAATTTATTTTAGCAGTCTATGACATGGGGACCCACGTGTCATTGTCGCCATCGACGAACTCGAACATCCATAGCTCGCGCCGGGGAGGGAAGGGGAGCCAGAGGCCGTGCCTGTGCCAAGGAAGAGCGCCGTCGGGGAGGGAGGGAAGCCGGAGGCCACGCCTGTGCCGGGTACGAGCGGGCGCTGGAGGGCCCCGCGCCGCCTCCCGCGGCGGATGAGCACCATCGGGGTAGGGCCGCCCGTCAGGGAGAGGCGCCGTCGGCGAGGAACACTGCCGGGGTAGGGCACGCGACGGGCAAGCCGCGCTGCCAGGGAACCCGTGCGAGCAAGCGCGACGCATGAGAGAGAGAGCGGTGCGTGGGTGGGAGAAAATAGGTAGCCAGTTTGTTGGCCCAACAGATCTAGGGAGTGAGAGGGAAAATTTGTTGGGCCAACAAAAATAGGTAGTCTGATAGGTAGCCTGCTGGAGTACGATTTTTAGCCTCCACTACCTAAATATAGGATAGGTAGTGGGTTTAGGTAGTCTGCTGGAGATGCTCTTAGCCGTTCGGCTTCCTACTCATTCTGCCAGCGCGCACCATCCTTTCTCCTTTTCACTGGGCTAGGATGAGCGTGAAGTCGAGTATTGATTGGCAGTACGGCCTAGTTTAGATTCCCAACCCACCAAATTCACTATGCAGAATTCCTATTTCCCGTCACATCAAAATATCAACACATATATGAAGTACTAAATGTAGATGAAATAAAAAACTAATTGCACAGTTTTATTGTACTTTGCGAGACGAACATTTAAAGCCTAATTAATCAAGATTTGGATAATTATTACCAAATAAAAACAAAATTGCTACAATGTGACGTGACGTTTACTATGCAGATTTTGCCCCCAAATTTAGGTATCTAAACAAGACCTACATTTGAAAATCCTGCAGGAGTGGCGCGAGCTAGCAAGAACAGTTCCTTTTCTGGCTGCGCTGCCGCTACATACGCCCTGTATAATCTCAGTGGGGTGACGCGGCGAATACATACGTCTGGTATCCGTACTATGTCACCCGGCAGTACAGTCCAAACTGGTACTAGTCCTAATTTTGTAGAGACGGACAAAACATGGGTTGTGTTTAGTTCCTCTAAAAATGCACCATGCAAAAAAAATTCCCGTCACATCAAACTTGCGATACATGCATGGAGTACTAAATGTAGATGAAATCAAAAACTAATTGTACAGCTTGGTTGTACTTTGCGAGATGAACGTTTTAAACCTAATTAGTCAATGGTTAAATACTATTTATCAAATAAAGTCAAAACATGCTATAGTATATTTTTCACCTTTTCAGAGAAGTAAACACAGCCCCGGTGAGATTGTGAGAACGAGCGGAATGTGATCGAAGCTGTACCAGCATGCTTCCGTCCCTGGAAGTCGAATCTGGAAAAGTTAGAGCCTGAGCCGGTGAACCTGCGCGGCACGGGCCCATGCATGATGTACCGGCATCTCCAGCCGGCAAGAGGCTGGGTCCCGCTAGGCCCAGTCGGTAGAAAGGAGTGATCCTTGGACCATGTGCGTCAGCGTAACAAATCCAGCCACCGAGGCACCGTTTAGATGCCCAAAATTTTGCCAAAATTTTCAGATTCCCCGTCACATCGAATCTTTGAACACATGTATGAAGCATTAAATATAGATAAAAAATAAAACTAATTACACAGTTTAGACGAAATGGACGAGACAAATCTTTTAAGCCTAATTAGACCATGATTGGACAATATTTACCGAATAACAACGAAACTGCTACAGTAGCGTTTCGCCAAAAAATTTGCCAACTAAACAGCCCCCGAGTATTTTCGCTGCCCGTTGGCCCAGTGCGTCCACTGGCTAACATGTCAGAGACGGTTCATCGCCATCGCTACATCGCACTGCTACGCTCGGGGGGGAGTCCGGAACTCCGGATCCACTCGCACGGGCCACGGGCCCCGGGGCCAGGGGTGTGTTTAGTTCCCGTAAAATTTTTGGAAGCACATTAACTCTTTCGTTTGTATTTGGTAATTAGTGTCCAATCATGAATTAATTATGTTCTAAAGATTTGTCTCGTGATTTACAACAAACTGTGTAATTAGTTATTTTTTATCTATATTTAATGCTTCATACATGCATATAAAGATTCGATGTGACGACGAATCTTGTAAAATTTTTAGAATTTTGAAGTAACTGAACACAGCCTAGTTTGGTTTCCGGACGGGTAATTCTCTGCCCACAATCAGGTTGTAACATAAAATTTATGCACAGCTGAAACTTAAAATACTTAAATACTTCTGAATTTATTACTGGTGGTCTGGTAGTACTGGAATTCCCGGATCCTAGGTTTCCTGCGATGCCGCAATGTTCCCACGAATGATAAGTTGTAATCCCACAGCAATGTTTCCATGTAAGTACGGAGTATTTATTACATTGGTATTATACAAATTCATATTGATCAGGGGCGGAGCTCCTTTGTGGCAAGGTATGGCGCTCGCCATACCTTGATTTCCTAGAAAATTTTACCTCCATATATACTCTGTACCATAGATATGTTATGGAAGATGTCTCAGCCGGCAGATAGAGGAAGAAAAACAGTAGCAAGTGGAAGAAAAACAGTAGCAAGTGGACTATTACGACGTTCTCGTGGGCTGGCCTATTGAGGCTATCACGTACATGTATATGGGCTTTTTGGTCTGGCGCCTGCTAGCTCTGGAGCCTACAAAGTCACCGTGAGAAGAGTACGACGAATCGACGAACCGCTCGTCCGCAGTCCGCTTGACCTTGACGGTTCGTGTCCCCGGGGCTGCGCCGCCGCTCGATCAGATGAAGATCAGGCGATCATCGCGAGCGCGACTATGTTGTGTGCGTCCACCGTCTGCATGAGCAACTCCGCCACCGCCACCGCGAGTCCTGCCTGGCTGCCTCCTGGCGTCGTCGACGAGCCACTCTGAGTCTCTACTACTGCGTTTCCTTAGGGCAAACTCGGTGACTTTCAGAATTCAGAGTCCCGTTACTTCAGGATTTGACAATTTTTTATTACTTGGGATGCTTGATTATTAATTAATTAATTACTAAGTTTGTTTGATTAATTTATGAATCACAATGAGCATAAATTATCTAACCAATGTATCCAAAAGGAAAAAACAAAGGCAATTTCAAAACAACAGGTAAGCATGATATATTAGTCTATCGACACTTATGTTGATGATACTTGGTTAGTCTATTGACTTTACTTGTATCTTTTCTATTTATTAATCGAAATATTTTTACTTATATATTAGATGACGATCATGATATATTATATGTGCATAAACCAATATACTGAGAAATCTATATGTTATCGATTTCGCCACACCTTAATTTTTTTCCGTCCTCCGCCACTGATATTGATTGATTCTCCCGAAAAATAATGTAACATTACAGTTGTATAGGGCACCAGGTCATCATCAGGGCTTACATATCTACACCAAAGTAGTCGTGACTAGTGGTGTTTGGTTCTCCGAGAACGAGAACGAGATACATAAACGAGAAAGAGATCTGAACACTTAATTCTAGAAGAGTACTCATTCTAGAATGAAAATTTCGAACTATCTACTCAAACCTTGCTGTCTAAAGATTCTTACTATGCAGAAACAACAATCATTGTGAGAACAAGATTCAAACACTCGTTATTTTTATTCTAAAATGTAAATTCTATATCACTATCTACAATAATTATGAGAATGAGATCAAAAAAGGAACTCAATATCGCAATAGATACATTACCAATACCATTTTTTCTGATTTTGTGAGAATTTTTTAATCCTTTTTTCTAAGCACATATTGTGATTATTAATTTGGAAGTTCCGTTGGAAGATAGCTTAGGTATTATAAAGGCTATTTTATATTATCTTTCATAGTGATAGACACAAGTAATTTAAATATAAATTTAGTTGGTTTTTTAGAGCATCTCCAACAGGACCCCCTACTTGACCCCCTACTTCAGATTTAGGTAGCGGAGGCTAAAAAATCAACTCCAACAGGCCCCTACTAGACCCCCACATTTGTTGGTCTCCTACTTTTCCCCCTCCACCCTCTACTTTTGTTGGCCCTACTCTCCACTGTGCAAAATCTGGATGAGAGAGATGACAAAAGAGCCCCACGCGTCATTGACTACTAAAACGAATTTGAGTAGTATGGTTTAGGTAGTATTGCTGGAGTTGGAAGTAAAATATGAATAGTCTCAAAATAGGTGGCTTCCTAAATAGAGAAGTAGGGGTGCGTTTTAGGTAGTATTGGTAGAGATGCTCTTAAATGGTTTTTTTAATGACAATGATGGATAATTTAGATACAAATTTAGAAGGTTATTTCTCATTGTCTTCTGTAATGAAAGAGGCAGGTAACTTCTAGGTGGTTGTTTTGAATTATCCTTTATAATAGCATACAGAGTATGTGAGTATTTGGAAATATATTTAAGGAATGGTGGGTATTTTTTTAAAAATAATAAATCTAATGATTATTAGTAGTGTAGCGATAATGATTAGAGTTTATCAAATTAAAGGCCATAAGTTTTCGATGTTTGTGAGATTTTTCCTTATAGGTATTATTTTTTCACGTCTCATGAGAATTGACATAAGCTTTGTTAGAATCATTCACGTAGTAATATTAAGATATGTTTAGAATAAACTTTTGATATCGTATATGTTAATGCTCTTCTTTTGATGAAACTTAGAGCATATGCAGAAGTTTGGTGTAGTTTACTTGCTAAACTAATAGATGTAGCAAGTTAACATAAAGAAATAGCAATCTTAAATATCCTTCTCCAACACGATCCTAAAATAGTTTTCTAAATGATTTTGCATTGGGAGATCTAAACTATTTCTAACCAACTAACCCCCCCCCCCCTTTTTTTTTTTGCCTCTTATCACTTTCACATCTGGATTCATTATTTTCTTAGTTTCCTCATGTGTCCAATTTACTCTGATCTAGTGAGAAAAACGCCGAAGGGGGAACAGCTACGGAGTTTCTCTTGATTGCAGAAACTTACGAGTTAGAAATGATATTTGGCTACTTTTTATTTTTAAAGAGCTTTTCTACCGAACTGTTGGGTATCAATATAGGCAATTGTTTTACAAAACTCCTAGATATGCTTTTAGGTACTTCAATAAACGTAAAATCTAACGGAGGAGACCTGTTTGGATTCTCTCCTCTAAACTTTAGAACACTTATCATTTTTGAGGTCTAAAGCTCTGACGTGAGGTGAAAGTTTAGAGCTAACTTTAAATCGGATATTTTTCTAAAGTTTAGACCTCTAAAATTTAGAAGAGGTGATCCAAACAGGCTAATATATATAGTAACAGAGTGGGTAAAAAAGTGGTGATTACTATTACCCAAGATAAACGCGGTTTGTTTGGTAAGTGAGGCAGAACAAATTACCCCAACTCGTCGTATATATACGACGCCGACGCCACCGCCGGCCGCGATAACTATGCAACCCGAGACCAATTCCCACCACCAAAGGAAACCTGCGCGCCGCCATCACCGACGCCACCGCCGGCGCAGTCCCGATTCCCGCACACGCCTCTCTCCTTACCCCCGACCCCAATCAAAACCACCGCCGAATCGCCTTAATCTGGCTGCGGTGGCTGGAGCGCGCCTTGGTGCCGTCCAGCCACACCTCGGAGCTCACGGGGAATCTTTAATGGCGTCGGAATCGCATCGCCAGCCATAGGAGCCTGACTGACTGAGGTGCCGACTGCCGAGGCGATCACTTGTCAACTCTCTGCTCTCATTTTCTGGGCGCATTGTCTTGCTTTGATCAATACGGCACCGGAGATGAACGGCCGGGCTCGGAGGCCGGCGGCGGCGCGCGGAGCGAAAGCGGCCCCGAAGAGCGACAGCAGAGTATGTGCTTCGTCAATCTCTCTCTGTTCTTTGCATGCTGTTTCTAGAGAAACTGGAAGTTCGTAGCTTTCATCGAATTGCGCGTCCAGGAGGTGACAATGTGCGGCAATTTCTCGGTTTCCGCCACCAATTTCTGACTTCCTCGATCGTCAGCAATTTGTTGCGGTGTCCATATTTTGTACGATGGATTAATTAATGTGGCAAGAGTACAATGATGAACTCATGAACAGTACCATCCAGTGTTCTTGCGAGCAAAGAATGGTTGGTGACCTGGTGGCGTTTATGACAAGATCTCGACGCGGGTTCTTTGGCCTCTGCCCTCTGGGCTCTGCCATAGCTGCCTTTGAGAGCTACTCACACTGATTCCCTGAGCCTCATTTTTTCTTTAGTTACCTTTAAGCTTTATTTTTCAGAGCAGAGGAATCTGCGCTTTGCTTCCGTTAGTAACCTTCTTATTTCTCAGCTCAATGAGGCGCCTCTTTTCTCTTTTAATGATGGCGTTTGCGTTCAGGTGATGGAGAAGGAGAAGGATCCGAGGAAGGCCTCCACGCCGGTGAAGGCATCGGCCAACGCGGGCACCAGGGGCACGATGAACAGAATTCAGTCGAGGAGAGAGCGGAAGCTCGCGCTGCAGCAAGATGTGCTTGAATTCTATGCCTAGCTCAATTTGTCGGATTCAGTCGCTTCCTGTAGCACGCTCTGATGCTTCGCGGTGCTGAATTCCAGGTGGATAAGCTCAAGAAGAAGCTGCGCCACGAGGAGAACGTCCACCGTGCTCTGGAGCGGGCGTTCACGCGGCCGCTCGGCGCCCTGCCTCGCCTGCCGCCGTATCTGCCGTCTCAGGTTAGCACCGCAACCGCATTCTGTCGTTGTGCCTTGAATTGTGCTGAATCCCTTGCTCTGAATTGTATTCTGAAGACGCTAGCTCTTCTCGCGGAGGTGGCGGTGCTGGAGGAGGAGGTCGTCCGGCTGGAGGAGCAGGTGGTGAATTTCCGGCAAGGGATCTACCAGGAGGCGATCATCTTCTCCTCCGCCACGAACGCCCAACTCCCCGGCGGCGAAGTTCCCGTGCCGGCGCAGCTCATGCCGTCGAACCCGGTGCTGAACGCCGAGGTCCCAGCGACGACAGTAAACCAAGGTCCAGACCATCCTCCCAACGCTCGTCCATCACCTCACAACGGCGTGGCCAATGGCAAGCACACGCCAAGAAAGCTCGTCAACGCTACCTTGCCACAGAGCCAGGATGACAGGTCCGGGGCAGGGAAAGAGAACCAGTCGTGCAGCAACACGTCGAGCACGAGCAGCCGCCAGACACCGCCGTTGCAGCAGAAGACGGCCAACAAGTCCAGGGCGACGCCGCCTGACAGACGCAGCAGGGCTACTCCTGCTCATCAGGTAAATTAAAAACAGCCGAGGCATTCCGTTTCTAGTACTGTGATTCAGAGTTGATGCCAGGCACTGTTAATTGATCAGTTTGTACGATGCTCTTTGCATCGTCGTCCATGCAGACAAACACTGCTGCGCCTGACCGTAAAAGGCCTGCTGCTGACGCCGCTGCTGCCGGCAGCAACACTGACAAAGTGACGACGTCCCACGACGACGGGAGCTCGAGCCTGCCGAACAAACTGTCGGAGGAGCTGCTCCGGTGCCTGCTGACCATCTTCTCGCGGATGGGCTCGGCCGCCGGCGGCGGCCAAGGACAAGGAGACGAGGATCAGCAGGCGCCGTCCCCGTCGGTGTCCGGCTCCAGCGAGAGCTCGGGGTCGGGGTCGGGGTCGGGGTCGGGGTCGGAGGACGCGTACCCGCAGGACCCCTACGGTATCCAGGAGCTGGGTGCCAGGGACATCGGGCCCTACAAGCGATTCCACGTGGTCGACGCCGCGTGCTTCGACCCCAATGCGCTGGCCGGCGACGGCGATGACACGCCTCTCGTTCGGAGACTGCAGTGAGTAGTTCTCCGATTCGTGTTATCGCAGCTGATAATTTCGGCACGGATCAGTTATTGCAAAAGCTAGATTTGGCTGCCTGGCGAGTGGGTGGCGGTTTGACTAGAACGCGCGTATGCTGATCGGGAAATCTGCAGGGCCCTGCTGCGGAGTTTGTCGTCGGTTGACCTGGCGGGGCTCTCCCATCAGCAGAAGCTGGCGTTCTGGATCAACATCTACAATTCCTGCATGATGAACGTAAGCTGTCACTCCACTCAGTCGTCGTCACCCACCCCCTCTGAATCTCTGATCCCTGAATTCTCTCTTGGGCATCTTTCCGTTATCGGGAAGTTACATTTCGGTGACTGACTGATTAATTTGCTCGTACCACCTTATCAGAGTTCGCTTTAATTGGATCTACTCATTGCGAGATGGATGCTTTTTTTAAAAAAAAGGCAAAATTCGCAATTTGGTTTGCCATAAAGCAACTACAGCCTGGATATGTAGTAGTACTAGTTCTGGGATGCGTGTTCTTTAAGCCTGAAGTCTGGCATGTCTGTACACTGACCGTGGGCAGCTCGATCGATCGATCGTCATTAAATTTCTGCATAAAGAAATGCTCCATGTCCCCCTAATCATTAGCAGGCGCCTAATCAACTCCTCTAAACGCTGCCGCTGCTGTGCATGCATGACCTAGATAGCTCAGATCTTTCATCTTTGCAGTACACTACGCCGACGAGTGGCACGGCCCATGCCTGATCTGAATTTAGTTTAATACTGTACTACTCTGTCCTGCAGGCGTTCCTGGAGCAAGGGATACCTACCACCCCGCAAATGCTCGTGGCGATGATGCCCAAGGTTAGCTGCCGGCACAACTGAGCCCTTCCAGATAGATACGCGCGCGTACGCGACGAGAGTGATAGCTGACAAGTATGCGTGTTTGATGTTTCAGGCCACCATAAGCGTTGGTGGGCGCACGCAGAGCGCCATGTCCATCGAGCATTTCATCCTCAGGCTGCCCTACAGCGCCAAGCAGGTGAGGCCCTGCCTGTCGCGCTCGATACAGCCATGCCCATGCATGGGCGCGGCAGTGATGACTTGGATCGAGTGGTTAGTTTAGTTGGACACGTACACGTAACATACGACTCGTGTGGCCGATCGAGCAGGTGAATCGGGAAGAAGGGGCCAAGGGCGACGACGACGACGTGACGACGGCGCGCGGCGCGCTCGGGCTGGAGTGGCCTGAGCCCCTCGTCACCTTCGCGCTCTCCTGCGGCAGCTGGTCCTCCCCTGCGGTAGGTTCTTGTTCTTGGCATGGTCACAACAGTAAACACGTACGTACGTAGCCTGCAACAGTATGCAACATGTGCTAATTAAGCTTGCTCGTCATCCCTGCACTGCAGGTGAGGGTGTACACGGCGGCGCGCGTGGAGGAGGAGCTGGAGGCGGCGAAGCGGGAGTACCTGCAGGCGGCGGTCGGCGTGTCGACGCCGGGGAAGCTGGCGGTCCCCAAGCTCCTGCACTGGTACCTGCTGGACTTCGCCAAGGACGTGGACGCGCTCATGGACTGGGTCTGCCTGCAGCTCCCGCCCGAGCTGCGGCACAAGGCGATGCGGGTCGTGGAGGACGGCCGGCGCGCGGGCGCCGAGCCCGGGCGCATCCGGGTGCTGCCGTACGAGTTCAGGTTCAGGTACCTGTTGGCCTCATGACGCGTACTACGAGTTCAGGTATTCATACCACCGTGGCACCATGGCGCACTGAGGGTAGTTTGTGCACAGGTTTTGCAATAAAGCGATCGATTGGATAGACTGCCGAGTCGCAATGCAGTTTTAGCCTTTTGTATGTAAAGGAAAGAAGAATATGAAAGTTTCTGGCTCCTAACATAATTCGAGATCGATATAGTGCTTCTGTGCTTGTGCTCGCAAGAAACACTCCATCCACAGCCTGCGTGCATTTTGCAAGAAGCAGCGTTGTCAGACTTGTGGTGCCGGAAAGCAGAAAAGACACGCCAGCCACTGCACGCTGTCTCTGTCACTGATGATTAACCTGGACCTGCAGCTTTTGCCTTTTACCTTCCATGCCGGTATGTTTCAGCACTGATGATTGAAACCCAACCAACGGTAAAATCTACCCGCGCGGCCACCACGCCCCACGCCGATACGAGACGGACTAGTCCAGGCGGTGGAGCAGGCCCACCGTGCACGGTGCACCACACCACAATTGCAGTTGCAGCACCACAAAATTATAATGGCAGCTGCTGGCTGGAGTGACCACCATGATGCATGCTTAGTGGCTGCAGAACTCGTGATCTCGCCGTTGTTAGACGACGACAATCGACAGAGAAGCGTCTCCGTCGTGATACGTACTACAGTACGTAGCCCCGGATCCATGGGGGCCCTAATAGTAGGGCACCGTTCAGATGCCAAAAATTTTGCCAAAATTTTTAGATTCTCCGTCACATTGAATCTTTGAACACATGCATGAAGCATTAAATATAGATAAAAAAATAAAACTAATTACACAGTTTAGACGAAATGGACGAGACAAATCTTTTAAGCCTAATTAGACCATGATTGGACAATATTTACTAAATAACAACAAAACTGCTACAGTATCGTTTCACCAAAAAATTTGCCAACTACACAGCCCCTAGGAAGAAATGACAGGCCTTCTGTTGCCTTGTACGTAAAGGCTGACAGAGTGGCGGGCCGGTTGTTGTCCCCTGCCCGGAGCCCGGACAGATGAAATGACCTGCGTTAATGTGTAGTAGTACGTGCAGCAGAGGCCTCAGCCTCCTCCAAGTCAATGACTGCCAGCACCGCACTGCCGTCGCGCGCGATGGGGGGGGATTGGAGATTGTCCAGACTGGTTGGAGCGTCGTCTTGCGCGGTGGGGGTGCTGGTGCTGCAGTGTGTGTGTGGCCGCGTGGGGAGACTTTTAGGTCCCTAGCAGCACAGCATGATTGCTCGGTGTCTTCGGCGCCCAACTAACTGCATGCTCCTCCGGTCCTCCCTACTACTGCTCGATCGTTCGGTTCCTCCCGGACAAAAAAACTTCGAGAAAAAACAGTCCGGGTCTCGGAGATGGACCGGATCTTCGTGTCCGTGCGTGTATCTGTGACTGGACCTAAGAGCAAGGATAATAGTTCTACCGGTGGCGGGCTGCAGGCCAGCTGCATACGGCGACTCCCAGCTAGCTCCCAGCCGCATCCGGCTGCAAGGCAGCTTTTTCCTATCGTATTCTGCGTTTCGGTCGGCGAGAAGGTAGGCGCCCGCTCAACCATCTCTCTCCTAACGTGGCATCTCATCTGATTGAGCCGGAGTTCATCTCGCCCGGCTTGCAGTCCACCAGTATACTTGCACTAATAGGACGGCGCTGGGTGGCCGGCTGGATGGCTGTTATCCCGTAGTTACCCCACATCCGAAGAGGAGCTAGCTCATTTTGCTTTTGGAAAGACAAAAGGGGCCATGGGGATTATTATGTGTGTGTCCTGTAGTGATGGACCGGAATCCTGGAAGAAGAACTGTGGACCGGTCGAGCGATCCCTATTCCCTCCTCTCGTCTTCGAACGCGAAAGGAAAAGGAGCGTGGCAATCAAATCGGGATCGTGTCGCTTTGTACCGCCTATCATTAGCTCTAGCAGTCTAGCTAGCTAAGCTAGGTGCTTTTTTTTTTGAAAACTTATGCTTTCGATCAAGCAAAAAAGCACTTCCGTTTCAGTGACATTTTTTTTTTTGCTCTAAGGTTATACTACATTGTCCATCCCAAGGGGATGTGTGTGTTTGGCTCATGAATAAAAGGAAACCAGATACTATAAAACTACTCCCACCGTCTTAACATAAATTAACTGTAGAGTTTTTTTATAACTAATTAACTGTAGAGTTATCTTAAGTCAAACTAGTTTGAGTTCGACCAAATTTATAAAAACTAAAGCACCAACATTAATTTATGACATCAAATTAGTATCGCTAGATACATCATAAAATATATTTTCATAGCATACTTATTTAGTGTCATATATGATATTACTCTTTCTTATAAAGTTAGTCAACCTTAAGATGGTTCGACTTAGGATGATTCTAGGAATTGATTTATTTTGTGCAGAGGTTGTAGTTTAAGCCAACGACCAACAAGAGAGACCTAAAAGAGACTTCAAGTTAATTCTCAGAAGACGTGATAAGAAAAAAGAAGCAAAATTCATAAAAGAAAACTCACAATAATTATATATAACCAACTTCTAATTTGGTAGCCTCTAATCATCACCAATGAAAACAAGTTGTCAATAGGTCATCGAAAATTTTGAACATCACACTTTCATCGCCACCACTATATCCGTGTGTCACCACCGGCACTAGAATTCACCCAGCTTTGACACCCATTAATCACTCAATGCCGCCGGCATCAACCGTGGTTTGTCAGTAATTGTCTCTCGATGGGATATGTGAACGCGTACTTGGATCGATCAGTTTATGGGCGTCTCCAATAAGTTTTGGCCCATGACAAAACATTTTCCTGAACTTGGGCCGAATGCTGCGCATCGAACAGGATTTTTTATGTAGTACATCTTCTGGAAGATTTGGGCTTACAGACCTTTCAATGTTTGGGACTATTAGAAAATACAAAATGCGTCAGCTCCTGGTATAGGAGCCACGTCCAGATCGCTCCAAATTAGAAACTACAAAACGCGTCAGCTTCTCGCATAGGAGCCACGTTCATGTCGCTCCAAATTCCCCCGGCCGTTCAATCTTGAGTTTGACGGCCCAGATCGCTTGAAGCGGATTCTCGCTTCCGACCGTTTCTCTCGATTTTTGTTAGCTTCTCTCGATTCTCCTCTGCTTCTCCCACTTCTCATCAGAATCCAAAGAATCAAATATATACAGCAACTTCCGCTTCTCCTTCTCACCCCCTCCTCTCTCTCTTCGCTCTCTCTCTCTCCCTCGTTCTCCCGACGCTGCGGGCGACGGCGCCGGGGGCGAGCGGGCCGGCGACGGCCGTCCTCCTCCTCCTCCGCCCTCCCTCTCCTTCCTCTCCTTCTCTCCCCTTCCCTCTCGAGGCAGTGGCGGGCGCGGCAAGGTGACGGCGCCCCCCGCAGGCGACGCATCGGCGCAGGTGGGGCCCGGCGGCCCCCTCTCTCTCCATCCTCCGTGACGGCTCCTTGTTGCCTCTTCCACCGGGGAGCGTGCGCTCCTTTGTTCAACGAAACCCTAGGTATTATGCCGGACGGGCCAAACCCTAAACTCCCCTCGCTCCCGACGTGGCTGTATGGCACATCGGCTGCTCGGGAGGCCCGCGGCGCGGCGCCTCCTCCTCCACGCTCTACGGCGCCCTGACCGACAACTCCATCAATGGTACCTCATGTGTCTCCTCTTTCTTGAGTTACATTTATGGTTCTCTGTTGCTTAATTCATAATTGTTTCATCACCGGATTCTTTAACTTCACTCTTGCCTGTTCTAGGGTTAGGATTTAGGCCTAGCTTTAGGTATGAAGAATTCGTTATAGGGTGACCCAACTTTAGGTATGAGGAGCTTCCTTGCGATTGTAGCATGTAGTGTTCAAGGATTACATAGATTTATGCTTATTTTCTACTTTCTGTGGAGGTCCTATGTCGTTACAACAAATTACTTTCCTTTAACTAAAATATGATGTGTTTTGGTATGCTCCATGATTCCCATGCCCTTTTTCCTATGGTCTTACATTCATGTTTCCTTCAAATTTGGGATCAAATTGATAATCGAAAGTTTTAGTTTCACAATTTTTTAGTCACATGCACTTTTGCTATGTTGTCTTACATTCATGCTTCCTATGGTCTTCCATTCATGCTTTTTCAAATTTGGGATAAAATTGATAACCTAGAGTTTTAATTTCTCATTTTTTCAAATTTTGACTTCAGTATTGTGTGGTTCTACATATAATGTTTTGTTCTTTTCTGGTGCCAGTTAGAAGTCTAAATATCTTAGTCTAAATAGACTACACGTCGTGCCTTGTGCCTTTTTAATTCATCCCGGTGCTCATATTTTCTACTCCCTTTATTTATGTTGGTAGCTAAATGTCTAATGGATCAACTATTTCAAACCACTCTACCACTGCATCCTGGTTCTATGGTGCCTCTTAAGTCATGTACACACCTATATATATATATAATGTTCCCTTCATTTTATGGTGGCGGTTATACAAGTCTAAAATATCTTAGGCTAAAAGAAAAAAAAAATCATGCCTTGCCTTGTGCCGTTTTAGCTTATCCCGATGCTCGGCTATTCTGCTCTCTTTATTTATGTTGGTAGCTAAATGTCTAAGGTATGCTCTAGCCATTATTAAATATCTTATCCTTTTTTTTGCCTAAGCTTCCTTTTTATTGTTGATAAGAAATTAAGCTACACATGGCAAGAAGCAGAACACTGCTAATTAGTGAGTCTGTGGAAAATAAACAAACAGTAGCGCCGTCGCTGGAGTCGTTTCCCAATGTACCTACGCTCCTATTCAACTCAGCAAGTTTTCCTCAACTGTCCTGCCTCACGTTCTAAAGTTGGAGACTCTATTGCACGATGTGTTTTCACCAAGTGAATGGAATTTAGAATTTGGTAACCAGATCACATGCACAGTTCTATCATTACAAATTGAGTACCTGCTTCTTGAAGCCAAGCATGCAGTTACTTTACCTTATATGAAATAAAGTGGTGGTTACCTCGCAGGAAAATAAATCTCAACTTAAACATGTTAAGGTTTCAGTTTTTATATGAAATAATGTAGTCCTTACAGTAGCCAATGAAATCCCAACATACCCTATAGACAAACTAGCCCCTAGAGCAGGCAACGAAAAGGTACATCTAACTACAACATGTTTGGTGGCCACGAGTGATGTTACAGTTTATTCTATATTGTTAGAATCTACCTGTAATGTATGTGGTGGCAGTTTGGTTCCTACATGCATAATTTGCACATAGCTTCTTTCATTTATGCAAGCCTGAACATGTATAGTTGTTTTCATATGATATCTAGGCTGAGCACTGTTGTCACCACAATTTTACACGTTGAACTACTTTCTGAAGATAATGTTTTCTGATAGCTTATACTTTCTTTGTTTGTTTTAGGCTGTAGTGGTATCTCAATATGAACAAGAGTCAATGAGATCGGTACATTAAAGAAGGAAAAGTCCTGCATCTGCCTATCCGGCTCATTCGCAGCTCAGGTACAAAAAAATGTGTTCCTGTACATCCTCAAATCAGTTTTATTGTGCTGAGGACTCTTCCTAAAATTCTTGATATAGTGCCTTGACAAGTTTCTCTTCTTTATTGGCCTTCAAAGGTTTACATACTTCCTGTCCGATTGGTGTTTCCAATTTGAGTGTCACTGCAATCACTTAACTGTATCCCACTATTTGTTATACTGTATAGTACCCTTACATGCTCTCAATTGTGGGTATTTGATTTCATAGCACAAAAAAATCAGAAGCAACATGTACATATAATTTTCATGCTTGTCATTACCAGGGTCACATACCACCGGCATGGAATGGTTGGTGTCTCACCTACTGCTGATAGCAGGTGTTGCGTGAGCACATGCGAGTAAGCTTTCTACCAACATATCAGTTTTCTATTTTTGATTTGGGAACCATAGCTTGCTACCAGCTAACTATTGCCAAATTCCTGTTTTTCTCAAAATTTCAATGTTCAATTACTTGAGTTTGACATTATATAACTGGATTTCATCAGAAAGAGAGGACAATGATATAGTGAATTGCCTATTCCATTGTGATTTGTGAACCATGGCTTGTCGCCAACTAACTATTATGAAATTTTTATTTTCCTAGAAATTTAATCCTAGATTAGTCAAATTTGTGATTATAGAAATGAATTTCTTTGGAAAAAAGAAACTGATGTAGTGGATTGCCTCTTTCATTGTAGAATTAAATTTGCTCTTAAGTTACAAATACACGTGATAGGCAGGGCAACATATAGCTTGCATAAATGTGCAGCTCCTAACCCTCTATCTGTCTTAAAAGGTAGTGTTATCAAACATCGTCCTGGGAGGTTAGCTCCTGAGTCAGTGATTTCTTGAGTTTTCTAATCTTGCATTAACAACTAAAAAGTGGATTTTTTAGTTTTATAATCTTACGAGTTCTCTATTATTCTTGGATTTACTTTTCAGCCAGGATATGTAGAAAGCCTCAGTGCTTCACAATGGCCGCTTTGGCTATGTTGCCGTATCTTCCTATCGTGTCTTATTCCTGCTAGTTTCTTTCCTCGTCTTGCTTGCTACTGCATTGTTTTTGGCATTCTTACTTGGCCAAGAAGTGATGTTCTCTTTGTGTTATGCCTAGCTATGGTTGTTTGTTTGTAGGGATGTTATTGTACAACATAGTTTACCTTCTTGGATAATTAGAGATCATAATATTTGCTCCCGTTTTCATAGAATATAATGATAGTGCGCAACTCATCTTGCAAGCAGGAATGTGATTGTGACCAATTTAGCTGTGGATTGCCCACCAGAATGTGGTTGTGACCAGCTTAGCTACTGATTTTCTTGGTGCTTGATAAGTCAGAATATTTTTTCCTTTCTCATGACTCCTTTTCTTTAAAAGGCGCATAATATTTTGATGATTTATTTCCATATAGGTGTGTTGACACTTCTTAACGTCACTCGTGTTAGGTTGTCATCCCCAACATGACACCAAGAGTGTGGTTGTATTATACTTATGCCATTTAACTAAATAAAGATATTATAGTATATATCCGCAAGCGCATAGATAAATACACCCATTGTAGCATTTCACCCAGGTTTTCCTAAGTATCGTTATTTATAATTTTATCAAGGAAAGGAAAATCAAAACGGGACTATATAAATAGTTACAATGTCAGTAGAGATAATAATTTGCACTTACTCAATAATAAATATCAAAACAACTAATCACTTGTCTTAAAAGGGGTAAGACAAATAAGATAAATGGTAAATGATAATCATGGGTATTCCAGAGACAAGAGGGAGTTAACATTATTCAAGTCAAGTAGTCATGGAGATTAATTTAGAGATGTAAATCATAAGTATTTCTTATTCAATCAGTCTATTAATCAATCTAGCTATACACAATCATCTATGATATAATCAACATGTCATCTATGAATAAGTAACATTACTGAGAGAAAAAGTCAAGAACAGAGTAATGATCTCTTTCCTGTAACCGCGTTCTACTAAGTTCTATACTTGAGGAGTGGACTACAAATGAATCAACAGGAATGTCACACCCGCGATCTATCACATAGCCCGGAGCATAGAGTGCATTCGCAGACAAGTATAATCTAATCACCACGCCTACAATATGCCAGTCACTCAATCCTATCCAGAATTGGATCAAGTTTTCTATGAACATATTCATAAACTCTCTACTAATCATATTCATATCAAGATGTAGAACAAGAACAATCTCAAGAACAGAATAAAGTTGAAATATAGAAATATATTGAAGTAGCATAAAGTCGAATGATGATTGCAACGAAATTACCAAGTCTCCGACGAACGATCCTGATCCCCAGCAGTTGCTTGCCTCTACTTGAATCAATCTATACTAAACTCTAAACTTGAACTAGAACTCTAACTCTCTTTCTCTCTGGAAACCTTAACTTCTGGCCTTGCCTTCACAAATGAGGAAGAGATGATCTAATTCTTTAACTGATTCCTTGAGAGGAGATCCTGGTTGCTGTTTATATAGCCCAGGGCGTGGAACCGCAGCCCTTGGATGAAACCGACCTTGGCGTGGGGTTTAGATGCATCCTTAGAGGCTGTATAGGTAGCTTGCAAGAGAAGGAGCCGAGGCGGTGTAGAGGAGGGCCGGTCGGCCTAGCCCTAGGGCCGGTCAGACCCACCTGGCGGCGGGTTGGCTCGTGTCACCTCGTGGAGTCGGTTTAGGTCTTCTAGAATCCCTATCCGCATCCGTGACGTGAAGATTAGGCCGATTGCTTCGGTTTCTTCCTTTGGAAGGAGGATCAATTCTGTATTATGCAGCTTAGCCCCTGAAAAACACAGAATCACCAAAACTCGTAGAATTTATTAGTTTAAACCTCTAAACCTACTGTGGCGATCCTTTTTATTATTTATTTCTCTTATGTTGACGGTTTAAAATGATAGTTAATTACCATCAACAAGGTGGTATATATATAGATTATCACAGCATTATTACTTTTCCTCTTATCACATTTCAAATACAGATTATGAACCATGGAGAAACATTGCTGCAAACTGGCATTCCTGTAACAGAACCGACCAATTATACGAAATTAAGTAAGAAAATCACCCGCTAGAGCAGACAATTTAGCAAACTTAAGCCCGTATAACCCGGTAGTCCGCGAAATCACGAAGGATTTCAAACCAACTCGTACACTAGCCAAGATCGTAATAAGTTTAGCGGTCACCATCATATATTACATAAAAGTTCATATCATCAATACATCGGAGTTTAAACATAGTTATTACAATCCGAGTTCGAATAGAAAGTAGCGGAAGCAAATAGTTCAAATCCACACACACTCACACGGAGTTCGAAATAAAGTGTCAGCTGATGATCATCTCCAACAAAAGCATTAGATGAGACGTAAGGAATGACCATTGCCCATGGTCCTAAGCATCACCCATTACAGGGTAAAGGCAGTTGATACAACAACCGTAGTATATCTGCTCATCTGCAACAAGTGGGAACAAAACCCTAAGTATGAGAAAGTACTTAGCTAGACTTACCCAACATAACCAAATATAAAAGTGACACCAAGGAATCATGAAGGGCTTTATAGTGGGGTAGCCGACTCATTTGCAAAAGCATTTTAGCATTTAAAGAATCTTTTTTGAAAGCATTATTTTAAGTTAATTAGCATTACCTTCCAACTACATTTGTAGTTATACTAAAGCAAGTATATGATTCAGCCATTTAAGATAACCAATTGATCAGGAGCATTTCCATAACATCATTTCCATTATAACTAACCAAGTGTTTCATCAATATTACTACGATGAAGTACCTCAAGTCAAGTGTTCACTATCCAGTGAACGATGACAATTTGAATCGATTATTAACCAGCTGGTAATTTATTCCTCACACAAACCTCACTTACTCGCATAAAGTGAGATATTAATCACCGAGTCAACTATCCAGGTAAGTCTTGAGTTTGCCAGGAATCACATGTACCCGGGGGCCGACCAACTGCCTTTCGGTCTTATCATCGCGCCCCCGTGTCCTACCACACCTTCTTCGGTACAGTGCGCTGCGGGCAATCCACTCGGCCCGAATAATCTCCCGGTTTCACGGTCGAAAGGTACGTTATTCGGCCAGCTAAATATGAGGCATGCGTTCAACATGACCCGAGGCCCAAGAACGGTCAGTCCTTAATCGACACAGATGAAATTCACTATAGTCCAAAACCCTGTAAGTTTCCATTCGGTCTCAACTTTACATTAACACTTAGTTATATCCCATGATGACACATTTAGCCAAACAAGATCCAGGTAACCGCCTATAGCTCGCAGGTGACAGGAGATCACTCGACTTCTACTGGTCTAAGCAAGCTAAGTATTTACTCGACTGCGAATACCAGAGTAACAAGGATATGGTATAACAAGGGTAGACAAGGTAAAATGCAACAACGGTTGCAAACAACTCCTAAACTTAATGCATCAATTTAAATAAAACATAATTAAACATTTGCAAACTGAGGAAGAAATGCTTCGGGGCTTGCCTCTCTCGAAAGAGCTGGGACGGTGATCAGGGCACTCCTGCAGCTCCTCAACGTCCTCCTCGTCGACCTCGGACACCTCCTGTGGCTGCACCTCGAGCTGCTCTTCCGGCTCCTCGGGTACGACGACTGAATTATCTGCTTGCGATCCTATATGATGCATATGCGTAAGTGCTTATGCAAGAGATGCATCGGATGATAGGGCACATAATGATTATGATTGCATGCAAGGTAGATGAACATGCTTAGCTTTATTGGATAGAGTAGAAGAAAAAATCTTCTACAAGGTAGTCAACATCGTCCAAGAACATGCACTATAAGTACTTATCATCTACTGCATTCTCTTCTACTACTAACTACCATATAGCCACACATAAGTACTGCTACAACCATTGTATTAACATGTCAAGTCACCACAGCAAGTTAAGATGCTTCAAAGATACACCAAGGATAGACAAATTAACTATTCACGCATAAGGCAAGGTTTAATTAAACTCTAATTAATACTAGGTTTGAACAGCAACATCTATTTTGACAGCACAGAAAAATCTGAGAAAATTACAGTAGCTTACTAGTACCAAACATAGCATACCATATAAATTTCACTGCATTTGGACCATTACAACAGCTTACACAAAAAGGACAAAAAGCATGGTATAACAGCACCTGAAAATACTTTGTACTATGAAAAGTATCAAACAACAGATTGAGTATTTCCCATGCTCTACACCATAAATAATCACTATACAAAAATTATCACATGCATGTTTTATACATATTTTGCTCTCTAGCAAAAATAACAAATCTAAGCAAATAAAGGCACTTGAACTAAACATCAATATTTTTCTACAGAACATGCATAGAATATATTTTTCCTACAAATTATATCACAAATGAAGACTAACAAAACTAGAACCATATTTTTATGAGCTATAACAGATTTACTGTGCATTTTCCAAGTTAACAGCATTTTCCAGGATTAAATAAAACTATACAGAAAAGTATCATAAAAATGACATACAATATTTTTATACTGTAGATCTACTGATAACAAACACAACAAAATTTATTTCACTTAATTTGGAGCACTACAGCAGCAGTTAGGAATTTTCAAAGCATTTACACAAAATCTGAGAAATCATTTTCTTTAATCCTTTCTCTGAAATCTGCTCGGAAATGCTACGCGTACACGGCTTTGTGCACACCGAAATCCAGCAAGCCGCTGACAGCTGGCCCCATGGGCTGACCAAGCCCTACCCGTCAGCCAAACGGGGGCAAAGTGCGGCGCTGACCGGCCGGAGCTCACTGCCGGTGAGATCTCCGGCGGCGCGGGTGCCACGGTGGTGCTTCTCTCAACGAGGCGAGCACAGCAAGCAGCGAGGCGAGGCCGGAGGTAGAGCGGAGCGGCACTACCCATGGCGAGCGCACGCGTGGGCGCTCTCCGACGAGCGGTGGCGCGAGAAGAACAGCCGCATTGGCCCTTACCTGTGGACGACGGTGGTTGCGGTCATCGCCGGAGGATGGCGCGGCACAGGGCGAGCTCGTGCGCGAGGTGGAGCGGCGGAGTAGGGCCGGAGGCGAAGCTCCGCGGCGGCGTGGCTATGGCGGCCGAGCTGTTGCTGCTGCTGCGCGGCTGTTGCTACAAGTGAGAGAGTGGGAGGGCGAAGTGGAGAGGTGAGCGAGTGGAGGGAGTGGCGCTCGGACAGCCCTATGATGTCGGTCGGAGCGCGGCCACCGCCAACGGCCGCCGGTGGCCGACCGCCACGCGGCGAGCGGTCGGTGGAGCGTGGAGGGCGTGCGGTCGGGGCGCGGCGCACGTGGGCAGTGGGAGCGAGGTGCGGCGCTAGCGTGGGCCGGCTTCGCGACTGGGCCGAAAAGGGAGGACTCGGCCCGTTACCGAATGAAATTGATTTTCGTTTTCTTTTATAAATAAACAGTCACAAAATTCCCATTTTGAGTATTTTTTAAAGGTTTTCTCAAGATGGGGCAAAAACAAAAGTTGTTCAACATTTTGAGCTCTACGACTTTGCCAAAAGGAGTAAAGTCAAAATCTAAATAGTTGTGGAGATGGAGGTTAAAAGTTGATTTAAATCTATTTTTCTCATTTTTCAGCATTTTTAGAATTATTGCTAGAAGAAGAATTTGGGAAAATTTACAAAATGAACTTTGCTCCAAATTTCATGTGAAACATTTCTAAATCATTTAAACTAACAAACAAGCATTTTTAACACCATTATGAGCACAATCATGGCATAATTCTTTTTAAACAAACAATGCAACAAGCATGTTTCATTAACATGTTTCAAGGTCATGTTTCATTCATTATTTCATGCAATGTTAATGAATGCATGACAATGCTTATGCTCATGAGTTGCAGGTGCTAAATGCATACGTAACACCGGGGTGTTACAATTCCAAAGTGCCTTATAAAATCCTCCAAGAAGAGAAGTATGGCCGTCACTACTGGCATAATTAACCCATTGCCACTTTTTAGGGAGAGTGGCAACAGATTTGCCACCCACGTGAGAGAAGTGGATGTGAGAGGGATTAATTGACCATGGCTAAAAGTGGCAAATAGTTAAATGTCCCGTCACTACCTATTTAAGTTTCTAGCTCCAAGGTATAGTGTTCCTTCGAATTATGAAGCTTTTAGATTTTCATCTGTGCTATATGTTGATGTTATATCGCTATATTTGCTAAATACACCATTCAATGCTCATGTGTATTTTCTCTGAGCTTAGAGACATACTTCATTAATTTGGAATGAGCTATTGCTACAAAGTTGTCATCTGCTACTATGTATTTGTGTGATCTAATAAAGTGCACAACCAAATTCAGCTGACTCACTAGGATTTCGCTATTTTTTATTCTAATCAATTCTATTCTGAATTTCTGTGGGTAAATTTACCAATGAGTTTCTGGATGATGTCTTAAATGCAGATCATGCAAACTATATACTCCTGTTACATTGTATATGTTTAGTCTTTGTATATAGATATGGATCGATTTCACATGGCTGCACTCATTTCTTCTGCCTATATTTTCCACAGAGTCATCGCGTCACGGTTGTATTCGCCTTTGTCATTGTTGTAGAACTGGCCAGTCCCCTGCTTCTTGTTTTCCTAGTCCAGCCAAAACAGACTATTTTTAGGTGCTCCTTTCAGTTAACCTGCGTTTGTGAGCTTGTTTGTCTTCTAAATGACTGTCTTCGTTGTGCTGCTCGAATTGCCCTTTGTTGCTTCAACAAGAATTAGCTAGTCTGTTTCATTCTAAAAAAACTATGGTCATCAACCACGATTTTTGCTTTGCAGTCCTATTTAGATACAATTAGATGTTCTTATCTGCACGGTCTATTTGTGTCTTTACTGCCTGTTCAGATGTTTCTTCATATGTCTATGAACTTGATTGCCTTTTAAATTAGTTGTTTCAACAAGGAACCATAATTTTGCCCTTTACCAATCCAGCAACGTTAGTTCCTGCTCTAAATCTGCTTACTCCATGTAGTACCTCAGTTCAGTTGTTGGGTTATTAAAAATTAGGGACATGAAATGGTCATGCCGTTGGCTCTGAGGAATTCTAAATCTCATAGACTATTTTTTTCAAAATATTTGGCAGTATCTACGGGTTTGGTTCTATGAATGCTACTATTTTTTCACATTACATGTTCTTGTTGATCCTTTTATACTTATGAAAAGTAACTTATAGGATACACGTAACAATAGTTCAGATTATTTCTTTACTGAGGTGCTCTCTAGATTATTTTATACCTTTGTCCTCTCTTGTTGCACAAATGATTTACCTGCATATAGACGGTGTTCTTCCCACCCCTCAACTCAGTTAATTCTTTGCTTTATGTTATTTCCTGATTACATTTCAACGGCATTGGCATCAACCTGGTACGTGCTCTCCTATTTTTGTCTAATTGAATCTTCGGGTTACATGAGCCTACATATTAACTTAAATATAGATCAATACAAAATTTCTTCCATTATTTTTCGTATCCTAATAAGATGTACCTTTAAGCTATATATTTATTATGTTTTATCACCAGAAAAATGTATTGACTGCAATGACATGTTCCCAGCAGACTACAGTGATCATGAAAATGACGCACATCTATCTGACTCCATAGGTATAGCTAAAATAAATCTAAACAGTATATAATCTAAATAATTGATAGGCTCGGCACTCTACACCTCTTCTTTACTACTCTACAGGTTATGTATCTGGATGCAGCCACCACATCGAGTGCATGTGCCACTACCAAGACTCAGGTACACTGATCTTCCTTAAACACTCGCCATCTTTACCATACACTTTAAATACTAGAGGTAACTCACACATCTAGATGCATACACAGATTCATCTAGCATCTCCTGACGTTTCAAACAACACAACAAGGTACTGCCAGATGACAAGATCAGCATTACCGTATCAACTACTTGAAGCTTTCCATGTATAATATGCATCCTCATGTGCACACCACTACCACTACCTATGTTGTTCCCTAATGTGCTACAGCAATAAATTGTACAGTTAAGACATTGACAGATCTGTACAATATAACTATCAAATGAACTCTACATCCACCTTTCGCATATAACATATGCATCCTATAAGTCCAAACTTACTATATTCCCGCAGATATGTATGCAAATAAACCCTACCTTTATAAACCTGAATTTATTCACTTACCGCGTGCACGAAGGTGCGCAGCCTTCACTAGTGTTATATATATATATATATATATATATATATATATATATATATATATATATATATATATATATATATATATATATATATATATATATATATATATATATATATATATATATATATATATATTGGCGCTATAAAACATGGATGCGTGAGAAAAGTTTTGGGACCAAAACTAAATAACTCAAAATTGAACTCAGTCAGAGTGATGTACTGATGTCTCTGTGTATATTATCAGAACTCATTAGAAGTAAAATCTGTAGTAGCTATTACCGAAGACTTCAATTATCGTGAATGTAGAGACACTTGTTTTTAGTGGCCGGTTTTCATTCGTGTCATAACGAGATCTTTCAACTACATATAATTGTACTTTATCTAAATGCTACAACTCTTGTAACTCTAGGAAATTGGACCTTGAGTTGCAACTCGTGAATCTAAAATTTACAAATCTATTGAGATTTCCCTGTTTATGTGATTCCTTTTAGTACGGTTTGTTTTGCCTAATAGACTGCTCTAATTTTTCAGTGTAAGGTGATATCCATCTTGGTTCTTTGCTTATCTCCAGTGCTAAGGGTCCCCGCCCAGGGAAGGTGTCTGTCAATGAGCATTGCGACCCCCGGTTTTTGGCCAGTCAGGTTGCAGGCTTTTGCACGTCATCGATTATGGTCAAAATCTTGTCTTGATGGCATCCATTTTAAAATAAGAATTATATTTATGAAGATAGATAGGCTTGCAGCCGCTAATCGTACTGAAAAGGTCATGATCTGGGTCACTATGATTTTTGGCAGAATTTTCTTTTTAGGTGAAATTGGATGGTGTATGGAAATTCAGGTCCAGTTAATCATGTATTAACAGAGGCATCATACCTTTTTGGGTGTCCATTGGCCGCCTAAATATAGACTATAACTATCGAGCTTTTTCTGTTGACGTGGCTGAATGAGGTGCGAGTGTCTATGGTGCAGGTTTCATAGTAAGTACTTTCCTAATGGTTCAAGTAGCGTGAAAAATAAGGGGTATAAGCAAAGAATATCTACCCTTTCTAGTCTAGCTTTAGAAACATATTCTCCAGCATCTAAAGCAACAATAAAGTAGTCAAGACCATGCAGCTAAATAACCACCATATTTTTGTATATGTCAATTGTCACATCTAGCTACTGGTATACTTTACACTTCTCCAGCCCTAACCATTTTTTTGATTAACTAAAAACGTGAATTCTTCACCTAGTGAATGATGGAGTTGATACTTGGTAGGCCACGGGAAGGGTGTTTAGTAGTAAATCTAAAAATGCAAATGAATATACCTACTCGTCGAAGAACTCACAGGACATTCCCTACTAAATAACCTAAAAATGCCAAAACACCCTTAGAGGACCAGAGCAGCGTCAATAATACAATGTATATAGAGAGAGCTCTGAGTCGACAACGGTGAGAGCGCCGTCTAGGTAAAGCTTGATGACACTGATCAAGTGTCATGGTGGCAATTGTACATTGGTAGGTGATGAATAGAATAAGAAATGTTGAACTATCCATTTGCACACATGTTTCAAGTTCAAAGTTAACAATCATCTCACATTTTTCCCTTTTCCACAATGGTAACTCAAATTTCATTACTAGGTCAACGAAATTACAAAGCTTGCAATTGTACCAGCCATGGGCAGCGGGAGGGGTGTTCTTAGGTATTCCATGGAATACCCATATTTTTTGTTACACAAA
The DNA here is from genome assembly GCA_038087645.1 of Saccharum hybrid cultivar R570. NCBI lineage: Eukaryota > Viridiplantae > Streptophyta > Magnoliopsida > Poales > Poaceae > Saccharum > Saccharum hybrid cultivar. The sequence goes on from JAQSUU010000324.1 coordinate 2,244,264, forward strand.
GAATATGTATTGTGTATACTAAAATATTTAGTTCTACCTGCTATTGATTTTTGTTGTTTTGGAGAAAATTATTTTTGGAATACCTTGTCATAGTATCCTACCTCCACCTCTTTACCAGCAACAATCATCTCACATAGGCAAAGCATAGAGCACTTGGTGTGCATGTGTGCTCTGAACATACAGAGATGGACAATAGGGAACGAACCTCATAGCTTGGCACACTGTTCCTTGTCTTCATGTGGGGAGAAGGCTACAACAACAAGGGACATATGCTGGGGAAGGAAGGGGACGCCAGGAACATCGGAGAGGTGAGGGGCGACCACCGCTGGTATCTCATCGCGGGAGAACTGTGCTTCTCTTCGAGTTCTGGTGGCTGGATCAAGCGACGAATCGGTCACAGCATTGCCACCCTTGTCCGCATCGGGAAACACCCATCGCTGTGGGGGTCGCGCTTGCCATCACAGACACGACTGCGACGAACGAGGTGGCAACTGCCGCAGCTGCAAGGAGGGGCGAGCGACGTCTTCGGGGTTGCTACGAATGGGACGATTTGCTATACGCCTGGCACCGAGGAGGTCCTGTAGGTCGCAGAGGCAATCATGGAGGGTAGCAGCTTGGGTGCGATAGCGGTGGCGGCGGCCGGGTTGCTGCTCGTGGCTCGAGGTGGAACGAGCGCTAGATGTTTCGCAGACGTTGTGGAGCGATAGGAAAGACGTGACTGAATGAGGTGCGAGTGT